>JACAXG010000042.1:1113378-1559482 GCA_018881555.1 Amblyornis subalaris
CTGCTTTGAGAACAACAAAGCTCTGTTGTTCTTGTGCCAGAATAAAGGCGTTTTACACTGCGTGAACGTGCCTCGATTTCTGCATGTGCGGTGCGGGCTGTGGGCAATGACTAAGGAAGACATCAAGGAGATGTGGTAATTAACAGTCTGGGGCCAGGTGACATGTCTTACTGTGCAGTAGCAGGTTGCTCAGGTTTAAGTAAAACAGAGGCCTTAAAGTGGCCCGTGGTGCTGCCAGCAGTAGGCTTTGCACCCTCAGAGTGTCTCACAATTCAGAGATCGATTCGATGCTGCAACCACAACTGCTGTCGTGGAGCGTGAGTGAGCTATCGCTGACCACTGTTCGTTTGGGAACATGCACCCCCTTCTATCCACAGGAATTCCCATCAGAAACCTCCCTCTGGTTCAGAATACAGCCAGAAACTTTGTTTGGAAGCAATCTCTCTCAAGACTTTGAAGCCCCCCTGCACTGCACCATGGGCCCTGCGAAGCTGAACCAGCTTGTGTTTGCTACTGGGCTGAGTGCCCAACAAAGAGCCCCCTTACCATGGCAGAGAGAATCTGTTACACACGAGATACCGTGTTAAGCAATTAACAGGGTTGTGGGGCTGAGCCTAGTGCCTATCCTCTGCAGTTTAATAATTTCTCTGTTTGCAAGGTTTCTAGCAAATAAGACATCCATGTTCCCCGCCTTAGCGCATCAACAGTGTCTATGGGAAAGGCAGAGACGCAACATGCACTGCTGATCTGCTCAGGAACAGGGTCATATTGGGCACCACTAATCGGAGGAGGTGCAGCTTCTCAGTTGACTGCTCCTGTTCTGATTGCACAGTCAGCTGCCTGCAGACAGGATGCCTTCCTGGTAAGACCATGTCCAAACATGTACAGCTCCACGTGGAAATTTTGCAATTCTTGGTATGAATAATGACAGTAAGCTTTACTGAAAAGATTCTCATTTTACCCAGGTGTTACTGCTTTCAAACCAGGTAGGGAATATTAGTGATAATTTAAAATTTAAAAAAAAAAAGTGTATGATTCTTAGCCCTCAGAAGCTCTCTTCTGCAGAGGCATAGGAGGGCTACTCATCTGCACAGTCACAGCCTTCAGGGCTGTTTGTACCAGCAGCCTCAACGCAGCTCCACCAGCCCTTGCAAGAGGAGGGTGCTTCAGCCCCAGTCTCAGATTCTGCAGCCCCAGGGAGCAGTTGCCCGCCCTTGGATCTTCTCCATGCAGTCACTCCTCCCACCGCTGGCACTGCTATCTGCTCTTTGACACAAGCTCAACAACCTTGCGCAAAATTGTCCTTTCCCATGCTAGAGGGAACATGAACCCCCTGATATTTCACTTTAGATTGACACAGTCCACAGTTAACACTACCCCAGGACACTGTATGCTACTTCAGTGTAGTTCACTGCAATACTAGGGGTAATGGTAGGATTACACTGAAATATGAATACTGCAACTATGAAACTTGGAGACTGGATCAGTCCATTTACATTAAGGTATCTATGAATACCTTATACACTGAATAGCCTGAATAAAGTGAATTAACATGAAGAGAGCAAACTTTCCTTGTAAACTGACTCACTCTGTGTACAGCCCACACAAAGAGGTAGGTAGGGAGCCTCAGGTTGGGGGAGATGCTGTAGAGGATGAAGGAAGATTGTCCAGTGAGTGGAGCACTACTGCAAAAGGAGTGGACATGACAGACTAGAGCCCCAGTCTGAAGGAATCACAGAAGGACCCGAGGCCTTTCATTCCCCATGTATAAATGGAGATGATTTTATCAGTCATCTAATGAAATGATTTCTGAGTGTTATTGAAATAGGGAGATATGCGTCTAAGAGAGATGAATGGACAGATGGTTTACAGTCTCATCCTGCCCACCTGCTGCAGAACACAGCTAAGCCTACTACAACTGTGTTGAATTATTTGTGAGGCATAGAAACTGCTGGTCCAATAAACCTCCAGTGAAAAATGCAATGATAGCAGTAATGAAGGCAGCTCACACATTTGCACAAGAGTTCATATTTCCAAGTAGCTAACAATTACTTCAAATAGATGTAGCTATGTTTATATTTTGGCAGACAAAAACTTGAAATCCTGATGTGATCTATGCTACTGGTCTCTTCCAAACACTGGTTGCCTCGGTAAGAAAACAGACACCAAGACTGTACATTGTGACATAGAGTACACCTGCTCCATCATCTGGACATTGAACTGACTTGCCGCAGTTACTTTAGGAAGGGAAACATTGACTAGTGCTTAGTTTGTTTCCAGAATAGAACACTTTTCATTCTTTATGACATCCTAAAGTAGCTATACCCAGATTCTGCAATGATCTATTTGACAGTAGGGAGTCCCATGAAGTCTACAGTGGTTCTTACTGACTTACATGTCATAAATTTTACTAGAATGATAGAAGACTCACATTGCTTTTGTGATCAGTGAAGCATTTCCTTATTAACCAGGGACACCAGTCCTGTCCTTTGTGAAGTTAGTGAGAAATAATGTAGCTTCTTACATACTTTTTTATAAGGCCTTACTACTGCTTCCAGTGCATCAGTAGTGAGTTAAATATTGGTACTAACATTGTTTACTTTTGTTTGATGGTTTTTTGGTTGTTAGAACCAGGAATATAATTTCTGGTTATTCTTCCGTTGTTATTCTTTCCCCTCGAAATTTAGGAAGAGGAATGTTGTTACAGCCTTAAATTTATCACTAAAAACTGATGCATGTTGATGCAATGCAAAGAGGCTGGTTTTACTTAGGCATTCAGAAATTGATATCTAATTAAATTTTGAAATGAAATGTTAAAACCAGTGGGTGACAGACTGTCTGTAGGCGTGTCCCCTGAGGTGCTCCCTATTTTATTTGTTAATGATCTTTCTTCATTGCCCACGCTAAGCCAAGCTCTACCAACTACTGCTATAGCACCATTATTCAGTATCTAATTTCTCACAATCTTAAAAAAAATAAAAATAATAAAAAATTCACACTATACTTAATTAGTTGCTCATTTAAGCCCTCAATGGTTGGGTCTCTGCTTCTGTGTGTACAGATCCTTATCTCTTCCTATTTCGAATACTAAAGTATTGTTTTGCAATCACAAGACTCTGGCACTGACAAAAGTGAGGTGATCTGGGGTAAATTAATAAATTCAAACTATTATGACAAGAATTTGCAAGTGACCAAAAACTGAGATCTGATTTTAACCACTACATAGAAAAGCATAGATATGTAAAGAAGTGACTTAAGGGCAGATATGCAGCCTAAACCCAGAATTTTAAACTTTTACTTTTTGGAATTTTTCATTGTTTTCTTTCTTTTTTCCCTATCTCCCTTCTCTATTAAATCAATGTCAAGAGACTATTTCTGTCTGACCTCAAATGAACAGAAATGTTCATCACCTTTAGCTCTTTGCAGCTGTCACTAAACAGATATTTTCTTATTGCTTTTTTCAATTGTAGTTTGCTTGAGGTTTTTTTTGGGGGGGTTGTTTCTTTGTTTCGGGTTTGCTTTTTGTTTTTGTAGTCACTGATATATCTCTGGTATAAAGAAAGGCACTGGAGAAATGCATTAACAAGTATATGTAGTAGTCTTTTCAGCCTGTGCCACTGGATGGCTCAATGTGTCACAAAAGAAATCTCTGTTAGCAGTACAAGTTAAACTCAGTTATTCAGTTTGTGAAGACGTTACTTCTCAAGGAGGACCTGAACATATTTTGCTAAAGGTATGAAGATCAGAGCAGCTGTGATGGTCATGTTATCAGGAACCGTGAAGATTCCTTTGCCCACTATTCTGTAACACCACTTTCAAAGCCTCCTGTAAAAGATGGATATAAATTCTTCTCCGTAGAAGAATTTGGGCAGATGAATTTGCTTCTTGATATCGAGGAATCATGAACAGTAGGTAAATACTAACTTGGCCATAACTTGGTGGCTCAAAATTTGCCTGCTCACGGACTTGTTAAGAAACGTGTCATGGCTGCTCCTTACCACTGGCTTAAACAAGGGTTTACACCAACAAGTTTGGTGTATGTTGGGGTATGTGTCTGTGTGGGAAATGAAACCATAAAGTAGAGAGATGCTTCAAAATAGTTCCCTGCTTAGACAAACTCTAACCCTTTGCTACTATTCAGTCTGCAGCAGTGATTTCAAAACAGTTTGTTTGTTATTTGTACCCAGTTTTTTTGTAGGACCTGTACTGAAACAACCAAACTATTTGCAGTTACTTACATAAGCTGGCAATCACTGATTTCTTACCAGTCTTGATACAGGTCAATAGTTCAAATCCAGCCTATGATTAGAAAGTAGAACTACCCATGCTTCAGGTCCCTGAGCTGTCCAGTCCTATGTGTTTTGGTTAGTAATGATGGCAGTAAAAAGAAACCAAACTTCACCCTTTCCTGTCCTCCACCGTGGATCTTGAAAAACATAATGCAGCTTGTTAATAATGCAACTCTTTATTTAAGATGTAGTTTGCTGCAGCAGCCTGAAATTTCAACTGTTCTTTGAATGACTATGTATCAAATTGTCTGCATTAYAAATACGCTTTTGGAACTGCTCTGTTTTTTGTGATAACTGTGTTGAATTCTGAGTCATAAAGGTTATAAAACAGATACAATAGACTATATTCTGCCACAGAGGTGGCATAGTTCAGCATGACTGAGTCACTGTTCTGAAGAGAGACAGCAGTGAAATTTTATGCAGGGTATTGCAAGTCAAGCCTGAAGTGCATTGGCAGAGCTGCATGGTAGTGGGCAAAAAGCTGCTCCTCAATACATACCTAATTTTACTTGTACAATTCACATTTTTCCAGATATTCATCTTTATCATATAACATTCTAAACTACATTTTGATGCAAGTGAGCCAGGATCATTTCAAGCAGTGAAAAAGGAACAAGTTAAAATTCTGAACCATTGTAAACGGTCAACTTGGCAGGTGCCAAGAGTAACATGTGTGGCCATGCTAAACAAACTTGGCTGGGAACTTGAAGCTGGCAAGTATCTTCTACCTGCTGCCTTGTCTGCTTCAGTTTCCCTCTTTCCTCAGCTGGAAAAATCTTACTAGAGTAGTGGAGATCTTTGCAAGAGTTATGTCTTTTTTTTCCTCCTTCTCCTGCCCCTGCTTGACCTTTCCTTTTCTAATCAGTGCTGATTTGGAAAGGTTTTCCAGTTGGTCAAGTCTTCTCTCCAGTAACTCCAGTTTGGTTCTCCTTGCCCTCTTCTGTCTGGACTCTCTGCCCTCTTTGTGCTTTATCAATTTCCCAACAACTTCTGTGCCCAGAACACCAGGTGCAATTCTTTTCTCCTTGCCACCAGACCAAACCCCTCAGCTGCCCACTCCTACCTGCTGTCATCTCTGTCACTCATCTGTTAAATCCCCAGGCTTCTTTTATTCCTAGGCAAATGTCCCTTCTGGTTCTTTCTTGGAACATCTCCTATGGGTTTTCTGAATGTTTCTGTGTGTATATTTCTTGTGATGGTTTTGGTGGGTTTTTTTTGGTGTTATTTCCTCTGGTAGTATACTGTATGATGCAAGACTATTTTAATGTTCTGACTATTTTGCTTATTAGTACCCTGAAAGGTTTTGCGGCTTATTAAAGATGTGAGATATAAATTCACAATGAATCAGATGAATAAAACACTATTAGACCACACCTTTAATGATTCATACTCAATCCAGGCTCATATTGCCCTGGTAAAAATGACCACACAAGGGCGGACAGGTTCATTTGCGTTATGCTATGTTGTTAACTTGAAAAAAAAACCCTCATCTAAAAATGGTGTTTCACAAGGAACTTTTCAGATGCTTTATAATAATCTGCATCCCTTACCTTATGCTTAGCTTTCCATTGGGGGAAAAACAAACCAAAAACCTTGAGGCTGTGAGTTAAATATGTCATTCTATGAAGAAAATTATCCATATGTCCTTTCAGTCTTTTATGCTTTCCATCTTTTGAGGGTTTGGTAACTAAAGATTATTATACATAATAAATTGGAATCTTAATCAGTAATAAAACTTCAAATACTTCTACTCAGTATATTATATCTGGTAGGTGAATTAATTGTTCACAGCTTCTGGCTCATTCTAAAGACCAGGTACAAATGTTTTTCAGGATATCCCTAGGAAGGTACACACCTACATATGCATACCTCTTCCTTCTATCCATTTTATGATTCCAGGATGATAGAATAGATTTATTACTTCCAACAGATGCTCTGGCAATTCAGAGATGTGACAAACAACATTTGCAGGAAAAGGTTATGTATCCTATCTGACCAATTGCATGCAGAAATGACAAACTTCCATGCATATGATTTCCCCTTTCGATTCTTTTTATAAGAGCAAATTTTCTTGCACCTCATTCTGAGCATTCCCAAACATAGCCTTTCTCTCTTTCATATGACACACAGATTGGTCACTAAACAATTACATTTGGAGCTTAATCTAAACTGCCGCACAAAGATATCCGTGCTGAAGTGGTAGAAAGTGTATCTTTAGCTGGTTATATGGGGCTATAGTGTTTCTGGTTATATAGGTTATATCCTTTGTTTTTTTTTTTTAATTTCTGGAACAGTTGTGTTTGGTTTTTGATGCCTGGGGGGTGCGTGCTGGTCCTCTGTGCTGAATACCATACCATAGGGTCTTGATTAAGAGTGAGAGGCAATGTAGCATCTATGTTGAACAGGCACTCCATGATAGCTGACTATAGGAAGGGAGCTTTTCATCTCAGAACAAGTGCTTCAATAACAGTCTACATAAGCAGGACAGAGAGATGGCATGTGCACTTTGGGATAGTTCAGCTCTGTCTGCATGAAGGTTGAGCAAATGGCACCGATGATTTCATGCCTGAGCCGGGCAGAAGTGTCCCTCTGCTTAGAAGGGGACATGCACAAACTGTCTCATGCACAAACAATATACAGCCAAGTAAACAGCAAACACTCAGGAAACATTTTCAACTTTAAATCAATAACTTAACAAAAAGGGTAAAACACCTGATCAGGCAATCTGCTCCTTTTAAAAGTAGTTGTACCCTCTCAAGTGTTCACAACTAGAAATGCAGGCAAAGCGGCTCTATTTTGGGGCTCTGCAGATAAATTATGTATTAAAAATATGTTCCTACTTTAATGATCATTCTCAAAAGACTCTTTGAAAATGAAGGAAAAGCAAAGTTTACTTTGGTCAAGGAGACGGGACACAATTCTAAGAAATATTCAAGAATAAGTTATATAAAATTCATGAAGCTGGAATGTTTACTCTTTTACCCATCAGTTTTGACCCAGCTCAGTTACTTTCATCAGGAGAGATGGAATGCTTTATACTTATAGCCTTTCTAGCAGTCAATATAGTATTGACTGTATTGCAGCCAATGTAGCCAGTGTGGTGATGAGATACGGTAGTTTTCACAAGCTTTCATTAGGTTTGCTGTGAAATGCCATGTTCTCATATTAGTCATCCTCTCTGCTTTATATCTTAGAAGATGCATTTCAAACTGTTTTTAAAGTACATTATTATTCAGCTGTTCACCAAAATAGACCAATATACATTATAATATGTTTACGAGGTGGCAGTCTTACAATTCAACAATTTAAAACTTACATTCCATCTGACATAGCTACAAAATTGTTTCAAATGGTTGTGCTTACTTTTTGGAGCAAGTGGTTCTAAATGAAAAGGTTGATGGCTGCAATTTGATTATTAGCAAGTAAAAGAACACTGATAGAAATATTGCAGTCAGTGTGTTGATATTCCAGGGAGAATGAAAAATGTTTAGTGGACAGTTTAGAATATTGTCAGTATACAGTGTCATAAAAACTGCTGAACTTGCTTCTTTATTTGTATCATTCATGAAGGTTTAATATAATTTAAATATCTTCAAAGTCATGTCATTACTGAAAAAAAATTAGCTGTTTCAACGACAGATAGTAAACACTTTCTTCCTAGTATACTTCAATGGAATACAAGCGATAGGCAGCTGGAGAGGGACAAAGCTTAGCATCTCCTGTCATAAAACAGCCAGTCTACAGGGACTGCAGAACTCCTCACTTCCACCATGAGATATGCAAGGTCATCCTTCATACGTGTGGATAGAATCAGGTTCAAGTATGTGAAGGGAAAGAAGGAGGTGGAGGGATGGAAGGAAAAGGATGAAATTTCTCTTATTGTYCCAAGAACATATCATAAAACAGTGAGCCCGTCAGATTCTATATGATTTTTCTCTGCCCTGGTAATTTCACTGTGGCAGAGGACAAAACTGATTAAACATGTTTTCCTAGTTGCTACTACTTAATTAATTAATTCAATGCTTTCAGCAGATGTCTGCATGAAAATATGGCAACTCAACTTGAAAAAACAGATCTTAAAAACAGAGGTCTTGGGAGGTGAGATAATACTCAAGTAAAACAGTAGTTCTCTGAATAACAGGGCCAGTGCCAGCGATACGGAAAATAAGCAAATGAGACCTCGAGGACAGAAAGAAGATGGAGAGAAGGGGCAGAGTTACAGTGTGTCTCCTGAAGTCGAGGTTGGAAAAGTGCTGAGATTGTGTGTGAAACTACACGTGTGTTTCTACAACTTCTAAAAGCCTTGCATATTTCTCCAGTGAAAAATGTGTTTGCAATTTTCCCCACCTGCCATTGGAAAGAAAGCTATCATTGATTTACTATCAGACAAGAGGTTGTCCTAAGTTATCCAAGCACATTTGCATCAAGTTATTCTAGTGGAATACCTGTCTATGAATATTTAAACGCATGGCCTTTAAAGCCAAGAGCACTGGTCACACAGAAGATGCCTGCATGAATGGTACTGCACACTGAAAATGCAGCACTGTCGGTGGGATTGCAAACATCCACCATCTTCACCTGTCTCCACGTAGCCAGGAGGATGCTCTCCTGTCTCCCATCCGTTCATCCTGAGCCTGTGCTGCTGCCAGCACGTGTGACAACTATTGCCAATTGTGACAGTTGTTTTTGTGAAGGGGGACATCTGTCTACATAAAATCAGGCTGGGGTCTGCAAACTCATTCACAGAGGCCACGAAATAGTCATCAGATGGTAAAAATTACCTTCTTGGTTAAAACACAAACTGCTGTCCCAAAAGTGAGAGAGACTGTGTCTGACTAACACTCACCTGAGCCAGGCTGAAGTTTGTAACATATGTGTTCAGAGGAACCCTTGTAATTGCTGACAGATGGATCTCCATCTAAAGGGCCTTCCACCTCTATTTGCATCTCTTCTGTTTTGAAATGTTAACAGTAAAAATTACCTTCCCCACCRTACACCAAAAAGCAGGAACACAAAATTTTTGAAAAAGATATCAATATGTACTATGGCTGTCTTATCAAAGACCTGTTTGCAAAAGCCAGTGAAACGGTCCACTGGCTTTGTGGCTTTTCATAGAKGAGGTTGTCTCATAGGAATATCAACATCAACCCAACTATCCCCTTTCTTTTTTGATTGTTTCTCTAAATCCTTTGCTGCAAGCCTAAAAGCAAAAAAGTTCTCTGTACAGTTGGTTCCAATGAAGAAAATTAAAGCTATAGATTTTTAAACAAAAATAAAAATGACACAGGCAACATTTAAGCATTTAAAGCACAAGAACAGTGAAGGGGCAGGCAGTTATATTAACTCTTGACAATCTACCTGATGCAACACATTTGCAAGGTAAATACATTAGCAGTTCAGTGTTTCTTAATTTCTGCACAGAAGCATCAATTTTTTTTTGTCAGATCACATTTTGTAACACAATATCAATCTTGCCATACCCATGTTCTAGACGGGCTGTAGGGATTCTGCCGTAATTATGTCAAAAAATGTAATATTTCAAAATCTGATTGACAGCTTGATTACAATAATGCATGTGATTAAATTCAGGGTGTGCTGGTGTAACGAAGGAGGGAATGTCAGTGATAATWAACTGTATTTTTGTTAAATTTTGTTGAGCATTTCTTGCTCTTAGGTTGGAGTACGTTGAAACCAATGAGACACCTAGTGGTAGCATTATTTTAGAGCTTCTAAGTGCCATTTGAGAYGTGTAGAAAACCAGTTCTTATGCAAATCATATATTCTGTTACACGTCATGTAAATGTTATGTAGATTAGCATGGTCTTGAACACCAAAACTATGCAGTACAGCAGCATGACAGGAAGGATTCCATGCTATGCTCAAGTACAGAACAGCAGTTCTCTAAGTACTTTTTCTTCTCCAGACAGCTAGTTCTGTATAATAAAGCTTGCCAGAAGAGAGAAAAGTATGAATTATAATGAATTGCAGTGGTTTATTTTTAATTTTCATTGTATTACATTTCCTTCCACGGAAACAGTCAATTGCTTCTGCCCCTTTTACTTCCTCAAAGAAAGTTTGCATGAGACAATCAATTCACCAAAACTCTATTTATATGAATATGGATTAACTTTTGTTACTAAAAAAGGATGAAATGTGCTAATTTTCATTAGCTTTTTTTTTTTTTTTTCCTCTGA
The DNA here is from genome assembly GCA_018881555.1 of Amblyornis subalaris. Classification (NCBI taxonomy): domain Eukaryota; kingdom Metazoa; phylum Chordata; class Aves; order Passeriformes; family Ptilonorhynchidae; genus Amblyornis; species Amblyornis subalaris. Next base: position 1,123,862 of record JACAXG010000042.1, read on the forward strand.
ACAACATGCTTCTTGGACAAAAACTGCTGTCTCCAATCTTATAAGAGATCTTAGATATTTTAGCATGTTGTTTAGAAATAAAAATACTACCTAAATGATAAATTTTTAGTGCTCTCTCTCATGAAACTGATGGATAAATGCAGAGATGAGAAACTTTTATTTCCTAGATTCAAATAATTCAAGGTGCTGCACAGTATAAGACTCAAAACTGTGTTCCTTCACTGGTCTGCTGATATCTACTAACTTTGATACTTTGCCTGCACGCCCCTTCTACAAGCTCTACTGTCCTTTCAAACTGTGTTCCTTACAACCGCAAAATCCATTCCAGGCCAATATTCTCTCCTCGACCCAGATTTTGTTCCCTTTTAAAAGTCTGTAACCACTGACTTGTCAGAAAYCAGGTTACCTGTATTTGTTCTATTTTAAGGAGTGAGGAGACAGGCTAGAACAACTTAACAGGGCTTTGGAATTTATTTGGTATTTACTGACTGTAATATCTTTCAACAAGTGTTATGTTTTCTTCTCTGTCTGGGTAACATTAAGTAAACTTTGCTTCCTAGGTATAGATGGCAAAAAAAYATAAATAAGATGCAGTGTAATATAATAAAGTGAAAGATAAATATATAATGCTGACATCCTCCTTTATTTTCTAGGAAAGGAAATGAAGAGATTGCTAGAGAAAGTAACAAGTACATGATGATTCTTTATTTTTTCCAACACACAAATACATTTTCAGAAAACATGCAGAACGATGCTATTTTTTTCTATTTTCCAGCAAAAGAGTTAATACTGCATTGTTTAAAAATCCACTGTAGAAAACCTATGACAGCTTGGTGACCTTGGAAGTGATAGCCATGTCTGCAAGCAGTGGGAAATATGGAACYGTAGATAGGGAGTACAAGGCACAGAGCTCTGCCTGTTTGCATCAAAAAAGGGTTTTAAAAAATATAACCTCATTCTTTCTTGCATTTTGCTAGAGCCTAATCATCTTAGGAAATCACTATTTGATCAGTAAGTCCACAGCTAAGTATAAGCTCACCTCATTCAAGAGCTCTATATCCTCCGAGCTACAAAGAATAGCAAATAATAAGTTTATAGAATTCTGGTTTCTTATTTAAATAGCATGTAGCGACAACACTACTATTTAGCAGAGAAGTGTTTGGAGGTATGCTAATGACCACAGGAAAATTTCAAACCTCCATAATGTGCTTTAATCACCAGCTGGAGATCAAAAGCCACCATGTGATTTTATACAGCATGGGCAGCTTCCAGAACTGCCTTACATGGAAACAGATCAATGGTAAAATTGGTAGATACAGCAAAGCTTTGCAATAAAAGCGTTTTATGTATCTTGTTCAAAGTATTTAAGTGCCTTTTAGATCACTGATTGAACCATAGACATTATAAAGTGGAACCTTTTAATACCAAAATAAATTTGCAGAGTAAAATTCCATTATAGGAAAAAGCATTGCACTGCAACAGGACAGATAATAATTCTTTCACATGTAATGGGATATATGAAATGTTTGATGATAAACAGAAGTTCTCTGCATCATAATAGTTGGATTCTATGCAGTGTTGTTTGTGTGCATGTGAGTGTATCTACAATATAGGATATAAGTGCCCCCCAGATAGGATGCATGTGTACCTATAAATACAGCTCTAACTGGGACGGTGGAAGACACTTCACAGTCAAGATAATTCAGTCATTTAAGCAGAAAAAAACTGCCCATGCATATGAATTTGGACCTTGACCAAAGAAAACATACAAATGCTTTAGAAACTCATGAAAGTCCTTTAATTTGGATTAATTTAATGCACTTCAAACAAACTCTAGTCTTAGAAGCTTCAAGTTATTTAAAATTATTTCCTTTAACAGCTTCAAATCATGTCTCTGTTAGCATCACAAAACTGCCAGAAAAAAGTGAAACTTTCAATGGATCTCACTCTAACTTTTCTTCCACAGCATTTTCATCAATTTTTCTAATACCTCATTCCCTTTCCATTAAATTGGGTATTCCGTAGAGATTGGATCTCTTCTACTCCATATTCCATTCCTCCCTTTAGCAATTTAACTACTTTACTTGGGGAATGATTGTAGAAGATATTTTAAAAGAGCTGCAAGATTTACAAAGACCTTTCCTGCCTCAGCATCTTAATTTTGGATTTAAAACATTCTGAATAGTACAATTAATAGGGTCTTTTTTATTCATAATATAGAATTAAGAGTCAAGAAAACCAGGTCTTACTTTGACATTTGTTGCAAATTTCCTTTATCAATTCAAGCTAAACAAACTTTACTCAGCACCTCTAATACTTCATTTGTAATATGGGGTAAATATTTATTTGCTGAAGTGATTCCTTATTAAGTTCTTTAGAAATTTGATCCTATCATAAAACAACACAGTATCTTCTTTTGGTAAGGAAAACTTAGGTGGTGGCCTTATGTCATGTGCAACTTTTTAGACAGATGTGTGGTAACTGTATTGAGCAAATAAATTGTCTCATCAAATGGCTTAAGTATTCAAAAYAACAGTTTCTTATTCCCTGCATTCTGAAGGAACAAATAAACAAAAATTTAAATTCCTACCTAAAAAATACAAAAATTAGTCTAACTTGTAAAGACATCTGGAAAGACTGGCAAAATCCGTTTTGTTCCTGTATCCCTTTTAACAGCCCTCAGATAGACACAACAGGATGTTGTACTGGTCTCCTAAAATGTACACAAACTCTGAGGTTACTGGGCAGATCACTTTATAGTCTCTTGGAATGTATATTAATGGATAAACAAGACAACTCTGAAGTACCACACTGCTATCCTCCGAGAACAGTGATTACTCTTTTAAAGTTTAATAAAAGCACATTAGATGAAAAAAGCCATAACCTTCGTTTAATTTATAGACCTCTTTTGCACCGAGGAAAATAGTGTGAAATGTGAATGGAAGGACAAAAATAAAGTTTGCAGTAACCACACTCTTTCCTTAGCGTCAGTCTATGCSCACTGGAGGATGACAAGTGGATATGAGGGAAGCATATTCCTTGTACACCACAGTAGGTGCAGTGTGGGCAGATGGCAACACAAGGCTACTGAGTCACGAACTTGCTCCTTGGAATGTAATCATACCACTGTTCTTTTTCGGACTATTTATGGACTCTGATTGGCAGACTCAGGTGTGGGTGTGTGGACATTTGTAGGTGACAATCAAAGGAGCAGGAATCACTGTCCCGGAAGGTGTTTGAGGAAAGACTGGACATGGCACTTGGTGCACATGGTCTAGTTCACATGGTGGTGTTCGGTCATAAATTGGATTCGATGATCTTTTTCAACCTAATTTATTCTGTGATTCTGTGGTATCAGCTTGACAAAGGCCTTCCCAAACCTATTACAGCTTAAACCATCGAGGTTTCTTACAACTCAAAACATGTTCACTGAAAGCACTGTGAAGCACGGAACAGGCTGCCCAGGGCAGTGGTGGGGTCACCATCTCTGGAAGCGTTCCACGAACGCATGGATGTGGCACTTGGGCACACSGTTTAGTAGCGAACATAGGTCTTTGGGTCTGAACGTCTTAACGATCTTTTCCAACCTAAACAATCTCATGACTCCAAAAGACTTCAGCTCTTGGCCCATCGCGGGCCGCGGTGCCTGCTGGGAAGTGTAGTCCGTGACCGGCCCGCCTGCAACCTCTTGCTGCGGTGAAGGACTACGCTTCCCAGCAGGCACCGCGCCCAGGGCGGGACGGGGGCGGGAGGGCGGGCTTGGCGGGCCAATGGGCGCGGGCGATGCTGGGAGGTGGCGCCGGGGCGGGYGGGCCGCCTGGGGCCGCGGGCAGTGCGGGAATTTCGGACCGGGAGGAAGGAGCGGCGCCGGGCCCGCGCGCGCAGGAGGTACTTGGAGCCAGCGTCTGCCTCTGGGGTGCAGTTGTTTGGGTTTTCTTTTAGGAGACGAGTTTTGGAGCACTGCTTCGCTCCCCTTTGCCGTGCCCAGCGTCCCCGGCCCTTCTGGCGGATTGCGGGCGCGTTTTCCCGCTTCTCTCACGGAGGAGGCCGGTGATACCGCCCGGGCCCTGTTCCTCCTTCTCGTCTGCTCCCAGGGTAGGACAGTCGCCATCCTTCCCTCTCTCGGCCCAGCCCGTGGCGCCGGAGGCATCTCCCTGGGCCGGCAGGGAGGGAGCGAGCGGGGGCAGGTGGGGCAGAGCTCCCGCAGTTTCTCCCTTGGGGTCTGCGGCCCCCCTCTCCCCCCCTGCCCGGGCTGAGGGCTCGAAAGCTGCCTTCGGTGACATCGGCCTAAGTTGTTTTCCTTCCTGTTTGGGTTCTCTTTTAGCGCTAAGGCGAGATGGGGGAGGCTGAGTAAAAGCTATGCTCAGTGCCACTTAGAGGTTCGTCACCTGCAGGATCATCCCGGTGTGGCATCACCTTGGTTGGGAGGCGTTCCTGAGTTTTGATTTGAAGTAAACTTTTTTTAAAATACAGGCCTACAGATTACAAATAAAAATCTGCGATTTTAGGATCACGAAAGGTCTGTTGTGTAAGAATTGGGCTAAGCTGGTTTCTGTCTGTCGTTGCCTATGGTTTTCTTCACTTCCTATTTCTTGCCGTTTGCCTTCCTGGTTTAAAACTTAAGCAGTCGCAGGCAGGGTGAACCCTGTTGTTTTCTTTGGTTCTCAATTTGTGTTTAAGCACAAACAAAATAGAACTAAAAGCTTTTAGCAATTTATAGAGAATGCACGGGCCCTTTTTATGGCTAAAATACAAAAGCTGTTGTGAAACTTCCTGTAACTATTACTGTGTCAAAGGGTTTGTGCCTTCCTCTGCAGGAATAAGCTGTCCACTAAATTCTTGGGAATAATCCCCAAATGAGGTAGGATTCCTAATGAACTTCAGAGCTGTTGATTTTTATACAGTGTACGAAATTATCAAAAAGCCTTAGGATTTTCAGAAGAACCTTAAATAACCTTAAAAGAAGATAATGTGTTCTTGAGAAAGCAATTTAAAATTAACACAGTAATTCCTCTTGTAAATGACTGTTTCCTACCTCTGAACAAGCTGCATTCTTATTGTCATCTTWGTTTGTTTAGAGAAAAAAGGCATTTCCTTGATCCAGTATGGTGCTGTTGTGATTACATGTTTCTTAGTAATTGTGGTCCACCAATAGCATTTATTCATTCTGTCTAAAAAGACATTTTTTCTTTTTTTTAATTTCTTGGAGAGAGAACCTTAGTGCCTCTTCTTCCATGAGAACCCTTAATTGTCAGGTGTCTTAGTCGTCAGGAAATGAGATGAGAGAGGTTTTCACAGATGTTACACGATCACAGACCAGCCCCAGAATGTCCTATTTATGCAGGAAAGTCTTTGTTCACTCCCTACCTCACTGGGTGTGACAAGTCACTGACTGATACATCAGGGGTTTTTTTATGTGGTCCTTCCTATGAAACAGTTCTACAGTATTTGGAAGTGATGTTCTTTCTTTCCCACTCCTTGRGCAAAAATTTGGTTTTGTTTTCTCCTTGTCTTAATTTATTTTTTTTTTCAGGCAAACACAGATTTTTTGTTTTGACTAATGGACAGTATTAATGATGCAGAGATTTCAGGTCTTGCTGGAACTACCTACTCATACAGGAGCACAGGTCACCAGCATGCCTCCTCTGGGCTGACAATGAAAATAGGTCCTACTAAGATAAACAACTGTAAAAATGACAATTTCCAGAGAATAAAAAAGGAAGATCGGGAAGAAACCAGTCTGACTTGACACACAGCAGAAATACTTCCTTCAAAATAAATTTTTTTTATATTCATTTCAGAGTTTTGTTGATAATGGATGGCAACAAGAATTGAGAAGTGGCTATTCATATTTATTCTAAGAGTTCAAGTATCACTCAAGTAGCAACCATTGCAGACAACATGTGTAAAGATAACACCTCTGATATGCAGACAATTTTGCATCAATAGTGCTTTTTCAAGTATAGTGTATTCTGTTTGTTCCAAGATGTTTTATTAGGGAGAAGCCTTTGTAGTACTAAGAGGCTTTTGGAGAGAGTTTAGACAAATAGACTTCTGTTATTCATACTTCTTAGTAGGAATATCTTTGTTTTGAGCACATTGCAGTGACATAAAATGATGCTGTTTACAATCATGCACCTTGAAAATTGTTCTTGTTTCAGGCACCTTAGCTAAGTAGGGTCAGGTCTGACACTTGAATGATAGTACAGTACTTGACATCCGTGGCACTGTTTCCAAGGCCTTTAGCATGATTGCAGGCACTAATGAATTAAGCTTCACAATACCTGTGGATAGAAAATATTTCCTTTTGTTGGAGAAGAAGTAATTGAGAGGAAAGCTTAAAATTTTTTTCTTTTTTTCTTTTTGGAGGGATGGTGGTGGTGAATTTTTAAAGATGATTTTAGGGTGAAGTAGATGGCTTTATTCCAGTTGTGCAATGTACAGTAGACAGCTCTATGTCATGTTCGTTGGTTCATAAGTTTCCTGACAAACCCCTTGTGTTTGCTGTGTACTGAGTTGAAAAGCACATAGAATGATAGAATTTGCACTAAATTGTAATTATCTTTTTTCGTTATTTTTATCGTGGTTTTTTTCCTAGTTCTATATTTCCATGTAGAAGATTTTTGCGGTGTCCAGGTGTCTTTGGTTTTAATCAGTAGAAGATATTTGAATGGATTTATCCAAATAAATGTGAAAGCATGTGCAGCCATTGCTTAAATATTTCCTTGGATAACAGCTTTTTGCAAAAGAGTGAGTGTTTAGTATTGTGCATGCTGCCCATTGCAAGCGATCAGTGTTTGGCACCTATGGCCTACTGATAGTTTGACCAACTTGTAAGTAGGCACAGTGCCATCTTAACAGATGGGTATGAATACAGACAGCCAAGAAACCATGTATGTGTATCTAGTGTATTTGTTAAGGGCAGGGTTCCCAGCTGGGGACGTTCAAACTTATGTCCATTTTGAATTTTTGCTTTTATGGATAAAGGGAAGTTGTCATTAATGATTTTTTTTTAAAATAAATACCTTCAGGCATACAATTATTGAGCATGTTAAACAAAATAGGCGGGGGTGTGGAAAAAGAGGGAAGCACCAGCTCTTCCTTTGATACTCTTGATGAGCTATTTTAAGTAAATTTAATTCCCTTTTAAGCAAGGCTGCTATCAAGAGTCTCACTGTGAATGTCAAAGATGTGAAGTGTATCAATAGGTCTGTTTCACAGGCTTGCTAGCCTTATTGTAAGAGAGGCTACAAATTTTTCTTTTATGGGCAGCAATCTGTCCAGCATTCAAGCACCTAAGTGCATCTGTCCAACTCTTGCCCAAATTATTTATATTAACTCAGAGATCAAGGGGGTGCAGTTCTTCAAGCCCTCTACATGACTCTTAYATTGACAAGATATTGGTAATAAGTTGTTTCTTAGCTTGCGGACAATATGCTCATTTTCGATTCGTTTTGGTATCCTTTAGATGACAGTATGCTCGTCCCACATCTGAGTCACTGGGCAATGGTGCTGATTTTTTGCGCTTTCTGTTTCACCTTATCTGAGTCAGCCTTGGGGCTGCAGACTTCTGGTTTGTTATTTCATTGCTGATTCTAATAGTTTCAGTCTGCCCTTTGTTTTAATCCATTTCCTGATTTGGGTGTCCCGAGAAGCTGCTTTAAGGTCTGCAGTGATCTTTTTGGCCTGCTCTTGTAAGTGATACCAACATGTAGCCTTTTCTAGCACTCTGTTCCTTCTGACACTTTGACATCATTGCTTTCTCATTGGTATGGTCTTATCTGAGCTTGCTGGAATTGTGCTTGGTGCTTGAAAGTCTCATTTTTCTCCTGTAGAAAATCTGGAGGAAGGATCTTCCTCTAAGACAGTAAAGTATGTATCACCTTGAAGATAAAAAAAAAAAAAAGACAAAGGGATGTAGAGAGGAGTTTCTTGAAGACAGCGTGGATAATGATGTGGTTAAAGGTAGTCTTACAATATATGTGTAAAATGTGTTTTGATTGTAGAGGAGGATATTACTGTATAGAAGTGGAAATATGGAAAAGTAATACAGAATTAAAACATCGTGTTTTGTGAGGAAGCTTGTGCTATGTAGGTGTTAATAAATACCAGTATCTTCCTGTGATGAGTATTTGGTAATGGTGTTTTGTTGAAGTTACTTATATAACCACGGTAGGTATTCAGATGCAGTTCTGTGACACAAAGATACTTCTCAGATTAACAAGGACCATGAAAAAGCAGAAATTTAGCATGGAATGATGCACCTTCTGTTCTGCATTTATTCCTGTATTGAATGACTGTGGTGTCTACAGGCTGCTCCCTGCCAGAGTCCACTACTCTCTGCCCAGATTCTTTTAGATCTTCCATGTATAAAGGATGTAATATTTAGTATCAAATTTACTTATTTGAAGATAATTGATACTGTGTGGGATTTCTGATTTAGGAGAGTGATATAAAACATACTGAAAACAATACAATTGTAAGTTACACTTGGCAAAATGCAGCGATTGTAATGGACGTTCAGCCACAGTACTGATGCGATTCTCATTACTGGTCTTTAATATGTTCACTGTCACAATGCTGGTGTCCCCAGCCATTGGGAAGGAATATCTGGATTGCAACCAGCTCAAGCCCATTGTTCTCTTTGAAGTTATTTTGCTAGTTATTTAGTTTTTGCATGCTTATGTTAGATTGAGCCTCCTATTCGCTGCCCTCAAGCTGGCCTGGCTAATTTGGGGAGACGTTTACACCTCCATTTGACCCACTTAGCAATTCTGAGCTCCACTCAACTGTCATTTAGCTGTTTTCCTAAAACAAAGGTCACCCACTGGCCCTCTTTGTCTTGAGCTCCTGTGAGTTCCTTTGCATTATTGCCTGAGCTCCTTGGGCACATCACCATTCTCCATCTCCACAGAGTGTTGTATCCACTATTGGGCTTTATTCTGTCACATTCCACCTTTAGGGGTTTGGTCAATCAGGGCAGCAGACTTGAGTATTGGTGGACAAAACAACATTTTTAGGAAACTTGACACTTGTTCTTGCATTTAGTAATTAAAAAAGTGGTTATGGGCTTCTCTCTTCAGATGTTAACTGGGTGACAAGCATTATTTGAGGCAGAAAATTTGCTGAAGATACCCGGTCTGAAAAGAGTTTTGTAAGAGGGGGAGTACTTTTGGAACAGTTGTCACAGTTATGCAGTTTTCTATTGGGAAATTTAAAGAAGTCCTAGAGTAACATTAAAACTGAAAGAGGAAAACTGATGTTAAATAACTAAGTTTGGCTTAGGGTTATTGTATTGAATACCTAGACTAACAGGAAAAAGATTTTTGCTATCCAGCAATTTCYTGAATTGTGTATTAATATTGCTTCCTACTTCCAGCAAAATAATTAAATCCCACCAGTCAGAATGGTATATTTTAGAAAATAAATGTGACTTTGTATGACATTTATCTGCATAAGGTAGAGGGTTTTTGTAGAACAATTTATGAAGGCCTTTCATGTAAAGAGATCTAGTGCACACTTTGCTGTGTCATGGCTGCATATTCAGTAATTTCTTTTAGTGCAGCAAAATCTGACTCTAATGAAAACTCAGAACGTTTATTTGCTCAAAATGAGGCCTTCTGCCAAGAGGGGCTTGGAGGTGATGGTGGATGAGAAGCTGTACATGAGCCATCAAGCAGCTCAGAAAACCAATCATATCCTGGACTGCATCCAAAGCAGAGTGGCCAGCAGGGCAAGTGGGGGGATGCTGCCCCTCCACTCTGCTSTAGTGAGACCCCCACCTGCAGTGCTGCATCCRGCTCTGGGGTCCTTGGCACGGGAAGGACGTGGACCTGTTGGTGCAGGTCCAGAGGAGGGCCACAAAGATGGTTAGAGGGCTTGAACACTTCTGTTATGAGAGGCTGAGAGAGTTGGGATTATTCAGCCTGCAGAAGAGAAGTCTCTCGGAAGACCTTGTTGYAGCCTTGCAGTACTTGCAGGGGGCCTGTAAGGAAGATGGGGACAAACTTTAGCAGGGCTTCTTGCGATGTGACAAGGGTRGGTAATGGTTCTCAACTGAAAAAGGGTAGGTTTAGAATGGATAGAAGAAAGAAATTTTTACGATTAGGTTGGTGTAATAGCAGAACAGGTCGCCCAGAGAGGTGGTAGATGCCCCATACCTGGAAATGTTCAAGTTCAGATTGGATGGGACTCTTAAGCAACTTGATCTGGTTGAAGATGTCTCTGCTCATTACAGAAGGACTAGACGACATTTAAAATGTCCTTTCCAATTCACACTATTATAAGTTTCTATGATTCTATTCTACAGAAAGAGGCATATTCAAGTGGGCTGTTAGGTTGTTTCTAGAAATATCGCTTATCTGAGAGCTAGGGTTGTGAGAAGGCAACAGTAATACCTTCACACTTAGCATCTCAAAATAGGTAGCTATGTATTAGTTTTTTAGATGACTTACTCAATGCTGCCCTGTAAACAATAAGCACTTACTTTTGTTGCTTGCAGTTTTATAGAAGAAAAAAAATAATTGTTTGAATGACTTTTTTTTTTCTTTTACAGCTAAGAGGAATTCCTCTTATTATTACTGAAGACTTGGAGTTTTTCAATATGCAAGTTTAACTCCAGGAAAACTGAAGAGCTTTATTTCATTAATTTACTTTTTTTCTAAGTTTAGACCTATGATTAGTTGTGATTGATTGAATATGATAGATTCTGAGATTTTTTTAGCATGTATTATACAAGGTCTTGTAGTAGGTTTCTCTTGTGAAGATTTTTGCTGTCAAATTTTTTTGTGATGCCTGGAAAAATTAGTTGTTTCTCACTTAGAATTCATGGCAATGAAACTGCTTACTGCATTTCTTTTCAAGTATCTTTGTAGTAACAAATTATGACTTAAACAACCCATACTTTTTTGTGCTTCTAACAGATTTCTATGTAAAATAAGTCAGATCAACATGTAACCTATGCTTTTTTATTTATTTTTCTTTCCCTCCTCTTTCTCTAGGGAAAATGCCAAATAATAAGAAAACGGCTGGAAAAAGAGCCCCTGCAAAAAGGAAACTTGCTGAAGTGTTTGGCTCAGGGGAGGTTCTAGCAGATACATCAAGAAAAGAATGGAAATTAGGTGTCCCTATAGGGCAGGGAGGCTTTGGACGCCTATACCTTGGTAAGTGTAGTTATCTTTGATAATGCTTTAAAATGGAGAGTGAGATGTTTATCCTTATTCAAAATAATGAAAAGTTGACCCTAAGTTAATAAKGCAGAATGTCTTCATGTGATCTTTTTTGCTGGAACCTTGGCTTGGGTCATGGTGTTGGAAACAAATGACAGGAGTAGGCAAATGGTCATTTTAAACACTAGCTCTATGAGTTTCCAGTGGTAGTTTATTCTTTTTTAAAATAAATATATTTATTACTTTTTAACCATGGAAAGGATAGTTTAGTATTTATTTAAATTTGATTTTTGGTCTGGCTGAAACACTGGATTTTTGCGTGAGTGTCTTTATAATAATGAATTCTGAACTGAAACTGTCTGCATATTATVAGAGGTTACTGATCAGCCAGTATTTGGGCTGGTTTTGACTTTGGTGTTGCTTKTATTTTTTCATTGCCTTGTGAACTTCTGACATGTCATGTACTTTTTTTTATGTAACCAACACTAAAAACAAATCAAAGTCTTGGACTTCACGGCATCAATATAGGTCTTGTTTTGCAATGCTGTTACTGAGTACAAGGAAAACTTCTTAAAGTGAATAGTGTTCCATACTTAGTATCTCTCTTACTTGGATAGATGAACAGATAAGAGAGGTCTTGACACTTACTTGCTTGATTGCCCCTAGTCATTTTTCAAACAGTTTTGAAGGGATGAAAGTTAATGTGATCATTATAATACGGTCTTCCTCATCTTGGGGATCAAGTTGCACTGAATTCATACTGAATTGGAAAACAGGGAAAAAAAAACGTCCTGCTTTTAAAATGAACAGACTGCAGCATAAGTGGGTTAAGAAGAAAAACAGGACCAGTGGGTGGCTTTTTGCCAAAGCAGCTTTCAACTACTTACTCAGCTTTGCTCAATGAGCTACTAAATTCACTGGAGTTCCAACTCASTCAAATTCCTTCTTTGTGCAAGCTAAAGCTTGCTCTCTGCTTCCTCATCGTTTGCACAAAGCTGTGACCCTGACTGTTCCCGTACTTTGTGCTTGTCTAACTTGATGTCCTTCATATCTGTATGTTCTGTCACAAATACCAACAGCTTAGTAGCAACAGAAAGTCACCTTTGGATATGTGACATGGCAACATAGAATTTATTTTTCATCTTTATGTCCACAAATGTGTATATTTATAACAGTCCTAGAAAACAAAAGAAATACTATTGACTAGGAAAAAGTCTCTGGATAATAAAAACGAACTCCTTCATTTAGTAAACTGCCTGTTCTCCTCAAACAGAAGGGAGAATGTAAGAATGCAGTATTCCTATGCAGTAGCCTTGCTGTATAGACTGGTTCTCTTACCAAAGGTTGAGTTACTGATCTGTGTTCTTGTCAGTTACTTTGTCATATGTTTGTCCGTCCTGCGTAGCAAATAAGTGTATGCTTTGTGACAATTTCCTCTCCTCCTACTAATAAAAGCTTCCTTTTTAACAGCTGATGTTAATTCTTCAAAGTCGGTTGGCAGTGATGCGCCTTATGTTGCGAAAGTGGTAAGAGAGCATTTGAATCTTTACTTCACAACTTGAAAATATTTGTTATAGAATAGAATATGTAATTTAAAACATCTTCTGAAAATTATAATAAAGTTGCAAAATGCTGTTTAAAATAAAAGTGTGGTAATACAGAGGAATGCTGCTGAGAATTGGGACTCCCATGTATGAGGAACATCATAATGGARCATCAGTGAAGTTGAAAATGATATATGAAATGGATCAGATTCCTATAAACAGCACAGATATCACCAAATGAATGAAGTCTGTCTAGCTTTTGGAGAATTTCTGTGATTCAACAGTGAGTCTGTGTGAACTGTTGCTCACCAGTGGATGATGGTAAACTGACAGATGGCTTGTGACTAGAGACAGCAAAACTTTGATTCCTGAGGTCTCCACAGATACAAAGTCCTTTAAATGTTTTTTCATAAACCACGTACATATTCTAATTCCTACCAAATTAAAATAGCATTGACACATAATTTTTTTAACCTAAGGATTAGAGAGAAGAAAAAGCATTGTTGATAGCTCATTTTTAGCCCTTTGCAGCAAATCAGCAAATTATTTTTATTACTTGAAATTTTTTTACGTTTTTAGTCTTGAAAAAGAGTTATTTAATTTTATTTGGCTATTTCTCTTCCTAAGATATAAAGTATTTTTTCTTAAATATTGCCAGAGTATTTTGTACAGGTCCCAGTGAAAGARCAGGGAGCATGGGAATATCCACAGTAGATCCAGACCCTTCGTTATGTTGGTGGCACTTCTGTTCCTGCAATAAAAGCAAATACCAGAAAAGTGTACAAGAACTTCACAATGTAAAGGATTAGTTTTTCAGCACAGTTCAGAACTGCACTAAGATTTTATTTATTAAACTATGTGATGATACTGAAATGCTTTGCTGCAGTAACTGGCYGCTTTGTAAATATGTTAATACTTTTAACATTTGTTCCTGAAACTGAAAGATCAGGTTAAATTAGAATAAAATACATTTTGGTTAGTATGTGCCTTTAATCTTGATATTTACGTCTGACGACTAAATGGAAATTCTAGAGTACTGGTTGTGATCTTGTTCAGACACCCCAAGGTACAGTTTGTGATGACCCTCTTTCTGAAATGTTGTCCCTTGCTGAACAAAGCAAGCCATGCAAATGTCAGACTGCCACACTTACAACATCAGACTGCTGCTGCTGCCGCCTTAGGTGTTTGTGGGCAGGAATTCCACAAAGACCAAAAGCCCCAGGCTGCAGTTCCATGGTGGCAACTTGCTTTAGTATGTTCAGCCTGTACTGTTGAGGGTGGGGGTGTCCATCATGCAGGAGCTGAGGCCTGTTTTAGAGGCAGATGACAGACACAGGCCATCAACAGAGGTTTGCCTGGGAGAGGCAGTGGCTTCTAATTACTGGCTCCTGCTGAGTTTGGACTGATCAGGAAGCAGAGCACCATTTAACTTCCATGGAAGAATCTGGTTTGACTTGCTGGGAAAATCATCAGATATGCRTTACTTTATGCTGTGTGTAATTGCTATCCCCCTCTTTCCCTGAGTCTGAAACCTGTCCATCTGCTTCTCTCCCCTTTGGGCTCTGAATGTAAGAGTTGCCCCAACTTTTGGGTTGCTGTTATGCTAGATTCACTTTGTTGCAGCATTTTGTAAATACCTCCATTGCTAACATCCCAGATGACTACTCACTTTTAATTTGAGTTTTATAATTTTGTTGTTATGGCAATAAAGAGTAGCCTCAGTCTTTGTGCTAGCCTCACAAATGACCCATAACATATTATGGTCCTCTACAATCTGGTGTAACACAACTACAGATAAGAGCCCATTTTCTGATGCCTGGGTAGTTGCTAGTTGATCCAGCAGCTGAAGCAAAGTGGTTAACAGCTTTGAACAATTATTAGTGTTTAACAAAATATATGCTTCTATAGTAATGTTCTTCAAATTAAGCTATTAAAGCAGGATGGAAATTGGCTTAGTCTTTGACATATCCTCATAGTATTGATGTCTGAGCAGTATGATATGAATCACAGTTTTTATTAAAAAAATAAACGCTTTTTAACATGTAGACCTTTCAGATGTGATTGTTCAGGAGTGGATGCAGGRTTTAATTACACTTCATTAAATTGCTGACTGAAAAAGATCAGAATTCTTAAAACACTCCTTGAAATTTTTTGGGTTTTAACATGTTATAATCTCTCATTATGTTATCTTTTTTGAATAAGACTTTAATTTCAGTTTTATAAGTCATATGTTTAGAATGACCCTGGGCATAAAGCTGTAGAAATTTATGTTTGCACTCTTTCTAGACTATTATGGCAGATATTGGACATTGTGTAAGCTTTTTTAGCATCACATATGCATTTATTTATCTGTATGTAGAATTAGTGGTATTGTGGGGAAACACCTTCATAGTCAACATAAAGATCTGTTTTATGGTTGAATCATTTATCCATTCTTCAAGTGTGAAAAGAGCAGATTTTTCTTTCTGACTAGAGAAAGATACATCTCTTTTTCAGCACTGAGACATAAATTTTTGTGGAATGATTTATTTATAGATAAATATTGTAAGAATTTTTAACAACTACTTTTTCTTTGCTGTATTTTAGTATGAAAACATTGTTCGAACTTTTGTAAATTAAATTAAAATTATATATTTAAGATAATTTATATTCTAGTTAAGTTTGAGTATTAATAGATTATATTACACAAGAGGTCAAGTAATGTGTGTTCAAGATAACTGCAGTAGAAGAATTCTGCTATTCTATTTAACCCTTTCCCTTTGCATATATAATCTCTGTATTGCTAATTTGTTGTCCATTGTGTGTAAATAAATTAACTGTGAAAGTAAACGTGCAGGTACCAAAGTCTGTGTGCGTTGATCAGTTGGTCTAACCGGGCTTGGTTTTGTTATTTTTTTTCTGGTTCCTCCTCCCGAGGAGAGGCCAGAAAGCTGTTGTCTTGGCTCCGTTGTTTATCAGGGCAGCGCTGCTGGAGAAAGTGAGGCAGAGATAGGCAATAGCTTTGTAATCGAGGGTCCAGGCCTAGGGGTGGTGCCCAGGCTGGTGGTATCTGCCCGCAGCCTGACCCACGTTCCAGGTGTGTGTCCCAGCTCGTGCATCAGAGCACGGCTAAAGCCCAGGGTCGTGGGTGCGCCTGAGCTCTGCACAGCTCCGGTGAGGTTGGGCAGCAGTGAGCCTCTGAGTGTGGCTGTTAGTAACACAGTTCTCTGCATCGCTACATCTGCATTTGAAAGTTAAAATTAAATCCATTTAAGATGGATGTGTATCTTGGAACTTTTCCGAATGTCATGTGATTGTATTATTCCTGAGTTTCTTTGCCAGTAATTGCATACGTTGTGTTATTTTTTGAGTGTAGGGTGTTCCAAAACAGGTATTTTCGCTTGAGATAGAATGAGTTTGTATATATGCTCATCTCAAAATCAATCACTCAAAAATTACAAGAGTTGAGATTACTTTTGTTTTTCTTTTTTCTTTACCAAGTTGAGGAAATGTAGAATCAAGAAACTTGCCCGTCTGCTGTTCTTGCAGTACTTCAAAGTTCTGATGTTTTCCTAGGAATTTCTCTCTCGAACTTTACTTGTAATACGTAGTTCCCGTAGATTTGTCCCCTGAAAATGGAACCTGACATATGTTCTATTAAATGCAATTAGTCTCTGAAATCAAAATAGGTGTAGTTTTTATAATTTAGTTTAAGAGACATTTTGAAATGCGATGTAATTTTTATCTTGGTCAGCTAATGTATGAAGGGAACAAAATGCCTTATGTTCAGCAAGAATTTAACTTTTGTCAAGATTTTTTCATTGAATCATTTCAGGTGTTATTTTAAGATCACTAAAGGCTACTGCAACTGATGCAATCCAGTTTTAATCTGGAAAATCTGAGATGATGTTTAATGTTCTCTGCTAAACTTCTGCGAGTTGTTAATAGTTCTATACATTTCAGTTAATTTGTTATTCTTTAGTCTTTTGTTATGGGACAGCATTCTTTGATACYCTTAATGTTAAGCCATTTATAATAAAAATAGCTTTTAGACCTAAACTTCTTTTATAAAAAGAAGATACTCTGTTGAGTTTACCAGCATCAGGTAGATCATTTGAGGGCGAATATGTCTTTATAGGGTGAATGTTACATTTTGTGAGCTTTTAATAATTATTGGGCATTAACAGAGCAGTTTTTAACGAATTTTAAATTGCCTTAAAGGAACCCAGCCAGAATGGACCTCTTTTTACTGAGTTAAAGTTCTACATGCGAGCTGCTAAGCCAGATGAAAGTAAGCAGTCTATTAAAATGTTTTTAATGAACTACAATCATTTAGGAAAATAGAGCCTAATAGGAAAGTAGAAGTAAGGTTGAACTTTAGGTAATTTTCAAAACTATTTTTAAGTTATTGAAATCTTAATTCAGACATATAGTAAATTAGAGGTTTTTGGTAAGAAGTTCTGTGTAGTTCTGTTGACAGTATTGTCTAAACTGAAGTTTGAGTTGCATCTCTGTCCCTACAATGGATATGTGTTTAACCTTTCAGTATACTTTGCATACACATTTCCATGAAATAAGCAGCTCACAGGTATGCAGAAACTGTAAGCAATGTGACTACTCCCTTTTTATGTAAGTCTCTACCAATGCAAATTCATGAACTTAACTTTATTTGTATTTTCAGTTCAGAAGTGGACTAAGTCCCATAAACTGAAATATTTAGGTGTACCAAGATATTGGGGTTCTGGCTTGCATGAGAGAAATGGAAACAGGTGAATATATCTTTTGTTGACATATATTGGAATGTATTTCATCCACAACCATTATCCCTTTTGACCTAAGTWACTTACTAAGTGCATTTTCCGCTTATCTTCATGTTGGTCATTTCTGCTACAAATTTTCACGTTCATGGCAGACYGTGTTTAGGAACAATATGAATAGATACATTTTATCTATATTCTGTTTGTTATTCCTATTTGTGTCTGTTACAGTCTAATTGACTTTTCGTTTGTTGTGAACGTTGCTGTAATACAGTGATGCCGTTGATGTATATGTGGTTTAGAAGCTTTTTATATTTTAATTAAAACAAAGTTAAAAAAACTTCTGATGTACAAGTCCTTGTATAATATGACTACCTTTAAAGTTTTTCTTGTGGTGTGCACTTAAAGAGTATTTTCACTCACAAATATTAAGGACTCAGTGCTCTCTCAAATCTGTTCTTTTTTCCCTAGGGATAGGTTTGGTTTGTGTTTTTTTGCTTAATCTGTGAGCTAGGATAATTGCTAGTCTCATGTTAAATTAGTTTTAAATCTAGGGATAGTTTTTACTATTGTTCCATGCTATGAAGGGTTTTTGCTACTTGGTCTTTAGTGTTAATGCCTGTTTATGTAATAGTCCTTGTTTCCTAGTGGGCTTTCTCTAAACAGCTGTGCTGCAAAGGAGTTTTAGTAGTTCTCTGGCAGCTTACAGTAGGTCAGGCTTCTTCGTGTGGGTCACTGCATAGGGCAGTTGGTGTGTATGCCTTAGTAGGTCAGAAGTATCAGTGTTTCAGTAGGTCCTCAACTGTAAAACTAACTTAATGTAAAAACAACATTAATTTTGARGTGCAAAAGTAAATATAGCATTTTTTTTATCTTGCAAATAAGAGTGTCTTTACATTCAGTGTTTAGTGCATGAATTTCTTTAATATAACCACTATGAACTCTTAAAGTTCTAGAAGCAGTTCGGCTATAGCAATGAATATCAGAACACCTTTGGCAAGTGAGAGGTTTTTAACAATAGGTTAAAAAAAGTTTGCAATAAATTTCAGTAAAGGAACATTATAAGTAACCATGTTAAGTCACTTAGTCATTTGTAAAGTAAGAAATGTATTTTTGTAAGTAGATGATGCTTGGTTTTGCCTTCAGTGAGTTACAATAGGGCTGTTTTCCTCTGTGAGTACTTGTTATTTTGTTGCATAACTAGAATAAAGAGCAGTTCTTTTGAGGGATGAGCTTTTGAGTAGCTGATGTAAAAAAAGGTAAGAATTGATGTACAGCATTAAAAAAAAGTCAAATATTTCCCACAGTTTCTTTTGAGAGAGATGTTTTCAATCAGTAGTTAGTACAGTTAACACACAGATAAAATACTTTGCTAAGTACAATTCAGTAACTTTGCTGGTTTTTTGGGTTTTGGTTTGTTTTTTTTTTGTCCTTGAATTTAGCTATCGATTTATGATAATGGACCGATTTGGCAGAGATCTTCAGAAGATGTATGAAGAGAATGCAAAGCAATTTTCCCGTAAAACTGTACTACAATTAGGCCTGAGAATAGTAAGTTTAAAAAATGCATTATATTTTCACAATCTGTCTTCTCTGTGTAAGTCTCTCAGTTGAGTCCTACTTTTGTGCCGAGTCCAGGTCCTCTGCTGGGCAGACCTCGGTACTGCATTTACATGACTTTTGTTTTGTTAGCTTGATATTCTGGAATATGTCCATGAGCATGAATATGTGCATGGAGACATCAAGGCCGCAAACCTCCTTCTGAGTTACAAGAACCCTAATCAGGTATTTATAATGCATTTTACTCCTCWTGTTTTAAACCTTCTATTTGACAACACATGAAAGTGCTTTGAACCTGTGAAATCTAGCAGAAGCTCATTTTTAAGAATGTATATGGTAACATTATTTCTGCTTGACATTTATATCTAGTTAATATTCTAAGATTTTTTAATGCATTTTGCTGGACAGTTATCAATTGACTATTTGGCCTAAATAGTATTCTAGAGAAATTCTCAAGATTAAAAAAAAATTGACTCACAAATAGGTATTTGCAGGTGGAAGCCTCAAATTATATAGCACACTGGTAAATTATGTTTGCCTGTCTGCATTGTTACCTCATTCCTTTGTTCAAGAAATCCATCAGATAAGTGTTCTGTTACTTGGAAAAATTGGTCTTTAAAGTGTTGATTGTTCCACTTGATTTACGGAAGTCTTTCATTTTTCTGCGTTTTTAACTGTCTTTACTATTCAAACAATGCATATTAGAGTTTCAGAATTATGTATGTGTTCTTGCCCAAATGTTTTAGCTCATGAAAGATGTAAAATAATTTCAGTTCTCTTAAAGTAACTGTGTTAGTGAGTAGTAGTAGTATGTAGTATTGTTCAGCTGGGTCAGCTGACTTTAAAGAGGGTAGACAGTGAGTGTATTTATAACTTTGAACATTACTACTTTTTTTGCTTGTTAGTTGTTTTTTTTTTAACTTAATTTTACTGATAACAACTATTTTACTGTACTTGGTTTCTGTATCAGCAAAAAAATGACTTCCAGATCAGACTGCTATATGGAAAACAATAAAACCTAACTGAAAACTATTGTTTTCAAATTATATGTGTTAAATGATTCTCAGTGCTTTATTAATCTTAAAGTTGAACGACTCACTATTCTTAATACTTTCAAAGAAGTTATGAGAATGATTGGGAGTTGCATTTATTATTTGCCTATTTTTTCTGCTTACAGTTCTTTAACCTTAGAATTCTTTGTGGAAATTACCAGGTGTACTTGGTGGATTATGGTCTTGCCTACCGATACTGTCCTGAAGGAGTTCACAAAGTATATAAAGAAGATCCTAAAAGGTGCCACGATGGAACTATCGAATACACCAGTATTGATGCACACAAGGGTGTGGGTAAGGATGTAAAACTCTTCCAGCAATAGGCATTTGTGTATCCTTTTATATAAATAAAAAAGACTTTACAAAACTCAATGCAGCAAAGAAACAAACCAGGTTTCTGAATCTAGAAAAATGTCTTTCCTATTTTTTTCCTCTATGGGCTGTGCTGGTGTTTTTCTTTTTTTCCATTTATTAACTTTTGCTTACTGTATTTTTAATGTAACTTTCTTAACTAGAGTTCTTTAATTTATGAAGACTGTTAAGATGTTTAGCATATTGCTTTTTATTAACCGAGTAAAAACAGAGTAATGCTAGTGAGATCTTGATAGAAAAGTAGGTCCTATTTTCAGGAGAAAAATAGTTTCTGTTATTAATTTGAAAATATTCTCTATTTTAATTTAAAGAATCTCCATTTAATTAATTAATTATGCCTACAGTCACTGAACATCAAAAGGCAAAAAGTGAGAAAAGGTTGAATATGCAAAGGATATGTCTATGTCTGATTAAACTTTGAGGATTTATAGTGAACACCAATTTCATTTTCTTAAATCTTAAATTTTGCTTTATTAGCGTAAAAGTGTGTTCTGCAAAAATAACAGTTGTTGAAAATGACTATTTACTTGAGGATGAACTGTTGCATCTATGCTGAAAGCTGAACATAACCAAAGATCACTTTGATCTACCAATTTATACTTCTAGTGTAGACTGTGGTCAATGTATGTGTGTGTTGTTTTGGTGGTTGCTTATTTCTGGGTATATTTTTTTGTGAAGGCTTAGGGATCTGATCTCATACTGTCCTCTGTTCAGTTTTCAGGCCACATAAAATAATTTAGCCTTGTGAAACATTTATTTTGAAAGGTGGTGTTTCAGCACTATTACCTTTTTATAGAAGAAGGGAAGTAAAAACTATTTTGAACAGAAAGTCAATCACTTCACTAACTTGTTCTATTTTTTGCACAACCTGAGTACTTAAAAAGCTTCCCAAATTGGGATAACTGCAGCATGTCATGTCTTTGAATAGAAGAAAGAGATTGATAAAAGGACTTGAAAATGAAGTTATCCTTCCAGATGTAGGAACAATAGTTTTTCCTTCCTAACTTTCATGCTAAAATAAAGACATAAGTAACAAATACAGTAGTGTTACATTGTTAGCATTGACTTTCTGTTGTCTTAACATATTTATAAGTTTTACTGTTGTTAAACTGCGTGTGCTTTATTAGCTGATGTTATGGTTGGGTTTTTTATGTGTGCATATATATTTAGCACCATCAAGACGTGGTGATCTGGAGATCTTGGGTTACTGTATGGTTCATTGGCTTAGTGGCTGTCTACCATGGGAAGATAATTTGAAAGATCCAAATTTTGTCAGAGACTCAAAAATCAGGTGAGAAACTAGTTGTTTTCTTTCTCTTTTGAAAATTTTTCCACTGTGGTATTGTCACTTTAGAATACTGCTGTGGTTAAGCCAAAAGCACTCTTAGTAGGATGCAGATAATCAGTCATGCTTTACAGGAAGAGAAGTGTGGAGTCTGAGTCACCTGTAACACCATGCTCTGAAGCCAGTGGCAGAGATGAAGGCTAAAGGGGAATCTTAAATGTCTTTGAGCATCATTCCACATAGAGCACCACTATTGTGGGATTTTTAAATTGTTTTTCATTTTGTCCATCAGCCTCGCTGTTAACATGCCTGCGTCTTCCCCTCAGCCCAGATTAACCTGCTCTTGTCAGATACTTGATATGAAGAGAGCTGTCCCAGCATAGCAGTTTCTGTCTCATTAACAGAGTTTGTTATTTGGCTTCCTTAGCATTGGTATGTGAAGGTTTAAAATGGACCAGTTCTTTTTCTTCAGTCTTCTACTTGCTTGCTTTTATACGAATCAAAAACTGTTTAAGGTAGCCCATCTGGCATTCATCAGGTTCTCAAATGTGCTGCACACATACAAATGGCTGTACTAAGTCATACCAGAGGTTTATTTAGTAGTGTTTCCTGTCTCTGATAGTGGCCCAAACTGGGTACTTAGAAAGTTTATCAGAATAGGGCAAGATTGAAAATTCAAAAGAAACAGTAGTTCTGAATAGTTTTGTTTTTCAGATGTAGAGATAATATTTCCGTTTTGATGGACAAATGCTTTCCTGGGAAAAATAAACCAGGTAAGAGGAGCTATTTTTAAATGTTTACTGAACTTTGTATCTATTTTCATTCTTCCTTTCAATCAGGCATGAATTAGATTGTTGCTTAAGAGAAGTTTAGACTTCCTTTTAGCTGCAGTTATATGCACTGCAGACATTGCGTTGCTTCTGGTTAAAGACAGTATTAATTTCAAACATGAGATGTGTAAATTGATTCTTCGCAACTGAATTTTAGAGATGGAAATTTAAGAAGTAATGCAGACTGGAAGTATAGGTTGTTCGTGTTTGGCAGAGGTGATTTGCTGAGTACGTAGTTTTTTGGTTTTTTTTTTTAACTGACTCTATTAAAAATACGCTTTATTGGGATCTTAATATTTAGTTATTTCCAGCTATTCTTGGTGATCAGAAGAGTTTTCTCTGTCAAGTGTGACTTGTCTGTTTTTTGAGTGATCTGATGTTAAATGTATTGTTTAGTATATGTTTCAGTCTTGAACTGATGAAGTTCTGAGATAACATTGAATTTCCTTTTCCACATTGTTAAATATAGACGTAAGAAATACCATGTAAATAAGCATTCATTGGTGAAGATTGGCCTGTTACATTTTTTTACGACTGACTGTTTTTTTCATTGCAATGAACATGTAAAAAACAGTGATGCTGTCATCACTGGGTAATGAACCTTGGTATAATTTTTTTCTGAAATGTGTTGTAGTAAAGACATAATTATTGTGAGTTTATAAATAACCATTTCAAAAATAGCATAAGTAGTGCATGCATAATTTCTCTCTCTTTTGTGGTAGAAGTGAATGATTAAAATGTTTTCAAATAGAAATTAATGAGAGGTGCCATTTTTTTAGATGAAATAGCCAAATATATGGAAAAAGTGAAGCTACTGAGCTATGAAGAGAAACCTGTTTATCAGCATTTCCGAGAAATACTTCTGCAAGGTCTCAAGGCCATTGGGCAAAAGGATGATGGAGTCCTTGACTTTGGCTTGGCAGAGAATGGAGACTTCCAAAGAAATCCTGTGCAAAAGGTTTTACTCTAAAAATTCATGTCCGCTTTTATTGCATTTTATTGAACTAAGTAAGAGTTAGTGGTGTTGGAAGTAGGTGTCATAACTTCATCAGTTGTACACATTATTTCTCTAATTCAACTTCAGTAATTGTTAATAAAACTTAATACAGAATGATGTTTATGGGTGTATTTTCATAATAGATAGTACCTTGGATAACAAAATTTGTATACCTAGATATAATGACATTTGAACAGCTGAACATTTGGTTAATTTACTTATTTCTTTAAATTGGTAAAACTCCAGATGGATCAAAGTACATGTAAAGTAAAATTAGTCTAGTTTTTGTTTCATAGTAGTTTCCTTTCCATGACTAGTTCAAAGCTTAGTTTTAAGTATACACCTTTATGCCAAGTATTTGATTCTGGAATTCACTTACTGAATTCACTGTGATCTAATATGTTATTTTTGAGTCCTAACTGTATTGGTAGGTTAGGACTATTTTATTCCTTGTATTTAAGAAGCCTTAAACTCTAGGTCTGATTCTCCATTTGAATACGGCATTAAGAACTTTTTAAGCTTTAGGGAAAGTGTGTGTTAAAACTACTTATGATCGTAAAATGTGGTCACATAATGGGACAGCAATTATTCTCTCATACTTCAAACTGCATATATTACTTCTTTATTTACATTTGTTAATAGCAGGAGGGCAGTTTATTGTGTTCCTTTAGCATGAACCAGGGAACTGAGAATTACGACACAGGATAATAGCACAAGTACGTTGCCTGCTTACTGACGTGATCAGCAATGCGTTAACGATGGGGAAAAAGCAGGAAAGAAAAAAAGCTGTAGGATTCTAAAGTCTTCTGAAGATATATGTCCAACTTTTCTTACTTCTTTCTGCCCAGTAAATAGTATTTTGGCTAAAACATACAGCTGTGATCTCTATACTAGTATTTTCTGCTGAACTGAGTGTAAAGGTCTGTCCAAAAAGASAGTTTGTTAGCATAAGTTCTTCTGTTCCCCCTGTGGTTTGATATGGCTTGAGACCTGTATTTTGGGGAAAAAATAATCTGCTTTTAATGGTTGGCTGGTTTCTTTGCTGAATAAGTGGGCCTGCTGCAGAGCCAGCATCTGTGACCTTCAATGTCCTTGCCCAGCAGAGATGTCTGGTGCACATTTTCAGTGGAATAAGACTTCAAAAATCTTATTTTTTTAGCCTGTATCAGTCAAGACCCAAAGGGCGGGATAATACTTTACCATAGGTTCTTACCTCCTCACATCAAATAGAAGTAAGTTTTTTCATTGGGTTGCTTGAGTTTTTTTTATACTTTGAGAACCATATGCATGTTCAGCTTGCTCAGTTGTCACAAAGATGTTCAAGCACTTAGATAAAACAAGGAGTGCTACTGGTCTGCTTGCGTAAGCGTTTTCAGCTGTCTGCTTCATATTTCAGTGGACTTGATGCTACTTTATGCCAGCTACTGCTGCAGTGTCCAGACAGAATAAGATGTATGGACATCAGGTTAACATAACCTTCTTGCTGTTGACCAAACACCAGGACAGAGGACTTCCTTCTCAGCTGGATTTTGTAGGCCTTGTAGCAGCTGCAGTATAGGCTAGGGTAGAAGATGACTTAGTGTTTTAAAAATAACCTCAGAATTCCAAACTTTGTTAAAAACTACTTTCCATAGTTTGCCGTCGATCAGTAGCATCTTGCCTCTGAAAGCCAGGATCTTCTAGGACATGCTGAATTTTGTTTGGCATGCTTAATGCCTAATTTGAAAAAGAAAAAGGCAGCCTGGCATCCACCCTTGAGAAGATTGTGACCATTTTGGCTCTACTGATCTTTCAATCACAACAGGTCTTAACACGCCTATTTTTCATTTCTTTTGGTGCAATTTACCATAATATTTTCTTAAAATAGTGTTATTTGGTGTTCTGAAGTTATGCTGTTTCATAGCTAGGAGACAATATTTCTATCTTCTGTATAAATACATTCTTTGAATGTAGGATTGTCCTGTGCTTGTCCTAGCTTGTATAGCTAATGGAGCCATGGTGGGCATTATGTGTTGCATATAACCATGGTTGTTCTGGAATCTCAGTCATTCTCCGGTATTGGTATCTGGGTAAAACTTACAGATGTCTGCTATATTAAAAGCTAGCATTTTATTTTCTATATCGTGGCTCAAGTTTCCCCAGATGTATAAGTAGGTGAAACACAGTCCACAGTTGTGCTCGAGGTTTTTTCTTTTTTTTTTCCTGTATATCAAACACATGGTTTTGGTTTGTCACTGTGGTATTCTATAACAGCTCTAGCCAAACAAGAAGCTAGCGGTACGATGTGTTGAAGGAAGTATTTCGAGCTCTGGGCTAAATTATTTAGAGCAAGGACCACATCTTACTGTTGTTTAGTGCTGAAGATTGGCTGGGAAATATTGGGAGTAAAGTAGCCTGGAAAAATACAGATCTTAGTGATTTGTGGTTCCTTCTAATGTTCAGGTTGAGACGTGCAGGTGTTGCTTTTGTCAGATGAATGCTGCCTGATTTCTAGTGCTATGTAATTCACCTACATCAAGATTAAGAAACCACTTTTTATTAAATAAGCTTGGAAACAAGATAAATGTATTTTGCTTTTGTGTAACATGTATTGAATATCTGTTTTTCTGATGAGCGTTTAAAATGTTTCCTAGTACAATTGGGAGGAATGCATTATCTCTCATATAAAAGCAGTACAGTGCTGAAATAGTCCTCCTTAATTTTGGTCAGAATGAACAAAAGTGTCTGTGTTTATTCCTGCCTAATGCATCACAAATCTGCTGACATGCTAACCTTGGAGTCTTGGCTGGCGGTAATCAGGCCTGTGCACCGGCAGGAAAGATGTACCTAATGCACTCCATCAGTGCAGTTTGCATATGGAAGTTCTCACAGGGGAGCTGCCCTGTGCCAGCTGAGGGTTACCTGCCCACTGCAGTTATTGTATGTAATTATCGAACCAATCTGTTCAGCCCAGCAGGGTTTAGATGGTAATCATGAAGCAACACTTTGGAAAGGAAAGATGTAATGCACTCTCCCCTTCTCTCAGGAGCTGTGTGAAGTTGTAGCCACTTTTAAAGCTGTATTAGTAAAGCTCTAGTCTCACACAATTAAAAAAAAAAAAGTAAGGAAAAAGGAAAGGTAAGCTCTTCCAGTGTTCATCGCTTTTCACGTATGCCTGATGGAGGTCAGTTCATCCTTTGCAAAAATCATGGCTTTAAAACAATAATTTTCCATAACCACTTCAGGAATACTTTGCAATAGTAAGATTAATTGTAATACACAGATAATAAGAGTTCTATCCATTTAGAGGTTTTAATGTAATGTACCTTGAATAGAGTTGAGATTTCCCAAGTACCTCTCTTTGGAACAGAACCCATAGTTGCTATTAGAAAAAAAAATAATGTACTGTCAGTGGGTATTAGCTACTTTTAAGCTGTGCAAAGAAAGCCTTAAGAAGCAAGGATCCAGATAAACTTGAAATTAATGTGTTGTAATTGCTTTAGAAAAACCCAATTAATATGAACTTAGGGTAAAATATTTTTATGTCTTCTTTAAGTTTTTCAGATTGCTCCTTTTGTAACAGTTATTCAGTGTAAGTTAAAAACCCTCCAGGTTACAATCACAAAACCTCATGTTTTCATACATTAAAATTTCAACTCCCAAAGTGATGTGCATATTGGGAAACTGTCATTTTAAATGTGTATGGCTTAGTACTAGTATTCTCGTGTTAATATAGGAATAAATTTTCTCTATGATTGGAGACATTTTATAATATATAATATAATATAAAAATAGGGAATACCTTGTGAGGATATTTTCTATTTTGTGTAGTCTTTCCTGCTCTTGAGTTCAATTGCTATTTTTTTTTTTTTTCCCAGAAAAGAAGAAAGGCAGCAGCTGCAGCCAGTGAGAGCACTGAGGCAGAAATGGAAGATACAGGAAGTCCAAAAAAAAAGAAAGCTGCTACTTCTAGTAAGTCAAAAGATTGTTTTGACAGTCACATGTACTGGTGTGGCAGGATACCTTGGCTAAAGTCCAGACTCCCACACAGCCACTCGCTCCCCTCCTCAGTGGGACAGAAGGAGAAAATAGGATGAGAAAACTCATGCATTAAAACAAAGATGAGGAAATTTATCACTCTTGACTGTTCTGTGCAAACCAAAATCAACTGGAAAATAAATTTAATATATTGCAAAGTGAAATAAATTCGGGTAGTGACAAAGATTAAAACAACACCTTTCCACCTCCTTCCCCCAAGCTCAACTTAACTACTTCACCCTAAACTCCTCTATCACTCTCCTTGTTCAGTGCAGGGGTCATGGAAGGGAAGTGTGCTGTGGTCAGTACATAGAATTTTCTCTCTGCTGCTCCTTTGTCCTTAGACTTTCCCCCTGCTGTAGTGTGGGCTCTCTCTTTTGGACCGCAGTCTTTCAGGGGAAAAAAAATGGTGGCCCAGTTTCTTCAGGAAATATCCATTTCCTCCAGTGTGGGCTCTCATGAGTTACAGGGGATATCTGCTCCATTCTGGGTCCTTCCTGAGCTACAGGGAATAAGTGCTCTGGTGCTGTGGAGGATCACTTCCTTGTCTTACTTTGGTGTTCTCTCTGCTGTTTCCCGCTCTTTTCCCTGCACTGCTACTCCCTGTCTGCCTGTCCAGGGTTTTTTTTCCCCTTAAATGTTTTTGCAGAGGTGCCACAAACAAATTTGGCTCAGCTTTGGCCTACAATGGGTTTGCCTTGGAGCTAGCTGGAAAGGGCTATGTCATGCACAGGAGAGCAGCTGGCCTCTCCCCACAGAGGTTACCCCTGAAGCTGACCTCAGCTTACCAAAACTTGGCCACATGGCCACAATACCCAATAGAACCAGTTCAAGTGGTTTTGATCTTTCACAATTTGTTTTTAGATTAACGTTACTAAAGTTGAAATCTTTCAACTTTCTGTGTAAGAAAGGATTATGCTCCAATTGCATACTGCCTAAAGCTGGTAGAATTGGTAGGTGATAAAAATTGGTGGCTGGACCCTGTTCTTTTGCCATCGTTCATTCTCCACTCATTCTCATTTTTGTCCTATCTTGTCCAGTTCACTGTTAGAACTTGCTGACTCCTCCGGATTCCTCTTCACAGTGGGTAAAAGGCAAGGGCTAACAGCAGCAGCTTCCAAAAGCAAGTGTGTTTAAAGTCGAGGAAAGGATTAGCTATAAGGATAGAAAACGCTGAAACTATTATTTCAGCATAATTTGGCATAGTTTCAGTGCTGTCTGGAAAAAGTCATGAAGAGATAAAACAGGATTATTGAAAATCCAAAATCAGAAATCTTTAGTAGATCTGTATAGGGTAAGCTGATGGTCAGCATCCAGTCAAACTGCTTTATGGATGTAACCTTCTAATGCCTTCATGTAAATGTCAGCTGAATTCAAGTAATTGCAAACATATTTTTCCTAAAGAATTTTTGATTCATAATTTTAAGTAAAATACCAGATATTGTCTGTGGTCAAGTAGTCTAATAAAGCAGTAGAACTGAAGTCTACCTAAAATCAAATCTGCTTGTTTTAAAATGGTTTGATGAAGGCGTATGGCAGGATGGGAAACTGTAACCTTTCAAAGACAGCAATAATATTGGTGAGTTATGGGTTTACTCTGGTATATTTACCCAAACTGTATGGTACAAAGTACAAGGAATGAAGCTAATGTTATTCCAGGACATGACACTGCTTTGTTCATTTTCAGCTGTTCATATTACAGAATTCTAATCATTAAAACCAGTGATCATTTCTCTTATTTGAATGCCTTTTGATATGTTGACTTCAATTTATTGTGAATTCTCTAGCCTGTCAGTGGCTGAAAATGCCTTAGTTGGATTATACTTTCAAGGCAATACAATTATTTTGTATGTTGCTGACACTTATAGTTCTAGCATTTTAGATATAATTTAAGACTTTTTAACAAAATATTTAATACAGCTGACTATTTTTTGGTTGTGATTTAATACACATGTGCAGAACATACTATCATTTTTAGCAATATATGATACTACTTTTTCTTGGGATTGTAGATTGAAGTTCTTATAGAAGGAGATGGAAAAGAACTTGAAGAATTGCAATCCAAGTGGTAACATCAGCTTTTTGTAAATGCTGAGGTTTTTTTCGGACTAAGTAAAGGTATTTAGGAGGCTGTATAGATTTTCAACATAAGCTTAAATTAAGAAAACCTCCTCTTGCTTGTTTGATAGAGTTACGGGTGAAATGGCTCTGATTTCACCTTTTTACCCTACTCGATTTAATGAATACCAAGTAGAGGGAGTATATCAAACGATTTCGGGTGAAATGTGATACATCTACTTACTCATTTGGTTCTCTCCGAATTTGGAATTAAAAACTTTACGAATTATTACATGATTCATAAACCTGTGTTGAAGGAAAGGGCAACTGTTTCATAATCTTTTCTGATTCTGATGCTTTTATAATTTGAAAAGGGCTGATTATTACATAARTAATTAAAACTGTGTTTCCAAATCTGACTAGTATTATGTTACTAGTTGTATAGTTTTATGGATTTTTTTCTCCATTGAATGATTTGTCCTCTGACTAACAAAAAAAAATCCTGAAGTTCAGTAAAATGGAGTAATATTTTCTTGATACCTCTTAGTTGTACAATTTGAGGTTCAGTCATAGAGGAATGCTTTAAAAGTTGTTGAAATTTTATTTTATTGGTTTCTATGGGAGATAAATATGGTGGAATGGTGGTTACTCCTCATGTGTTCAAACATCTCATAAGTATTTGAACATAAAGGAGTGGCAAGAAGAGCTGTGCAGCCTCTTGCTGCTCAGCTCTTCACCATTAACCACATCTGACTATGCAGTCTGTCTAATCTGCTCCAAAAGATCCTGATCAGCTGTGCAGCACTTTGAGTACACTAAGGTGCTCAGTGGCTACAGGGACTGTGCCAGTAAAGAAATCTGCTACTGCTGGGGCACCCCCAGACTTGGAGAAGGAGGAAGAATGGCGCTGAGAAAGGACAGACATCTGGAAATTCTTGCTTCTGCCATCAGCTGCCCCTGGTTGTTCTCAGTGTAAGAGTCGCCATGTCAGATGAGGTCATTAAAGGCCTTCTCTTCCAATCGTGTCAGCCATCAGAGCTGTCAGGTGACTCTATTTAGAAACAGAATTTCAGAAAGCCCTGGAGAAACAGGCTGAGTTGTACTTCCAGAATAAGTTGCCTGAAATTTGGTGGAATTCTTAAATTTTTTTTTATTTATATTAGCACATTATGAGCTTTTTCTTTTCTTTCCTGTGATAATGAACCCATAGGCTTTCCTGAAAGGTGGAATTTTGCAAGGTATCCTTTATAAAGCAATATGGATGATGAAGTATTATATTAGCCAATGTATCTCCACCAGAAAAAATGGTGTCAGAAGAGATGATTTCTATTTAAATGAGAGGTTTTTTTCCCTACTCTGTTACAGCTCCATGTTCAGTATTAGCTGCCTTCGTGTGCAGTAGTAAAATGTACATGCTTGTAAGTGATGATCCTGTTAAAGCAGAATACCAAATTTTGGCATACACTGTATGTAACCACCAACGCTCATGCAGGGGTGTAGTGCATAATATTAATAGAAGTAATAGGCTTATTTTTGATCAGGTGGTTGGAATAGGCAGGTAGTACAGGCATCTTCAGTGAAAATCACATAAATGCTGGAAAAACAAGAGTTTCATGAGAATTCGTGAATAATCCGAGGTTCAAAGCTACAATAGAAATAAAACCTACCCCTGGCAGGATTTTTTAATCTCGGGATTGATGAAAATTGGATTAGAGCAATACAGAATTTTTTTAGAAGAGCCTTTTTTATTTTCTGTTGTGAATTTTTAAAGACATTTTTGGAGTTTATTAATTAGGACATATAAAGAGAAATACTAAATTAGATATGACAGCGAAGGTACTGTATTTTTTAATGTACTTTGAAAAATAGTTAATACTGCTAAGGGTAGGAATTTTGCATGTCTGTATTGCTGGATAGCATCTACCATGTTGGGCCTTAACTGGGGTCTTTGGTTACTCTGCAGTATAAATAAAGAAGTATGTGAACAGCTTCAATATGCAAACAGTCATACTGATGGATTGGTTAGAAGACATTCCAAAATAGTGGTTTAATAGTATTCCTCAATTAATAGGTACTTAGCTTAATGTTTATTTGTCTTGCATGGCTTTGCATAAACCAGCATCTGGATTATTGTCTTAAATGCTTTTTTCTTTATTCAAGCAAGATTTATTACTTAATGTCCACTTAGGTGCATTTTTATATTTAGAGAATTATTGGCCTTGTCATCAAGCTTTAGGAGAAAGCAAATCATACCATCTTCTGAGTTTCTTCATGGGGCAACTGGTTGCATGTCTTTCTACTCCATACCAGTGCCCACATTATAGGTAGATTTTTTTTTTACCTCTTAATCTTGTACCCTAAACCCTCTTTTTTCTGTGAAACTTGTACTGCACAGTAGTTCTAATTGTGTAATTCATCCGTTCCTTTTTGTGTAAGATTTGTATTGACTAGTATCTGTTACAGACTCCATGAGTAAGTAGATACAAGTCTTAAAACTGTGTATCCATCTCTGTGTCTAGTGACTGAAAGATCTGTCCCTTTCTGTGCCCTTACCCATGTCAGGAATGTTGCAAATGAAATGTTCTGGTGTAAGAGTTATGTGATCTGGTTTCAGAAGCTGAAAGCAAGT
The DNA here is from genome assembly GCA_018881555.1 of Amblyornis subalaris. Lineage (NCBI taxonomy): Eukaryota > Metazoa > Chordata > Aves > Passeriformes > Ptilonorhynchidae > Amblyornis > Amblyornis subalaris. Next base: position 1,156,110 of record JACAXG010000042.1, read on the forward strand.
GCTGTAATGTTGTATCTAGAAATTAACAGGAAGATCCAGGTGTTAAAGCAGAGAAATACTGTTTTCAGTTGCCTGAAATATTGACAAGCTCACTTCTATATTTTGCGTTGAGTATATTCCAACACGATATGAAGTGATCTGTTTTTTTATGGCCTGCCCCAAGATTGTTTGAAGATCTTCAAAAGCTATTTAAATTAGAAAAGGTGTGGCAGGAGGTGCTTTTAAGTTTAAAGATTTTTAAATATTATGGATTGGAAGGTTAAAATAGATTTGGTTTACATTTAATTTATCTTTGTGGTTCTTCTCAAATAGTAGTGKTTTTTTTTTTGACAATTTGTAAGTGACAAATTCAGTGAGAAGCACCTTGAGCATGTGCCACTAATCATAATAAAGAGAAAAAATTAGTGTCCGAGATGTAAAGTATGGGAGTGTTACTGTGTCTGCTTGGAACACAGTTCTCTACTTAGTCTACTTTTATATTTTGGGGTTATTTCTGTACAATATCATCAGACCATTCCTAGACACATTTAAGATGTAAATAATTTAAGTTCCTTGTTGCACTTCATGGGAATTTCTTGTGTTTGCTGCTAATAAAAAGTATGAAATTAAAACAAAATACCTTCTAATGAAAATTTCCCATGTGTAAGGTTTTTTATAATGACTTTACATGTGGAACTAAGTAATTTAAGAAAAAAAAGTGATGTCTGCTTTTTCGGTTTTTTTTCTGTGACCTGAAGATGAATTGCAGTATGTTGAACAAGTATTGCAATTCAAACTCAGATATAAAATTTGCAAGTGAAATTTTTCTACAGGAAAGAAAAATTGTACTGCAGTGACTCAGATTTTTACAGGGAACTAACCTTTTTCAAGATTGCAAGTAATATATTTGAATTAAACTTCCTTCCTCCTGCAAATTGGTGTGTGGTGAAGAGGAGGGTTAATTTTAGGCACATGCTGCATAGGACTACTGATTTATGTATGTGTACAATTGTGTTTTAGAGTATCTTCAGTGAAGCAATTTTTATAAATAGAAGTAAACCAGTTTCAGTTTCATCTGGAACAATTTTATATTAAAATTTTTAAAAGAGCACTCATAGATTTGATGTTACCTGTAAGAAATATACAGGCATAAAGTCATAAATAATACATTATTGTGTTCTGATGTTTTTCCTTGTGAGAATATGAAATGTATTTGCTTGATTTGTTGCAGGAAAGAAAGTACTTGGCAGAACAGAGTACCTACAGCCAAGCCCCATCCCATAACTTTACTGACTTTTTTCTCTCTCATCTCCACCCCACAGTCATATATTTACTGGAATTCAAGTCCATATTTGCATTCTTCTGGTCTCTCCATTCTTTTTTTCTGAGTCATATTTCTGAATTTTTCTAGAAAAAGAGCTGCTGTGAAAACACAAAAAGCCAACTAACCAAAACTGCTATTTGTTTGCCTTGCAATTTCTTCAACAGTTTCAGAGTACTGAAAAATGCATATTTGAGAAATGTTACTCTCCCAGGTTTTTTCAGTTGCACAGGGGTTCCCTGGCTGAGTTGGGAAAGAACTTGTCAGAGGACTCTTCCTTAAAAGAAGGAAAAATCATCTTAATAGAAGACTTCATCATCTTAAAGAAAATCATCTTAAAAGACGACTTCTTTCATTTTCTTAAAAGAAAAAGTATCTCTTCTTTGGCATCATATTCAAACTGCCCAAACTGATTTGAGAATGGTGGTGCTTAACTCATTAAATGCTGCAGCCTGGCCAAGTTCCCGTTTGATGTTTGCAGCTGGTTGCTGAATGTTGTCCATATGTAAATAGCAATTGTATGGGTTCCATTTTCTTGTTTCCTTTTTCAATCTGATGATTGTAGAACCCTTTTAAGGGGTTGTTGAAGGAAAAAGGTCTTCTCGAGAGCCATCTGGCAAAATGACTTGGTCATTTGATCCCAACAAAGACAGCTGAAATATAGCTGAAGCACATTTTGCAAGAGAAAAGGGATACTGTAGTCAGTAGAAGACTTTGGAAGATCTGGCAATTCTAAATTTATCTGCTTTTGAAATCACAAGTCCGTATTTTTTACTTAAATTAGTAACAAAATTATTCTTGTGTTTAATTTATTGCACTGGGATCTGATGCAGTGGCATGTGTAAGATTGTATCTAATAGATAAGGGACAGTCTCATTCCTACCTTATCACTTCTCAGGTTAATTGTGGCAATTCAGCATTTTTGCCATGAAGTTGCCGGTATTAAAGAAATATCGGTCCTATCGTAAGAGTGTCCTGTAGCACACTGGATGTCTATACAGAAATGATGGTTAAGGTTCATCTGTGTGAGTTCTCACTAGTGTGAGAACATCTCTTTCAGAGAGCTCTCCACTACTCCAGATTCACTGGCCTTTGTTTCTTAAAGAGGTAAACAGAGAGCAAAATGTGTGTGTTAGATTATGCACATGTATGCACAGACATTAGGTTTGTGGCTTTTTTTGAGAAAGGAAAACTTGTAATGTCTGATCCAGGTACTCCACCAGCTGTGCTTCTTTTGATGTTAGCTGTGTTGTTTATTGGTAGTGGCTACAAGTCTGGTTTAAGAGCTTGCACAGACTACAGTGTCTGGAACCCTTCAGCCATTAGCCAGAGACTGGCATGTACTCAGCCTTTGTCAGGTGTAAATTCAGCATATGTGAGTGATGCAGTTGCTAACCTCCAGCCTGTCTGCTGCTAGATATTTTTCACTTCCCTGATGTTTGCCAAGAGTCTGAAATCTCTATTTGGTTCTGTTTTCAGATATTCTAACCTGTGATGTAACTTAGAAGTCACCTAAATTACACCTGATTTCATCTGCTTGGTAGCTGTGTTTTCATGTTTCAGAATGTCTTTCTGTTCTCCCTTTCATCAAAGAAGACAATTTAAATGGGAAAGCTGGGACTCTGGTTTTACCAAAGGAACTTCTGTAATTTTATAGAAATTTCAATTTTTTTACTTGAGCACAGTTTTATTTCTTTTAGTCATAAGACTCGTATGTTTCTAAAACAGGGTATGTAGAATTGGAAGGTGAGATGAGAAGGGACATCAGTGGGAGATCTGCTCTATACACTAATTAATTTATGTTGGTGTTAACCTTGATATATGCTAATGTTTTATCTTAAAACCTGTATGATTAAAATTCTAAAACATCCCTGGTCAACACCACTCGTRATACTTAACTGTCCTTACCATTACAAAGGATTTGATAAGGGGGAGTATTTTTTTTTGATACTTTTATTACCTAATATGAATTTCTCTGAAGCTTGCTAGTTGTCCTAGGCACTGTGGGCATGAAAAACACTCCCATTTTGTGCAGCAACCTTTTGCACATCACATCTCTTCCCCCTTTTTTTTTTTACTTTCTTCAGATAACCTAGATAAATTCAATGTTTTGTTGTCCTTTTTGTTAGAGAGCTGGAAAACATTTTTTCCCCCCATTTTTCTCAGAATTTTCGTGTAGGTAGAGCCCTGAATTATACATGGTACTGCTGAGTTTTTTTCATAAAGTTGTTTTGTTTTGCATTGTTCTTTGCCTCCTTGCTTTCCCCAAGATTACTCATTGAGCTTGAATGATCAGTGACTCCTACTGCTCAAAGGCTGTTCTCTTAAGCAAGCAGCTTCTTTCTTAAGGACTTCCATGAAACTCAATTTTACTTTTCTTTGCCTCTACACTTGATAGGAACTGTGGAATTATATATAGTTTTACAGGCAAAAACTCAAGTAGTTAGGCATGCTGTCTTCAAGGAATTCCGGATTAAAACAAAAAGTGAAAAAAAATTAAAAAATACATGACTAGATGAAGAATATTTTGTTACTGTATTTGCAAAAAGGTAGTAATTTTTATAATGTGTAATATTTTTTTGTCAGAGTGACTGCAGTTGACTGTGATCCACAGAAATGAGCTGTGGTGTTTTGTTTTCCTCCTTTTCCCTGGTAGTAGGCAAGAAAGAATGAAAGTGCAGAGAGGCTTTTATTATTGCTTATAGGTATAGTCTCTTTGAACAACCTGCCTGCTAGGTTTGCTAGAAAACTTATTTAGATGGCATTATTGGTTACCTTTGTTTTTTGTCAAGTGGTAGCTTGAATCTGTAGGTAGTTGCACTGATAGCTGAGCTGATTTAACAGCTTGATGTTGCCAAATAAAAATCTGCCCTTTTTTTCACCTGTATGCCTTCCACYTTCCCCTGTATAAGCTCCATTCAGAATGCTCTAAGATGTCACAGCTCACTAAACTAGAGAATGCCAGATCAAAAAAAATTTCTTTGCTAAGTGTCCTGGATTCAGCTGGGATAGCATTGGTTTTCTTCCTAGTGGCTGGTGCAGAGCTGTGTTTTGGATTCAGTATGAGAAAGAATAATGTGGATAACACAGATGTTTTGGCTGTTGCTGAGCAGCGCTTACCCTAAGTCAAGGACTTTTCAGTTTCCCGTGCTCTGACAGTGAGGAGCTGCAGAAGAAGCCAGGAGGGAGCACAGCCAGGACAGCTGATCTGAACTGGCCAAAGGGATATCCCATACTGTGGAATGTCATACCGAGTATATGAAATAGGGCAGTTGGCCAGGAAGGGCCAGTCGCTGCCGGGGGATGAGCTGGGCTTTGGTCAGTGGGTGATGAGCAGTTGTGTTTTCCATCACTTGTGGGCTGGGGGTTTTTTGTGTGTAGTGTGGTAATTCCTCTTTACTTTTATTATTATTATATTTTACTTGAATTATTAAATCGTTCCTGTTTCAACCCATGTTTTTTTTTCCTTTTTGCAATTCTCCTCCCCATCCCACTGGGAGAGAAAGGGAGAGTGAGTGAATGAACTCTGCATGGTAGGTAGTTGTTGTCTAGGCTTAAACCATGATCCCAGGTTACAGAGCTGTATCAGCCTAGCACAAGGTCCAAAGAGCATCAAAAATGGCTTAATACTGGAAGGCATTGTAGAACTAAAAATCAGCACATGGGGAGGAAGGAGGGATGTAGGTTTTGTAGAAGATCTAATTGTTTTGGTGAAGGTGAGCTAAAAAAATTACTCAACTCCATGTAATGCTACTCTTGGAGAAGTTGAACTATACAACATGTTTTTTAGGAGAAGGTTGGTACCCAGAAATAGTTGCAAATTCTTCTGTATCCATGTTGGGTTCMCCATCCCCCCACTCAAAGTTCAGTGAATTACTTGAGTTGTTTTATCCCTTTGAAGACTAAAACTATTTTCTTGTGATCTCTTTTTGTTATTTTATTTAACAAAAAATCTGTCTTTTTGTTTTGTTTGAATTGCAGATGCAGTTGCTACCAGGACCCGGAAGGTGACCTCACCAAAACCCAAGAAAAGCACAGCAACCAGAAAGAGAGTCCAGAAGTAAATAATACATGGAGCAACAAATTAAGTTGCTCTATGGCTCATTTCTGTTTTTTTTCTTTTTGTAGCACTGGAATCTTTTTCTTTCTTTTTTAAATGATGAATCCTGTAAAAACATGGACTGCTGTTTGTACCTGTTTTTGAAGAATAAATGTTTTATTAAAATATTTGCATAATTTATGTACACTTAAATACTAATGTAAAATTTTGCCAACTTTTGAAGTGGGGATGCATTTTTATTCTTTATATACATAAATTCATGTCTTAAAGGCAAACTAAAAGAGATTGGTTTTTTCTGCTTTATAATGTAGAGATAAAGCCTTATTTAATAGTTTCATTGTGAATACTATATAAGAAACAGCAGTGTTGCATCTGATTTCATATAGTTTTGAGGAAAGTCATATTGGTGGTCATTTAGATGTACACTGAGATAAAATCTAAAAAAGCAGAAATAGCTTTTAAATATTTTTCAAGCGTTTGAATTAAGAACAGAAGACAAAAATCACATCCTTCCATTCTAGTTTGTATAAAATGCATTTAACCAGATCTTCGGAGGACAGGTACTGAATCTTAGCCATTTCTTTGCATAGTATTTGTGTTTGTGTCACTTTTCCCATTATTCTGAGTTTCTCTGGAAAGAAAAAGACCAGAATTTCAGACAAAGGGCCCAGGGCAAAGAAAAGAACCAACCAAAAACCAATGCCTATTCTCAACAACCCCCTCAGATTTTCTTTTTATATTAGTGAAAAGACTAGAAAAGTTATAATTGTGAGTAACTTTATACAGTATCTACTTCCAATGACAAATGCTATGCTTCTCATAGCAACATAATGGTTTACCTTTCTTAATAGTTGAGGAGCATGTAATCTTCCAAATCCTTTTCTAAAAGTACTTCCTTAGCTTTGAGTCCTCTCTTCAGAGTTGTAAGTCAAACAATAGTGTTGAATTTCAGTGTGAAATACTGCTACTTTTCATATAGCTACTGCAACATACAGATAATAAGGCATGAACATAATTCTTATCAGGGAGACTGAAAGTTTGGCAAACGGAAAGGAATCCGTATGAGCCAGTGAGCATTGTATTTGTGTGGATGTCCAGCTTTCTTGATTGTATAATGTCTTGAGTAGCTACTCAGTAGAATATGTTGTAGCATGAAACGTTGAATGAATGAATGATGAGGTTATGTTTTGTAACAAGGAAATCTGTTGTTTTGAAATAAAACTGGAATACCATATTTAAAAGGTGCTTTCTCATTTCTGTTGACTGTTAAGCTCATTTTCCTGGGTATTAGCAAAGTGTGGCTGACAACTTTAAGCATAGCATTCTCTTCATTTCAGATGTAAAAATAGGAGTGCTAAAGCCTCTCTCATGTTTAAAACTCCTCAAATCAAACTATCATTTTAATGACTTCGTTTAATCATTTTGTTCAGAAAGTATGTATGTTACACTGTTCTGAATAGCTATTGTCAGGAAGGCATACTGTATTCTCTTGATTGTCACGTCCTCAAAGTTAATGTCATTCCTTTGTGCTTCAGTTGTTTGACATTTTATTTTTTTAGTAACTTATTTACCAGTAAACTTCCTTTCTTTACTTTCCAAGTTTTCAAGGAGTGTGTTTTGTTTTGACGCTACCAAAGCCAAATGCAACAAACGCAGTCATTTCCATATATTTGAAAAGAGTGTTTTCAGGTGCAAATTTCATAAGCCACCCCAAAAATGTCCTGGAAAAAGATGTCCTGGTAAGTGTTCTGTGAAGGAAAAGGGTGCTTTTCATTCAAGGTGAGTGTTGTTTCAGGGCTTGTCTCTGCTCACAAGGCACTGCACAACCGCAACTCCAGCTCGCTGTAAGTGCAGTAGTGTTTAAAGCGTGGGCCGGCCAGGAAGAGCCGAGGGGAAGGCTGTGATCGTCCCCGCGGCGCTACCGTATGGATCACATACAGTATGTGCTTGCACACGCGTGCTTTTGCTGCTTTGCAAAGCACTGATGGGGAAATACAGCACTTTATGAGAGGCGGAGGGTGCAGTAGGATTTTGTTGACATCCCCGATTGAAAGTAAAGCCCCTAACACAAAAGAAGCAAGCTGCCTTTAGACTGCATTTACTGCTCTTGATGACTCCAGTTGTGTGTAAATATTAGAAAACAGCAGGGTCCTGCATTCCAAGAATCACTTGAGCAGTGCCATGAAGACAAGTGTCCTTACTAGTATTGTAGTCATACTCCCAAGCTCTCCTGCTGTTTCTAATCTGTGCGCGCAGCCGTGAAAAAACTGGACTGACATTTACAGGCACAGCAGGGAGACACTTGAGTAGGGAATGTTAAAGACTCCGCTACCTATGTTTCAAAGTGGCCACCATACATGATAAATCTTCACAGGAGAACCAGTCGGCACTTCAGCTGATGGTGTAATGAGGATATTGATAATGAAGCACAGAATGCTGCTTTTAGTTCTTGAACACTTTGCAGACAGATTGTTTATATTTTTCCCCTATTCTAAAATATCTGGAGAGAGAGTCAAATTCAGGATGGATATAAGCTATTTTTTAGATGGTGCTGGTTTGATAATTTTTACAGGATTATTTTYCAATAAGTTAATATAAAATAATAATTCCCAATATTTGCTGCAGCTAGCATTAAGAAGGGGGTCAGTTGCTTTCCTGAGTAGTTTGACAGACTTTTCTCACTGTTTAGTCCCAGTGAGCTGCCAGATTTGGGATGCCATAATACCAGTAATGCAATTAGGTTTTCTGCACGTTGTCTGGTTGACTTCTCAGTTAAGAGTTTCTTTCCCTTTGGGAATAAGACTAGACAGACTGTCATTTGCTATTACTAATTCTGCTTAGCATTATCACTGGAGCTTTTTTGTAATTAGCTATCTTAGTTGGCTCTTAAATTTTAATAGCCAATTGAAGCTACATTTTAGCCAAGTTCCATATCTAAATTGCATTCAGTCCATTAACAAAGTTGGTTAAAAGGCTATTAAAACAAAAGCCAATATATGGTGGTTAGCACTTACATCTTTGCAGCAGTAGCAGTACCAGCCTCCAATGAATCTCAAGAAACGGCACTTCCTTCTAGAAAGGAAGTGCACAAAGAATGACCAAAGTTTGTTTTGGGAACAAAGGCTGATTATGCAGAATACTTGTAGAAAAATAAATTGAAGTGTGTCTTCTCTGGGAGAGATGGCGAGGGGAGGTGTAGAAGGGGGCAATTAATGGTTCTGCTCAGATTTGACAGGTTCTGGAAAAGCCAAATAACTGAAGTGATGTTTTTCTCCATTTCAGCTGATCAAAATTATTAGCAAAACCATCTGAAGCACCTTCTGGTAGAATTGTCATCTTGCTGAGTTTAGTTTGTAAAACATCCTGCCAGACATTAAAAAAACTGTAAGCATGCCAGCACATAGGCTCAGAGCACCGCTTCTCTAATTGATAGACCCTATAATTTTCTTTTTTACTGAAGACCATGGCTGGATACCTCAGTCTCTCGAGTAATTTAATGTAGCATCAGCCTGAATTTTTTATCCCTAGTAGCATTTGTTTAAATTAGGTTTTTCTGCTCTTTTCTTTCTCAAGGTGTAGACAGGAGATTAGCAGCCTTTGGTTCATCCTGTGACTAATAATGTCTTTCTCAGACTTTTCTGCTTTAAAAAAGAATATCTCTACTTTTGTGAAGACATCCGATATTAATACTGCTACAGCTTTAATAGAAAGCCTACCAGTTGCTGATGGGCTGTTTCAAAGATGGTTTGCAGTGCCCTGGATAGGTGATGATAGGTGAGTATCAGTGGTTTCATTGTAGGAGGTGTGAGGCAAACTCCAGATTATGTCTGAATAACCAGTAAATATGTGCTTTTACCAGCACATATAGTGGGACGTCTAAATTAGAGTTTCCATAGTGTACCAGTTCYGTTGTAAAACAGGACATAGAGCTGGTGCTCTTTGGACTTGAGTCGGATCCCATTGCTTGTAGCTGCACTGCAACATCAAAATGATTGGAAAAGCTCTGTGGCAGTAAACTCCAATTCCTTCACCTCCCATGCTCTTTTGGGGGTATTGGGCTCTTTGCAATGATGTGGTAGTCCAAGGGAGAAGGAATCTGTTCTATCTGCCTGAGAACTGATTTTCATGGTGTCCTTTCTCAAAGGCAGAGAGAAAGCAGATGTGGTGAGATCAACTTCTTTGAAAAGTCCTAGAGTCCTAGTTGGGATCTCATGGATAGCTTTGTGCAACCAGGTGCTAACTCATATACATTTCAGTTTTCTTCACTGATATTTTGAAGATACAGCACCTAAAGATTTAGAAAGTTGATTCCCTGAATGTGATGCTTCATTTAAGTCCTCTATCTCTGTGGATGATACCTCTATAGCACCAGTTTGGGGTTTAGAAAAATGCAGCAGCTCTAACTGGCTGCTACAATTGGACTAATTTTCTCTACATGGATGTGCCATGATTTTAAATGTGAAATCACAAAGAGTATTGCACTTGTACTTCCTTCTAGTTGTCTGTGTTTCATCTTATTCCAACCAAAACCTGTCTTGTTCCAGACTGGAGCATATCTTGCCCGTGTAGTCTTCCATGCCAGATTTTATTGCCCTTGCGTTTAGTTCYGCATACAAACACCTGAAGTTGTCAAATGGACCTCAAGTTTCACAGCTGCCTAAGCTGCTGAAAACTGAASCTTTTTCTTCCCCATTGTGAATGCTGCAACAAATAAAAATCGAGGTTTTGCATTTTTTCAGGGGTACCCCAAAGAGTAAAGGAGTTGTGGAGGAACTGTCATTTGATGGGAGAAAGATTGCCTCCCATACTTCTACCCCTTGTCTTGGAAAGTCAGCTTTCCAGCCCTGCTGACCTTAGCTGCTGTGATGGGCTTTCATAAGTATACTCAAAAGAAAAGTGATGAGAACACAATGAGACAGCTGTGAAGTAAGCAGAAGTGAAAAGAAAATACACATTTTTATGAACTTTCCTGMACTAATTCCTTTTGCCAGACCACTCCAGACAGGAAGAAGCTGGCACAGTGGGAATCTGCATCTGCAGCTTCTGAGAGAAGAAAAATTCTTCCTTGGCAAATGGAGCAAGAAACCCAGAAAATTAAGGATTAATATGTTCATTTATACAGAAGCAGTGAGAACACAATAACATGAAATACAACCAAGGAGGATGCATTTAAAAGACAAAAGAGCCCTGGAAGGGAAGGTACTTAGCTTTGTTCAGAATGCAAACTCTAACATGCAGTTCTGGGAATTGGTGAATTGCACAGCTTAATGTTAAAAGAAATTMCTTCATACCACAAGAAATATACGATCTGTGCCTTGAAAACCTGAAGGTACTTTCCTTTCTCTTTCTGCCAGGAGAGGAGTGGAACACTGGATCTACTTGAAAGTAAGTAACCCTCCAGCTAATTTTGTCTATCTGCTGCTAAACCTGAACAAAAATAGTGTAAGCAATAAATTGAATTCCTTTCTGAAAAGAGATATACCTATAAAAAAATAATAATGCCTTTATTCTTACATTCTCACTAATCTCTCATTGTGGAGCTGTTTCCTTTGGAATGGTGAGGGTGGATCTGCAGTAGCAAATGTGCAATCCCTGACTCTCTTCTAATAATACTTGGCGATAGCCATAGCAGAAAATATACAGCAAAGAGCACCACATTTAGAAGACAATGTGGGGCTGAAAATATCTGGGTGTGGTCTAACAACTGGTTCCCTCTGTCACTGACAGAACTGCTCATCAGTAATTTATAGACTTTGGGCTTTTTTTAATCAGTGTGGTCAAATATGGAAGGAGGTGGAATTTGAAATTAATCTCTTATCCTGGCCAGGTATCACCTGATAAATCTCTTTGGAGACTGACAACAGTTTTTGCCTTTATTGTTTTCATACGTGAGCTGGTTCATGTGTGGCAGTGAGTTGTCTCACTGATTGTTTTATTCCCTTCCTCATGTCAAAGCCCTCCTAGAAATAATTTTGAAATTTGTCATCCATTTCTGGTGAAAGCACAGCCCAAGGTTTTCTCTAAATCTGACCAGAATACTTTTTTTCAGTGCATGGAAACTATTCTGTTTTGGGGGTGAATTCCAGTTGTTTATATTGAAAGCCTGGTCTTTCAGAGGTAGTACTGCCCACAATATTATTTGAAGCCAGTAAGGCCTGCGGGTAACCACTATCTCTGAAAATCAATTTTATGTTCCTGTAAAAGTGTACCCCTTGCCTGCAAGGAAGATAATAATATTTTTGGCTGTTAAACACATTGCTGAATTATCCTTTAAGATTAGGGGTAGGAGCAAAATTGCAAGAGAGACCCTAAAAAGGAATGAGTAAGTCATAAGGGAAATAGCATGCTACAACATGGTAACTTAAGCTGAACCAGGGAACTTGTGCTTGAACTTGGCATTCCTTGATTAACTRAGGGTACTCTGACCAAGGTAGTGAGGAACTGGAGGAATGAGAAAAATATACTGAAATGTGTTTGTGTTTTTGCTGTATTCTTCACAGGTTTATTTGCATATTGTATTTGTTAAGCTCTTTCAAGACATGGTTGTCTTCTTACCCCTCTGCATAATACCTGGTGTAATGGAATGTGAGAAGGTGAGTGCCTGTGATAAAATGAATTTCCTTTTGTTAGTTATTTTGCTGAATTCATAGCAATATGCTTCTTCCTTCTGCCTTTCAAGGGAATATTTTGATTATTCAATAAGTATTTTAGCTTTATTAGACTAATTATTTAGCCTCATTAGACTAATTATTAGTCTTAYGGAAATTCAGGTTGCCCTGAAGAGCACTGAAAATTAGAGGAGCCGTGGCAAACCTGGGGCACTGTCAGGCATTGGAGTAGGCCAGGGCACAACATTGTGCTTGTAGCTGAGGAAATGGAGTGGCTGTTCTGGACAGACTTTCTTGCCCAGGGTTGATGATTCAAGGTGTGGGCCTTTCCTACAACAGTGGCTGCCTTGCTGCATCCTCATCATCACATCTGCCTGGCAAGAGCAAGACAGAGCCATCTGCCTTGGGTCTTTCCTTCGTCTGTCTCTTTCAATCCCGGGCATCTGATTTATTCCGCTGTCAGCATAGACAATGCTATTTGCTGCACTGTTCTAATCAATTGTTCTGGCAATGTTCAGAGCCCTGGRACCAGAAGTCTGAGTCCTGCACAGGTACCAGGGGACCCACTAGATCACTGTGGGTCACCTGGGTTTCACGGCTTAGCAGGGACTATAATATTACTTGGAGCTTTTAAGGGGACACAAATAGTGGGTAAGGGTTTCCTCTCTGCTCTCCCTTTAACTCTCTCCTTTGATTTCTTTTTTTCCACRGTAGCATCTCCTCAGATCTTCGTACGTCCTACAGATGTTGTTCTGCCCCTTCCATCCATTTTCACTCTCATTCTCTCCTACAGAAACATCTGACAACTCATCAGAGAAGCCTACAGTTCACTGTGTTTCCACATTATCACGTTGCCTTTGACAATCCTATTAGTTTTTCTGAAAGACCATCAAACTGGGAATGAAATGTACCAAGGAAGTGATTTCTTCTGGAAAACAGTTTTATCCAGTTGTRTGATGTTCAGCCACGGGAGTATTCCTTTACTTCATAGGCATGATGGTTTTCTGTGTATACGTTATCATCTGGGTATGGCTTCTCAGGAGTGCTTGAATTTCTTCATGTATTAATGGTCCCCAAGGGAGAGAAAGCATAGATTATAAGGCCCTATTACCTCTTGAAATCTCAAKTATCTAGATTGAAAGATGGACAAAGAATTTTATGTATCATATCACATTCCACTGGGAGCTTTTTTTCCTGAGGAAACCTGCCTGAATGCATAGATAGCCCATCTAGGTCAGCAGCAAGCAATGGAGGGTCCAACTTAAAACTGCAAGTTTTATTTCTAACTGCAAGACTTCTTCAGAGAAGYGCCGGGGGATATTATGTGCCCAGCAGCTGACCATTCTAGTAGAACACCAGTCAAACAGGGATCCAAACCTCTGGTGGCAAAGAGAATGGCATAATTTTCTGTCTTAGGAATGGCTGCCTGTTCAAAAAGTGGAGCTTTAATAGGAACAGGATTCATTAAATAGATTGTTCATGATTAAAAAAAATTAATGTCTACTAAGAGATTTCCATTCTTTTGTTTCCCTTGTTACAACCTGAAGATGATATCTTTGTCTGAACTGGTGAATTTCAACCCCTGCCCCAGTAGGTGCATTCCAGTAACGGGCAAGAACACACCTGCTCTTTTACCACAAGCAGTGACACGTTTCTAGTGCATGATCTGCTGGCAAGTTATTTAAGCCATCAGTCCATAAAAGACTATCAGAGTTGCATAACTACGCACCTTATAACAGAATTTGTGAGCATTGCCAGTTAACTATGTTTGTACAAGCTATGGTGCAGGTGTGGTCTGTTCTTCCCCCATTCCTGGTGACATTCATCAGGAGAAAGGGAACATCCGGTGGGTGGATGGGAAAGAGGAATTTCAGGGTATCTGCTCCAGAGACACTTGTGTCCAGAAAGTCATAAGTCCCAATTCCATGTATGCTTGCTAATCATCACCTCTGCCTTTGACACTATAGTATTTTACTCAATTTATTGTCATTTTTTTGTCATAGGATGCACTAGAAAATTTTTCCATCCTGTCATAAGTTCTTCTAGGTCACATTACAGGACCTGGGTGTTTTGCTTTGTGTTTCTTTGAAGGAATCAATCAAACATACATGATGACTGCTGATTCTCTGCATTAAATTTTAGTGGTAGATTAATCCTGATGATTAATGAATCACTATCAAATGTAGCAAGGGAGACTTTTATAAGTCCAACAAGAAGGTTGGAAAGGTTAGAAAAGAAGATTGGAAAGATTTAATGTCTCTCTGAATGGAGCACACCCTTCCTTTTTAAAGCCTGGGTTTTATTTTGTCTTTGTGGAGTATAAGTCTAAACACTGAAACAATGTGGGTGAATAAAACTTCAACAAATCTTTGATCATTCAGACTCTGCAGAAATTCAGGGCAAGTCATTGCTGCCTAGTTCTGTTTTCAGAACAAGGTTTTTGAGAGCAGTCAAGTTCAGCAATTACTATTTTTGAAATTTAAACGGATCACTAAAATTCATTAATCTTTTTTTGCTTCCTCCTCATCAAAGTATTTGATTACCATTTGATGGTTGGAGGACATCACAGTCAGAAATCCTTTGCCTCTCACTGCTGCATCCTTTGCAAAGCAGCAGCTGAGTTCAAGACCTGCCCCAGAATTCATGCCTGGTTTCTACCTCCTTTTGAGAGGCTGAGTGGTGTTAAGAGTTGTACATAGCTTACAGAGGGCATACACATGAGTGATACCAAGTGGAACTGGCCTATTTCTGAAATGTCTAAGAGTGCCTCTGATGCACAGCACTGTTCTTTTAAGAATTAGGGCATCGTATTCCTCTACAATTCTTTGCTGTGGCAAAAAAGGACAAGTCAGTGGATTAATTATGTAAAACTTGTATTTAGTTTTGCTTCATATTAATGATGAGGATAGCATGTGTACCTTCAGGATTTTAGCATTTTTACCTTCAGGAGTTCTTACTGTTGGCCTATTTTACCGAAGTTAAGATTCAGCCCATTCTCTGTTTGACTTTTTTGTCCTTATCAACAATCCTGACATTATATTGATGAGATAAAAATATGAAAGGGAAGAATCTACAAGCTCAAACTCAGAAAAAGAGCTTTTTCCACCCCTGAGCTGTTTTGTCCTTCCTACTCTACAAACCATAAGCAAGCACTAGAAGAGAAGAATTAATCAACAGCAAACCAAATTGTATAAGGAGAGACATTATTTTTCACCTATCCTTTTTAGAAGGGTAATTGAAAGAGACAGAAGTCAACTAAATTTAGTACACTAAAACAATGTACAGTACTGTGAGTACCTCAACCTAATGGATCAAATATAGTTCTTTAAATCCTTCCCATTGCAAATCCAAGGGCAGAGAATTAAAGAGGCTTTATTTTCAGAGTTGTTAGTCAGTTAACTGTAAAATAATTTCCAAAGATAAAAAGAGGTCCTTAATACTTTACACCATGTGGATTCAGGTCGGAATATTTTCGTTTTGCAAAAAGTTTCCATCACCAGAATCTCTTTCCTTCCTTGTTCAGGCATTTAAAATCCACATTCAGACCTGTCAAATCCTGTAGTCAGAGAATGAGACTCATTTGGTTCATTCCTGTCTCACATGTTTCTATAGATGGGCTTGATATCAGTCAGAGAATAGATTCACATTGCAACTAAGCCCATCCAATGGGCACATGGGGTCAGTAGCACAGTCCCATTTTCTTTTGCTGCTCCCTGTTTATGTGTTCCTGCCCCCTTTGCAGGGCCAGTATTGCTACTCGTTGCAGTGAACTACTTAAACCAGCTGGGTATAAAACCCTTTGTTAAAACAGGGCTTGGGACTTTTCTTCATTTGTTTTCTGAAACAAAGTTTAAAGCCCCTTTTTAACTCAAAAAAGAATTCTATTTCCCTGGCCCATAATACTTTATTATCATCTGTTACTGGGCTGGATATAAATCATTCAGGTACTGGCCAAAAGTAGTTGCTGGGCAGTTTTGAATACTTGTCTTGTCCCAAAAGTTCCACATGCTTTTCTGAGAAATTCCCTTCTACCTTTGAACAGTGGAGAATTGGCCGAGTATCCAATCAAGCTGCATCATTTTTCCTCATTACTTATACTTTCTTATTAAGAAATACACATATTAAGATGTATGTGAAAGTTAGTCAAAAAAAAAAAAACTTCTGCAGGCCAAAAGAAGAAACGAAAAACCTACAATTGCCTCCATTTTCCAACATTGCTTCCAGTAGTGGAGCCTCAGGCATCACCAGGCATTGTCACTCAGCTTGGTGCCTGCATCACATTTTGCTGTCTCCTTGTCACCAATTTAGCAGGCCACAGGGTTAATTCTAAAATGTCCATTTCAAGCTATTAACTCTGTAATCAGAAGAAGTGTTGGTTTGGAATGTGATGTACTGATTTAGAATAATTTCCAAGGCTGTCAAGATGCTCATGCTAGCCCTGTGACTGCAAGGGACATGCAGTGGAAGCTGAATGATTGGCAGGGACAAGTTGGAACCAGTTGCTCCTAGGCTACCCTGTATGGGTCATTGCATTGTTATAAAGCCATGCATATACAATAGGGGGATTTGATTTTTCATGAAATGGATTACCAGTAAGTCTATGAGGTGGTCATGACATTATTCACTGTAACACTGAAGGGAAACAAAACACACATCCTTTCATGCAAAAGCAGTGGTCCCCAGGAAAGTCTCTGTGTTAGGAGGATAATGAGAGCCTTCAAAATTTTAGGCACTCACCTGAAATGTGCATGCCTGAAGCTTTGTGTGTTGTAATTATGAAGGGAAGGCATTCTTCCCAGTAGTATATTACCTGTTTGAGAGAAAGAGAAATTACAAAGAACGTGAAGTGTAAAATGAGTCTTGATGTTTTAAACAGTATTGACTAGGGCCTCTAAAGAATTCCGTGGGCTGCTTGATAAAGAAGAAAGAGACAATAGAGAATTTTCTACATGCTGGCTTTGCAGAAACATGTTCTATATTTGATTGTTTCATTGAGTGCAGCAACAGAGTATACAAAACATTTGGGATCAATAATGTTTTTGTACATCTTTCTTCCAAAGATCCCAAGCTATTCTACAAGCACTGAGCATCAGTAGGAGAGGCTCATATCTAGGAAGTAGGTACCTTCTTCCCTTTAAAGGGAAATGGGGGACCAGAAACACAGTTCAGCTTGCTCAGCATCAAATGCTAAGTTGGGTACTAAATTGCATATAACATTCCCAGACAGCACATGTCACTTAATCTCCTGGTCCTTCATACAAAYCCTGAAAAGTGTTTGTTCCTGATTAAGTGTCCGGCTACATTATTTAGGTACAATGTTAATGTCCTGTTAGAGGCCTTGTGAAGTAAAACAGCCTCAGTCCAAGGAGGTACCTACCTGCAGTGGAAACTATACAGGTTCTTCTCTAAACTCCTTTATAAGCCACAAATGAAGACTAGTGTATGTTCTGTTTTGTCCATTTGCTTTTAAATATGAGGGGTAGCACTGAACTAATCATCTGGCCACTCCTGGTCTGGGAATTACATTAATCACCTTAACACGGCAAATGTATGTGCTGCACCAACCAAGCATTTACGTGGCTGCCAATTTCCCAAAGCCCTTTAGCACTTAAAATATAATTACCTGTGTGGACACGAGATGGTTGACTGAATAGGTTATGTCATCAACATAATTATAATTCTAGAACTCTGTAGGTGTTATGGAGGGCAGAAGTTAGCAGATTTCTGCCTTTTTATCTGAGGGAAACTTCCCAATGCTTCCAGCAGGGAAGTCATGCTGCTGGGTTCAGTGCCTGTCTCTGTTGCTGAGACTGGATTAGTTTTCAAGCCTTTCTCACTTCTGTTTAAGAAACGGTGAAACTTATAGCCTGCTTCTGAGAAGTTCTTTGCCTCATTATTTGCAACATCTTGTGTGATCTCTCCCATTACGTTCCTGAAACCTTCCACTTCACACAAGTGGGCACATTGAACAGGGATATCTTTTCTTTGCATTTTGAGGATCTGGTCTTTTCAAAATGGTAGATACTATTTTTATAAGAAGCGTCTAGAACATTGTTAGTAAAAGACCAGGTATATTTACCTTTTGAAATAATTATTTACAATTTCTCATTTTTCTAGTAATTCCGTGATTGCAATCAGGTCATCAGTTTGTGGGAATAGTTCTAAATATATCTTCATAGAGGATATTTTCTCGAAAAGGGAAATAACAATGCACAAGCTAGTGTATTAAAACAGTAAAAGTCTTCCATTGTTTTTACAAGTTTGGTTTAAATGTAAGGTGTTTCGTAATGCTAGTAAAAATAGCTGTCCTTCACTTTCTGAGGGTAGTGAGGGGAGACAAAAGTGGTGCCTCCATCTTCTGAAATTTCAAAGGAGAAATGAGTTTGTCAGGAAATGGTTTGAAACAGATGCTCAGATATTGTAAGGAATGCACACTACATTGTCCAGCATTCCTAGATCCATCAGTGTTGAATACAGCTTCTCCAAGTAGAAATCTTTTCTGTATTCAGTGTAATTAGGTCATTACAGAAATGTTTTCTGTCTTCATCTTCTTGCTGCTTGCTACAGCAGCACGGAAAGAAGTTGACACTTCATGTAACCTTGTGTTTTAATAGCTTTATATGCAAAATCTCCACTGCTTGTTGGATTGCCTTCTGGAAGCCAGCTGTGGCCTACCATCAAAAGCTATTTGTCAGGTTTCAAGAGCATTTCATAGTGGGGTGGTAAAACCAGTAGAGCCACATATTACTGTGTGTGGTAGCCCATATAAAGGGGCAAACATGCAAGGTGAGGTTTTTTTCAGAAACAGACTTCTAAGATCCAGCTGCCAGGTACTCACGGAGTGGGGTGTATCCCTGCCTACGGTTTTGCCCAAGGACAGAGCAAAGGTGGGAGCAGGAGGATCCATGAGGAGAAGCCCAGTGAAGTTTGGGGGTGGGATGTGGGACAAAAGGCTGAAACTAAGGATAAATTCTGCATCCAAAGGTAGTCGTGGACTGTCTAATGCTCCATTCTCCCACTCCCCAGGGGGGTTTGCCACGATTCATGCATAGCAAGGCCGGAGTTAAATCATGCAAAGGGCCCTCCCGCCTGGCAGAGGAAGACCATGGCCATGGCACACAAGGCATGCTGGAAGGTGGAGGGTGGGCCTGGGCTACAGCTCGGGCTTGTCATCATGCACAAAGCAGTGTGGGCTGCAGGGAGGCAAGGGGGTTGTGAGACCTGGGGTGGCTCTGGGAGATGACAGCCTGTGTGTCCAGTCAGAGGATCTGTGGGGCTCTGCAGGTCTGAGAGGAGTGCATTTCCTGGGATCTGGTGATTTGAATGATAAAAGTGAAGCTCAGTCAGGAATTTGTGGTTGGAGGAAAACTTTGTTTTTAATACACAGAAGAAATCCTCTTCATGTGGGATACAGCTTCTACTTACCTCCACCTGCAACTCCATAAAGACACTTGAAACTTCCCGGCTCAGGCTCCATAAACACACACTAGACCTACACCACAGCTCTGGCTGAGAGACTGCCAAAGCTTTTAAAACTTTATAAAGTTATAAACATATATAAACTATATAYGTACACTGGAAACAATCCAGATTTGAGAAGCATCTGAGAAGGCAGGTGGTAAACACAAAGTCAATAACTTTTATATAACATGAAAGCTACTGSTTTGCCTCAGAACTGCAGAGCTCTGACCACAGTGGATTTGGAAAGCTGGCTGGCGTGGCTTAAGGCAGCCCTATTTCTGTGCTGGAGAAGTGATTTCCCAGGGATTTGAGGGAGAAGCAGTATTCCCCTTCAGCTAAAAGTGTCTCTATTCCTCTGACTGCATTATGGAACCAACTACACTAAGTGTTCAAAATATGCAGTTCTCATCCAGGGTACAACTGGATCTGTGCAGAGTCAATGGATTTCCATTTTCTCCTGCCATGCTAAATCTCTTCAATTTACCATTTATTTTTCCTTGTACTTTTGTGTTCTGCAGCTGCTTGTAAACCTGTGGGTTGTACTCGGTTCGAGCCRCCTTCTTCAAAATGAGCATTCACCAAAATGTAGCTGTGGGCTTTTGTCCACATAAAGACATTTCTTTGTCCACATAAAGCCACGTGCCTCTGTTGCTGCTGAACTACTTTCTGGCCTTTGAGCCTTTTGTGCCCCATTTCAGACAAGAGGTGTGCTTATTTAAAAAATCTTCGCACATATTCACGTCTTACAGCTAGGACTTACAGCCATTTACAACCATTTTCAGCCACTCTGTGGCAACAAAGAAGAGGAACTTTCCTAGTGAGTAGGTGAAAAAGAGCTAGAAACTGTTTTCGAAAGAAAAACAACCTTCAAGGAAGGGAGGTCTCACTGTTCCATCAGAACTGCATGGGTGGATGCTGTGTTTGCTCAAGGCCTGGGGTCTGGCTGCAGTCCCCGGGGATGTCATTAAGCCCTGTGCTTGTCATTATTTGAAGCTCTGCTTTTAAAAGTATATTTATGCTCTCAGTTGGACTTCTCAGTTTCTTGCTTGTCTGTTGCATTGCCTCTGAAAGAGTTAACAGGGGAATGAGCTACAGAGCCAGGAGACTGATGAGAAAATGGACCTGAAGGCTGGGAAGGGCTGTGGTCCATTGTGAGGGGCTGGGCTGAGTATGGGCACTTGCCAGCTGGATCAGTCATCTGGGAATACAGTTTCAGAGGCCCCGAGCCTGGAAGAGTAACCGGGCTCATCACACGCACCCTGCTCTATTTCGGTGGGGTCGGGAGCCCGCTGAAGCATTTGAAGGGTGTGGGTTCGGAAGTGAGCGGGCTGAGCAAGTGCCATGGGAGGGCAGCATTGCTCAGACACATAGCCTGGTGCCTTTCAGCCTGGTGCCTTTCAGCCTTGTCCTGCACGCGTCCATGGAAGGGCTCCTTTTCTGAGAGCCCTTGCGCACCCTCTTATCTCAAGGGACCCACTGCCGGGGCCATCAGCCCGGGACACTGCAGGAGAGCCCGGCTCATGAGGGACCTGCTGAGCTCAGGGCCAGCCTTAGCTGCTCACCCGTCCCTCGGCAAACTCTGCTGATCTTGAGCTAGTTTGGTGAGTTTTTTCCTTTTGTCTTCGAGTGTCTTCAAAAGATAATTAAACGGAGCTGGGGCCATTTGCTCAAGTTACTTTTAATTCCCGTGGTGGTTGTAATGAAGTGTGTACTGCACATCCATTTTACTAAAGTAGTGTATAAGGACACACTTGACTTGCTTTTCCTCTGCGGTTGAGAAAGGACAGATCATTAAGAAAACAGGACCGCTACCGTATTGGAACCCTCAAACAGATCCCCCAGCCTGACTCCTTCGGAAGAGATGCGGACTGAGTCTCTGAGACCTGCCGAGGCTTTGGTAAAGGGCTTTAAAACGCTTCCTTTCCCCTCAGGTTGGTGCTAGTCTCAGCATCTTTGCAGGTTTTATCTCAAAACAGACAGACTTGCCAGGGAGTGGGAGGAGTGTCCATTAGAGGAAACGAGCGAGAAACACCCTGCACCAATGAACAAAACCATTTCTGAAGGTTTCCACTTCATAATAATGCTGACAGGTGCTCTTCCCACATGGTTCAGTTGGGGGTTGGGGATTTGGGTGTTTAGGTGCTGGCTGCTCTGCCTCATGCTGAGTGCCCAAGGTGCTGGCAGAGGACAGACATTTTCACATTCAAATACTCCTTTCCCAGTTCTTGACTTCACAGAAGTTGCAGCACATACACAGATGCGTGTTCATTTATTATTTCCTGAAAAATTGTCTCCTTGGAGCTGCTCTCCATGGAAGCGCTATCCTGTAGTCTCTCACAGAGGAACTGATGACAGGGATTTAAATCAAGCCCTTCCTGTATGTCAAAAGAGTACATAACTCCCCAGCCAGAGTGCATTTTGAAGCTGAGATTACATTGGAGCTTTCAAGCTAGATATATTTTATATAAAGTAATTGCACAGTCTTGTGTTTAAGATATGCACTCAAGTTTCTGTCTTTGATCTAAGAAATGCTGATTTCCCAAAGTGGAACAGTGTCAATAGGAAATATTCATACCTCAAATAGCCTTATTGCTTCAGGGCTGGGGTGCTGTCGTAGGAGACTGAAAATAGGGCTGTTCCATTCCAAGTGATCTACCTAAACATTGCAATTTGTGAATAAAAGTYAGAGGTGAAAAAAGGGAAAGTTGGTACTAGCAGTTTTGTAACAATTTAGACTTGCACTTTCTCTTAAAAAAAAAAAAGAAATTACACAAATAATTCTTTTCAGTCCAAACAAAATACAAGGGTTTTATGTTTGCCACAGAAAATACAAAAATATATTTGGGCTGGATCAATTTTATATTCTTTTATTTTGGTGAATAATATTCTTAAATATGCTTATAGGGGTCTATTAATTGAGCAAAAACCAGTTCATACTTTTACAATGCTTTGATCACTGGACTTGGCATTATCTGACAAAGCTTTGATTAACATGACAAGATTATGATGAATTTTTGTCCATGGTGAACAACCCAACATCCTTTGCTAGTTTGAAAAGGAATTATATTGTTTTTTTCATATCTACAGAGGGATACACCCATCCTGCCATCCTTCATTTCTTCCACCAAGTTTCCTAATATCAGGACACACTAGGATAAAAGTATTAGGTTAGAGGTAACTGAGAACTAAACTTCTTGCTTCTAGGATCAGGGACATCACTTTAACATGAGAGTGTCCCACCGTTGATAAGGTTTTTCTTCACTGTTCTGCAATTCAAGGGAGCTTTGGAGTCCACCTATTTAAATGATGAGTGTAAACTCTGAATGACCACTAAAAATAAACCCATTTGCCGTTTATTATTTTATGGCTGAATATGAGAGCTACTTCAGAGTTGTGAAAAGAGAAGACATCATCCTTCATTGTCTCTGCAGAGCATTTGCAGACTAAGGAGTCAGCAGGCACTGGTAGGATATTTATAATCACGCAGTGCTCTGCTACATTTTCATAGTAAGGAAAATATATTCTCCTGTAGGAATTACTGTGTTCAGTCCTTTGCCCTATGTCAAACAGTTAGTAGGTCAGATTTTAGTGGTCCTTCATTCCTTAAAGAATGTTAGCTAAATCTACTACTCTGAGTTAAAAAAAGGCCACTGTTGTATTAAAGCATTGGAGTGTTTCACAAAAAAACTTCCTTTTGAACTCTTGATTATAATGAAGAAATCATACAGAAAAGAGAAAACCAGTAAATTTTGCAGTGAGAGTAAAACACATTTTCTGAACTCCCCAAGGCAGCTTTTCCTGTGGTGACGCCTCAGGAGGAACAGTAAGCAGAAAGTGATTCCTGTGGTGTTTAGGCTTGTGGTTTGCTGCTTTGCAATGTGACACATAAATTGGTGGACAAAAATGTTTATTTTCTGTTAGGTGTTTCTGATGCAGCATCTGTACTTCTTTGAGAGCTTACAGTGCACTCCAATCCTGCATCGTTATGTTCAGGAGTCAGTGCTGATTTCTTCTTCACATTCCCCTATGGCAGCCTTAAATGCCTTTATTTTGCCATGATGCTAGATTGGTATCAGTCTATTTTCTTTCCTTTCTCACTGTATCTCAACTTGAATTGAGCTTTTGGTGGGCTCACCCCATGCTTCCCTTAGTATCACATTTAAGGCGTCCAGATGGGGTGACAGAATGGAATAAGACACCAGCCCTCCATCTGTTAAAAAAAAAGAAGAAAGAAAAAAAAAAAGAAATTAAATACAAGGTTTTATTGTTCTTTAAGTAAGAACAGATACAGTCTGTATGTCAAGGCCAAACTATATGCTATTAAATCTATCCTTTGAAGTCTTCCATTGGGCTGACCAAGGACAGATGGTAAACTGTTATCAGTTGATACGGGATTAGGTCAAGTCGAAGTTCAAGTTTGAAGGTAACAGTGAGAGTCTCAGTTCAGTTGTCAGATGTATTGGTTTATTTAACGAATACCACATAGTCAGCATCTTTGCTACTGTTYTGCTAGTTTAAAAATTGGGAGATTTATTTACTCAAGGATCTCCACACTCTTTAGAAGTCTAATATGGCAAATGTATCTGTTGTAACTTAGTAGCTGAATAGCAATAAAATATTTATTCTTTTGGAGAAGAAAAGAGTTTAGGTCTAAGATGTACCAGCCTAAATATTCTGCAATTCTTTTTAATTTTTTGTTTTATTTTTACCTGACTCATATATTTCCATCATTTGCCTTTGTGTTTCTATTTTCTTTGCATATGTACCAACCTCAAAATATTCTCACTGGAGAAACTGATTACCAGTATCAGATGTAGGGAAGGCTGTAGCAGCATTTCATTTCTTACACTTTATTTTCACACCCAAATAATGAATGAAGACTATTGACCGTGAAGCTGAAATGCTGCATACATGTCAGGCTGTCTATTCTTCAAATTTGGCAGAGGCAATGAACTTGCCTTAAAAACAATCTAACCAAACATGTTTAGAAACAGCTTTTGCAGAACTGGCTGATGTTTGCCATATGACACATGCAATGGACATTAGATATAATTTGGAAGCAAGTAAAGCAGTTAAGCGTATGCCAGTGAAAGAGCTGAGACAAAATGAACTTTCAAGATCTGGTGATAATCTTACACAATAATCTTGTGTCAACCTCATAGTTTAATAATGTGCATGGTTTATATAAGTCAAGGACTGATGGGATGAGCCTTTGCTGGCAAAGCTAGAGCTAAAAATGCTCAAGATAACTTCCTAGAGAACAGCAGAGAACAGCTCTTCTTTATAGCTCTGGGTTTTTTTCTTCCCCATAACTCCTTTAGAAAGTCAGTGAAATTCTTCTCTGTAATGTGTGTTGAGGCAGAAAGGAGGAGCAATAATCACGAACTCTGATAGTGCAAAGTGCTCTACAGTCACAGGAGGAAAAGCTGCTATTGCAGCATAGAAATTATTTTTCAGGTATGTAAATCAAGAAATTAAAACAATCCAAGGTTTTCCTAATACTGTTCAGTATATTATGGGTACACATTGACTTCTCCATGTGACATTTGTTCTTTTATGTACTTATTACATATGTTAATGTGTCATGTGAAKAAGTAAATATTGCCAGAAAAACAGGACTTTTGAAGTTGTGACACTTTGTGCTTCATCACTTGACATTCAACAGCTCTTCTTAATTTTTACAGTTGGGATGATGTGTAGCTGACTGTAGCGTTATACTGTGTTAGTAACACATCCAAACTAAAAAAAGAGACAACCCTAGAACTGTTTCTGGTTCACTCTCAGCTCAAAGAGGTTTCTGTCTAAAGGCTCAGGACTCAATTCCCATTTAAACAGAATTTTAAGCTTGGCTGGAGGTGGTGGGAAAATCACTTCATACCATTTTTCCTGTTCCCTGGACTTGGTCTGGCTGAAACTACTGTTGTAATAACGCTGCTGGCTTCCTCTTGTCCGTCACAAGGAATGCTGTAGCTCCCTGACTATTGCTGAGCTTCAGGGCTCAAATGTGGCACTGTCTAGTCGGCAGAGTCCTTTGCTATGCTCCTTTCTTCCCTTGCTGCCTGCTTTTCTGTGCTGAGCTAGCGACCTCTGAGCAGGGTGATGGGCAAGTTCTGGTGGCAAGGGTGAGAAACAGGGGATGGACAAGGCACAGCACAGCCCCATAGGCCTCCTCCTTCTTTAGAGATCCACAATGTCCTGCACTGTAGTACAACACAAATTTTTTAACTTCAAGCTTCAGCTGGTAAATTTCCCGGAAAAGTCAGCTATGCAGACTGGACTTTTCCTTACCCACCTATCCCAGGTAGCTCTATCCATGTCAGRGAATGGGGATGGAGTGAATGCAGCACTTGAAGAAAAACAGCCATTAGAAACTTGTTGAGCATTTCTGTGAGCCTTGTCTCACCTTGGTGTAAGCTTTACACAACTACCATAGACTACAAAAATGGAAAACTACAACATCAGGTGGTAAGAGTCTAGGATCTACTTTCCAGACATGTTTTAAAGTCACTCAGGAGAAGCAAAACATTTTCATTTCGGAATGTCGGTCTTTTCCACTTTCTTTTTGATTAGCTGTTTATAGCACTTACCTTAGCTAAGACCCATGTCTGTACTCTCTACTTGAACAGAAAAAAAGCTTCCATTATGCTTGGCAACATCAAGGAATGTTAAATAATCAAAACCAAACTGCATTTGCTCGGTATATTTTGGTATCCAAATGTGTTCAAAATATGCTAATCTATACACACTTTGATGTCCTCCATGCACATTCCTGCCATCATTTAATTTTCCTTTTTTCCTCACATTTTCCTCTCTGCTCATTCTTTTGAGAACGGATCCAGACCCTCCTCGGTTTCAAAATTCTCTGGCTACTGCAGCTTCATTTATTTGAGTTCAATTAGCTCCCGGAGGCTTTGGTTAGTATTCTTGGGCTTTTTGAGGTAAGTAGTGAACAGACTGGATCCCCAGAAGCACTTGGCCTCTCACATCTAGTGTTAATGTTTGTGTTTGAGGATCCACCAGGTCCTACACTCCTGAAGCTGGAAAGTTCTTCGGAGATCCTGAACTTGCCTTCCCGTCACTTTTGAACCCAAGTTGACCTGCATCCAGATCTGCATATAAACCTATTCAGGCATGCTTCCTATATCCATTTCTGCCTACAGCTTTTCTCTTGAATATTAATGTGTCTTCTCAAGAGACCTGGACAATCCCTGGAGCCTGATGTGCTTCCTGTGATGCAGAGGAAGATATTGTCTCTGTAGGGAGAGAGGTGCTCAGACAGAAAGGTCTAACACCCTAACACTTGTGAGTATCTTTGGGGTATGTCCCCATACTCTGTTCCACTCAACATGGACTGCTCCCTTTGCTCTGGGACAGGCCTCATGCAAATAACAAGGACAATATATTAAAGGAGATTAGAGTTCATATGTGCAAATTGACAATTAGGCTTGTTATAATTTTTCTTCATAAGTAGCAGCAACTGTGTTGTTTTGTAAAGGGCTAGGATATAATAAGTATAAATGGCACACTCTAAAAAATAAAAAAATCCTGTTCTGTAATATCCAGCGGCCATGGCTGTCAAGGGCCAACACAGCCATCGAGAAAGTCTAAAATTAAAACAGACAAGTTGCCAATGCATAAAACTGCCATCATCATGTTCACTTCCCAGTTTGTTTCAATGACCATCCCATCTGTGAAACATATTTCTGTGGGACAGTTAAGGGTTGCAAGCATAAACCAGCCCATTCCGGTGAGTGCCACAACCCAGGTGTCGCTCTTGTTTGAAAAATGCCTGGGTGGCCCCACTGCAAAGGATATAACCACAGATAATACAATCCAGAAATCCCTTTCTAAAGCAGTGAGTAATTGAAATTTATGTACTTGCATAACTCATTTATTGCCGTGAGAGCAACGAATCCAAGGTTGTCAGCTCCAGCCATAGGGGTTGTTGCCTGATCCAAGAGGCCTGTGACTTTATTGTTTGAATGGGAGAGCTGAGGCTGGTGATTGGCACTGCTGTTTAGAGGCTGGGATATATGGCTGGGGACATGCTTGGTGAGAGGTAAGGGCACAAACTGGTCTTCTTGGCAGGAAGAAAAATACCTCAGCAGGAGTGATTTAAGTGGGTATGGGTTTGAATCTGAGGCCTCAGGCCAATCTGATAGAATCTGTTTTCTAGAATGGAAAGTCTCTGATTTGCCTCATTCCTAGCAATGTGGTAGCACCCAGAGATTCTCTTCTATTTCAAATCCAAACATAAAGACTTTCAATATCAGTTCTTTTTTTAATGTATCATTATGATTGAGATTTGGGAAATAAGTTCGGGATATCCAGAAGAATATCATGCTGGAAAAATTCCTTACATCTGGGAGATCTGTTTTCCCTATTGCTGCTCTGTCATGGATTGAGCTGACTCCATAACTACACTAGAACTTATGAAGACACATACCTAGTAGCAAAATTGAAAGAGTTTTTTCTGTGGAGGATCTGTGAAGCTCTTAAATGACCAGTGCTATAGAAAAGATGTTTTTTAACAAGCCAGTGCTCTTGTGTCAGGCATCCAAGCAGTCTCAGTCTCAGCTTCTGGACTTTGGGGCTGACTTTGTTTTCTCTCTTACAAAGCACCCACCCCTTCTTCCATTTTACTGTCCATTTTACTGTTAGTTTTTTCCCTCTTTCAGAAAGATGGAGTTCTGTTTAGAAGAAGATGCTCCTAATGTTCCATAGATTGTACAAAAGATACAACATACTATCAACAACAAATAAGCAACAAACATTGCTTATTTCAATGGTGAAGTCTTGTGAGAGTAACACTTCAGTTTTCTAAATATTGAGACATCTGATGGGAAACCACAAAGTTGCTGGTGTCTTTTAATTTTTTAAAACAAAATGAGACCATATAGGTTTTTTAGGAGAGAATGGGATGAGACTTTGACTTTCACTTTTAGACAAAAATTAGAATTTTTTTTTCTTCTTAAATGGGAGAAAGTCACTGACTGCTATTGCTTATGGTGACAAACTTTTCATACATTGAAATGAATACCAAGAGGTTTTTCACTGTAAATTGGGGCTATTCTTAGTCCCAAAAGCTCTGTGTGCTCTACAGATGGTGAAGAAATTAAATTTCATGACAACCTTTTCTAATCAAGGAAAATGGGGCATGGAAAGGTCAGTCAACCTGCTCTTGCCAGTGGGGGGACCATAAGATCTACACACTTCTTGTTACCTAAGTTTTTTTTCTGCACAAACAGCTGTCCTATATCTTGCCCTGAATCAGGGGTCAAACAGCATGAGAACTGCATGAGAATAGCAGTGAGAACTGCAATAAACTCCATAACAACATCTTCTTATCTTCCTTCCCTGGTGGTGAGAGACACTGACCAAGCTGAATATATGACTTCCTATGGCCCTTTAACCACAGGCCTGACCTTCTTCATAAAAGTTTCTGTGTTATGATAGTCTTGTCAGGATTTAGCGGTTGTGCTTATTATTAATTAAGAGGTACTAAGCTTAAAAAGTCATTAGAAATCAAATCGCAAAGGATAAGTTAAAAACCTTTTTTGTGAACTTTGACATGGCTCTGTGTCACATCTAAACCCACACCAACAAAAAGAGACATTAATAAAATCATTATRTATTTGAAGAGTAACACCTTGCCCATGTAAAGTTTATGGCTACAAATGAATACGTGTCAGGGAGCACCATCAAGTCCATTAGGCCAAAGATTTCACTGTTGCTATTAATTTAGAGGGGATGGAACTTACATGTTGCCATGATGGACAGTAACAAAAAATTTAAAAGAGGGATAAAAGACCCTTTTTCCTTTTTCAACCCAGTCTTGTAAACCATACCCACTTCTAGGGAAGTATGAATAAAAATAAAACTTGCTGCCATGATTTACTCATTCATAAATTTTTTTTTTTCTTTTAATCACTAGAAATCTATTCCAGTGCATGTAAAGGCTTAATGAGACCTAGCAACATTATGAGTGCTGAGAGCAATCGCCCTTCAGCCTCATGCCTGCAAACGCTCTCGAGGCATGCATATATCTCATTATGGCCGAACGCCCTGTCATGTGTTATTCCTTACTTAGTGACAATTTGTCATTGTCACCCTTGACATGTCACTCTGCTGCAGAAGGATTTGACTTCAGCGCAAAATGTGACAATCAGATGAGAGAATTTTGTAATCTAAACTGAAATATGGGGCTGAGAGAGACTAATTTTATTCAAAAACAGTCTTAATATAACATAAATGGGAAGAAATGTTTGCATTTAAGGATTTTTGTTAAGGTTCCCTTCCTTTGCCTTTTCCCAGCCCCTAYTCCCCCACTTCAATTACTCCTTAGGATAATGCTTTTATTTTTGAAGGATGGAGCCTTATGTTTAAATACCATGCATTTTCAATTAAGTGCACTAAGATCTCTGGATATAACTATTACTTAAACTATAAGTAATGGTTACATGTAAAAATTAGGGAAACATATTGTGCTTTAGATAAATTACATTCAGATTACTTCTTATTATAAATGGGGTAGAAAATGGATTTTTAGCTCTGGCTGGCCAAAGAGCCAACATTTGTATCTACTTCATTTGTTTAAATATATTTCAAGCCAGATTGAAATCCATATTGCCTGACATTAATTGAGTACTGAAGCATCAGTGTACTCAAGTTTCATAAACCACTGATGAGTGAGTTTCTACAGGCTTGATTTAAAAATATACTGTCCCTTTTATATGAAAATTATATTCCATTTATAGTGTAATTCTTAAAGCCCAACATTAAATGGTATAAATCTTAATAAGATGAATGTAAATATGACATYCGTGCTGTTGAGTTGACATCTTGTTTGCTAAGAAAATTATATTCTCTACTTGGTATTTATTAAAATCTTCTTCTGTATGATGTAGGCAAACTGTTTTTCTGTCCAAAAGCAGAATGGAGATAAGAGTGGGGTGGGCTGTGAGATGGACTGTTCCTGAAGGTCACTTATAGGGTTTTGCTTAGACACCTCACCCTGGGCAGGATATTCCATTCCTGGTCATCTTTTGACAATCAGTCCTATCAGGTTGCCCAGTAATTTATTGGCTTTGTGGCACTGACAAATAGTTGGTCRTTTCAATGGTAGCCTATAGGAAGTAAGGTTTGAGSTCATGTTTCCAGAGGTGAAATACTAGGGCAATTTAACCCATTTTTTCACACTTGTAATTCTCAGAGAAGCAGGCATTGTTTGAACTAGATTCTGGATTCTGAATTTCACAAAGAAGGTGCAAGGGTATGATTTTTCTTCAAGTTTCATCAAATTTTTCTGCATAAATGAATGAATGAATAAGTTACTAACTAACTAAATAAAGATGCCCTCATCAAGCAGCTTTTACTGGCTGAACCAAGTGTCCTATGGCCTTCATCAAGCTGCGCTCTCTCTGAGGTAGGGAAAGACTGCTTTTAAGGGAACGCATTATGAAGTGCCATCTGCAATGTGCCGTCCTCCTGGATATTTTTATCAGGACTAACATAGCTGTCAGGATGTCATGGAATGAATGTCGGATAATTTGTACACTTGATTTTTTGGTTTTTTTCACAAAGCTCTTCCATGCTATTATTATAATGATAAAGGCTGCTTTCTGCTTGAAGTGTGTTTTCTGCTTTCTCAATGTACTCACTGAAGTTTTTTTCTTTAAAATCTTTAACATTACAAATTTTTTTAATAATACAAACATTGTGAAGGAACACAGTATGCATTGAATAATGAAGGCTTCTGTGAGCAGTGTGGTAAGCGTGGATTTTTGATGTAGGTTCTATCATTTGTCTCCTTCACTGGGGTCTTCAGAACCAGGAGCAACTTGTCTTTATTTGTTAAAACCAGAGAACATGGTAGATCTCCAGTTCACATTCCAGGAAAATCCGTATTTTTTATTTGAGCACTCTTCGTTTCGATTCACCATCTGCAAGACATGGGAAATCTTAGCTACCTCACAGAGAAGTTAATGGAAATGCACTGAGGTGGCTGCAGGCATTCAAATAAGAGATGGGTGAGCGTGAAAGCACCAGGTGAATTTGTAAACCATGACCAGCAACTTTTGCCTTTTTGTCACCTATTCTTTTCATGCTGAGCTGTGCAGTCTGGTCCTCTCCCGTTGACTGGCTTGACAATTATTCTATATTTTGTTATGCTAAGTCATCTCTTTAAGCATTTCTTCCTCTCACGGTTTGCCCCTTGTTGATTTATCCATTCAATTGACTTAGTGGGACTTCCTTCTTTTGATAATAGTKAGCTATAACTTCCCAAAATTTTCCCTGGAATTACCTTGGAGTCACTTCAGTTTTCTGTGTCCCAAGGCATTTTTTCAGGACCATCTGAGCCAATGTATCAGATCATCATTGTCAAGGAGAGGAGCTTAACTCTCCTSTACCCTAACTCTGAGTCAGTCTCAGCACTGCATATACGTTGCTTACCTTGGGATAGATCTGGCTCCTGTTGGGTGCTTGAGTTAGTCAATTTAACTCACTTAAATACAGAAACTAGGCCAGGAATGAAAAAAACAACAAAAAAGTAGGTGTTTCTCWGCTGAATTGTAATTGACTCATACTGGTACCAGAGCCACTGACTCAAGAGAGGGAACGAGCCCACCTTCTTTCAACAGGACTGAGCTGTTAGGCACRGTTTCGTGTGTTGTCGTGGGCTAGACTAATAGTTTACCGTGGTTGATACTTGGAGATCCCCTCTGCTGTTCACATGCTGTTCACRTCATTTCATTACATGGGAAGCAGATCCAATAAGGACAACATCAGAAAAATAAAAACTTTTCAGCAGAGAGAGGGAGATTATGGAATCRTAGAATGGTTTGGGTTGGAATCATCTAGTTCCAAGTCCCTWGCCATGGACAAGGACATTTTCCACTAGACCGGGTTGTTCAAAGCCCCATTCAACTTGGCCTTCAACTCTTCAAGAAATGGGGCATCTACAATTTCTGTGGGCGACATCCTTCAGTACCTCACCACCCTCACAGTAAAAAATTTCTTCCTAATAACTTATCTAAGCCTGCCTTCTTCCAGTTTGAAGCCATTAGCCTTTGTCCTGTCACCATATGCCTTTGTAAAAAGTAAGTCCCTCTCCAGCTTTCTTGTAGGCCCCCTTTAAGTACTGTGAGGCTGCTATAGTAGCTCCTTGGAGTCTTCCCAACTGAACAATCCCAACTGAACAATCCCAACTTTCTCAGCCTGTTTTCATAGGAGAGGTGCTCCAGCCCACTGAGCATCTTCATGGTCCTCCTCTGGACTCACTCCAACAGGTCCACATCCTTTTTATGCTGGGCCTCCAGAGATGGACACTATTGCAGGTGGGGTCTCAAAAGATGAGTAGAGGGGGAGAATCACCTCCCTTGTCTTGCTGGTCATGCTTGTGTTGATGCAGCCCAGGACATGTTTGGCTTTCTGGGCTCCAAGCAGACATTGCTGGGTCATGTCCATCCTCTCATCCACCTGGACCYTCAAGTCCTTCTCCTCAGGGCTGCTCTCAATCCATTGTTGCCCAGCCTGTATTTCTGCTTGGGGTTGCCCTGACCCTGGTGCAGGACCTTGCTCTTGGCCTTGTTGAACTTCATGAGTTTCACACAGGCCCAGCTCTCAAGCTGGTCTGGGTGCCTCTGGGTGGAATCTCTTCTTTCCATTGTATCGATGGCATCACACAGCTTGGTGTCATTGGCCAACTTGCTGAGGGTGCATTTGATCCAGCTGTCCATGTCTCCAATAAAGATGTTAAGCAGCATATCTCCTTGCCAGGGTGATGAATTAAATCAGCAACCTGTAAACACAKAGAAAAAGGTTGGATGACTTGTAGTAGAAGGAGCAGCAAAAGAGAAAAAGAAAGAGGGCAGTGGAGGACTGTTTGTGTTTTTGGGCTGTTGTTTGGTTGGGCTTTTTTGAGCTGCGCTCAAAAAACAGTTTGGGAGCCAGAGCAAAGTGTTCTTAAGATCCTGGAAATACTGATAACCTTTACCTGGACTCTCCTTCTCATTAAGAGGCACTTTCCAACCACAAGGGATGAGTAACATTCCATTCTATTTGATCAGCCTAGGACTTTCCTTCTCTAGAACAAATTATGCCTCTCTGTGCTCAGCTGGACCTTATTTATGGGGAAGGACCTCACATTAGCCTTATCATTAGTTATAGCTTTGGGATGATGAATCAGAACTCAAAAGCTATTGGCTGGAAGGAATTATTTAGTGGAATGAATTTCAGAGTTAATCTATTCATAGAAATGTACCAGATCACAGCTCAGAAGTAATGTCATTTCTGCTCCCTCTCACCCCCTCTAATATCTGTTTCCCTTAACACATTTCTTTAAACTTACACTTTAGTAACTAGGACTAAATTTATATAGTTAAGGAAATCAAAGTTTCTAATCCTCATGTTCTTCTAGCAGCTGGTGTTTTCGGCATTGGGCTCACACAAGAACCCTGTTGCTCCGAACTGGTATCTCCAGAGACTTACTACAGTACCCAGGCCACTAGGCCTGTCCCTCCCTTGACAGAATACTTGGTAGTTGTTTGCTTTTGCTAAAAGCTTTCTCTCTGGAAACAAATTGCATTGTCACAGGATAATTTTTTCATGGTTTTTTTTTTGTTTGTTTTGTTGGTTTGGTTTTTATTAAAACTGTCAGTTTTTAAATATTTTCATTGATTTTTGAAAGCTCAGASGAAGTTTTTCAGCAGTAGGTAGAAAAAAATTCCAGGTGCTGGTGAATGATAGGGTTGTGGATGAAGCATGGACAAACGTTTGCTTTCATGTCTGTGTTTTTTTCTTTGTATTGCCCCCCCCCATACCTTTGCAAACATTGCTCTGTTCTTCTTTTTGCAGGGAACTAGATTTTTCTTCCAATTGATATGGTTTTCCAATTGAAATGGAGAATCAGTCAGCAAGGAAGGCATCCTAGGACCATCCCAGGAACAAGTAAGAGTCTAAAACTCAGAAATTCAGGTAAGCAACAAGGGAAAGCTTTTAATTTCCTCTGCTAGACATGTGCAAATATATATCTGGTGCCGAGCCATTTACTTTGAGACTGTGCAGACCTTATGTATTTTTTCTCTATTCACTTAGTGTAAATTCAGAGGATCAGCACCTAAATACACTTCTTTGTGGCTATGTCATCAGACCTTTCAGAAACTGAAGTTGGAGCAAGTGTACTGGCAAGCTCAGAAAATATCTATTTTGAGCATGTAAAAATAATAACAGCTTGCATAAGTTTCCTTACTTGAAACCTAATTTTATCTTGGCAAGTTGACTTTGTAATATAGTTGTCTGTGTATTTCTGTGGTTAAATAATTGGTCTTCTTTTGTAAGATTTGGCTTGTTGTGTTTCAGGTGTTTCAGGTGTTTCAGAAAGGTAGTAGAATTCACTTTCCTGAGAAAGGAAACATGTCAGCTCTGCCTTTCCATACTGCTGCTGAAATTAGTGAATTTATCATCTTTTTCACATCTACCCTCCCAATCTCACAGAAAGAGCTGTGACACAACTCCTGCAGTGGCTTAAACTTCATAGGAACTCATGGTTACTCTTTAAACCCRCAGATACTTTGAACTCTGAGATATAATCAAGGTTAATTTTGGTATCCTAATGCCTTGAAACTGATACTCATGGATACAGAAATCGGTTCCCCTGGTCACAACAGAGCACAAAGTCAACTATTAGTGTCACATGCAAGCTGGTCTTTGCATATGGACAGAATTGCATTAGGGGAAAATTAAATGCTATCGGTTTTGACCAGGGACTTTGCAAAGCAGATAGCCTTTAGAGCTATTGTGGTTTTTAAGCGTCAGGTTAATTGAGAACTGCTGTATATTTAATAGGGGGGCCTTTGGGATATGACTACAAGGACTCTTTGTTGTTCAGCAGTACATTAGGCAGAAACTGCAGTTCTGAAATGGTCATAAAAATCCCAGGAGGCATAATCATTAATGGGACACTAAGCTCCAATTAAGGGCATGGCCCAAAAGACCAAGGTGAAAAACATGGTCTTTAGCATCTGTCTCAGAGGATCTCTCTGATCCAGCTGCTTGATTTCAGCTGCAGAAACGTAATTTCAAATAACAAAATATTTGCTCTGAAAAACACCCCCATGCTCCTTGTTGTCTGGAATGTAAATAGAAAAAAGAAAAAGCAAAACCAGAGGGTCTTTCACATTAAATTCTCCAACTTCCGTAAAACAAGACTAGAACTGCACRTCATAGCTAACAGTTCTGATCCCTTTTACCTTCGTAGGATTTCATAATAGTTGCAGTGCAGCCCTCTAAACTTCGCCTTACATCTCTTTAATGTTAAATTGAGCACCTCCAGAAGTTCATATTCAGAAATTGCAAAGGACTTTCCTCTGTGACCCTGTTCAAGTTTTGTTTCTGTTTTGTTTCTTTTTTATATTTTATGAGTTCCATGAGACGCAGAGACCCAGTTTAGTCAGTGTGCTAGTTACTTTATAAATGAATTGCTGAGTCTTATGGCCTGCTTCTGGTCAAACACTGTGATTCTGCATCAGATAGACATGGATTTTCTGGAATGTCATAAATATACATTTTCAGAAAACACTGGGTCCTGAGAGTCCAGCTGAGAATCCATCATGACTGGCATCTTTTAGAAATTTCAACCTTGGTTACTTCAAAGAGCCTTGACAATTAAATTAGTAAGTAAATAGTTTGTGCCTCCATATGAATATCTTCCACAGTTTTAATCTGCTTATAATACAAACCTTTCACTGAAAGTGTGCAGAGATAACCTAGTTGTTTTCCATCTACACAGACCATCTGAGTAGGATGTTAATTAATATGACACTATGGAATTCAGTTTAGTGAAGTACCACAAAAAAGGAAATTAATTTCAATCATTGACAAACTTGTCAATTTAGTTGTATTGATTTTTTGATACCTCTACAGCACATGGCAAAGTTCATACATTGTAAWATACATCATTATTATTGGCTCACTCTGCTGGATGTAAGTGGACTGTTATTTTTTTTCAATAAATTGACATTCTTTAAGTGTATAAAAATGCAAAATTATGTAAGTGGCTTTTATTACTGTTTTTAATACAATATCAATTTACTATCTTTAATGGTGATCTCTCAATCAGAGGGTTATTTCCCAATGCCTAAAAGATATCTGGTCTCAGAGCAACCTCAAAACAAGTTTCCTGGATTGGCAGAGTTTAGCAGAAGAAAAGCAGATGAAGCTGGCCATTAGCAGTTGTGTGCCATGACCTTCCTCGTGGGAGCTGGTATTCTTCAGAGGCTCTGGATCCTCCTGACGCTGGAGTGAGTGTGGGCCCCTGGGATAAGAGATGCTGCTAAAGCAGCAAGTGTGCATCCCTCTCCAGTTGTCGCTCCCAGGGCTGTGGTGTCAAGCTGAACACAAAGCAAAGCCCTCTCTTAAAGAGCAAAGATCAATTGCAGAATGCTCAGCCTCTACAATGTTTTAGAAGTCAGTGTCCAACACTGTATTTTGCTTCTGTCAGACTTCTGTGATGGAAAATCAAAAAGCAATTGTTGTTCTGCTGACTCCAACTCCAGCAAAAATAAATTGAGRGTGTTCTGATTAAGTTTCTGGTTTTGGTCTGTCTCTTCAGAGCATATAGAACAGCAGAAAACCTACATTTGGCTTGTGCCTGTAAGTTTCCTGGTTTTTAAATGCAATACTCTTATATTCCCACCTGAGGTCATTAGCCACAAGGTAGGTTAAAAAAAAGTTTGAAAGATGAATGTAGCTGCATTCAAACCCARGCAATCTGCACTCATATTTATGCTGATGCTTCTGAAATTCATCGTGTTACTCTGTTAAAACTCAGGTCTACAGAATGTAGTGCTTGTGTAAATTTTCAAATAGAATTTTTATACTGAGGAGTGCCTGTAATAGAGAAGGGAAAGCATGTATTTCTGATGAAATGCAATTGCTTTGCATTTCAGCATATGAGACAGATAGTTATATCGAAGGTTTGGTTTTGTTTTGGGAGGGTTTTTTTGATTCCTTGGTGCCCCTAAACATTGTTTCAAAGTCAGTAAAATACACATGAACTTCTGAGACAGCAGTAATATCTGGAGGAGGAAGGGGAAATAATTAAAAAGAGTGAATACTAAACACTTGAGGCTGAAAAGATTTTTTTTCCAATATTAAGTGTATAGTAACAGAACCAATCTTCTCTATAGCAGAATGCTTTTACCTATTGTCAAGACCTATTTGGTGAATTTTAGTCCTTCAGGCAATTGCAATCTTTCTCTACACAACAAAATGATTAAAAAAAATCAAAATACACATTTCTGTGGAATTCAATTTCAGAACCTTCTCATTTGGTCAAAATTTAAATTTGTTGACATTTGCCATGGAAATATTAGAGTTTTTCCATTGATAAACTAGATATTTTTTAGCAAAAAAGATCAGCAAAGAAATAAACTCTACAGAATCCATAAATTAAAATCTGATTATCTCAGCTGAAATTACTTAGACCAATTCTAGCAGTACGAAGTCTTAAGCCTGGTAGTAGAATTTCGGTTTTTTCCCCCAAAACGTTTATTGACTTCAAGGCTGGAATTTCCGAGCTGCTCTGTGTGATCAGCCAATGTTCAATCCACTAACTCAGTATGGATTTGAGTACTTAGTTGCTCATTTAAGTCCTGTTCTAACAATTTTTTCAATACAGAGAGAAACTGAGGCAGAAATGGGCAGTGATTCATTGCATCTTCTTGCACGTGATGAAGGTAACATATTACCCATTATCAGTCTTGGGCTTACAATGTTTTTCCAAGGTAATGTGCAATGCTATATTTTGTCCTTAATAAGGGACAATATTTGCTGTCTCATTCCTTAGTAGGGGTGTTCAGATTTAGCTGTGACAGGAGTAGCAGCAGCAGTTTCTTTAGCTGGCACAGTTAAATTTGACAGGGATCATGAATCAGAGCCCCGAGGTGACATAATTTTCCAAGAGGGAAGGACTGCTGGGTGAACACTCCTTTGCCACTGCGTGAATCGCTGCTTTTGTGTTAATACAATTAGGTGCCTACAATTAGCCAGTCCAAGGACATAATCTATCTATTGACCCAGATAGCAGATTGGGCACCAGGTTGTCAGATGTTACTTCATTATAAGGCTGTAATTATCTCCCTCAGTTTTCCCTTCAGGACAACAGGGGTAGGGATACCTCTCAGGAATGTTGTGAGGAATAGTTCAAGTTTGCAAGAAGCCTTGAAGACAAAATGCTGGGCCAGTACATGGGCCTGGATTGCTGGTTCCTTTCAGTGTCTGACTCCCACTGAAATGACTGCTGAGCACATGCACATCTCTGGGGCTCTCAGCATTACTATTAGTCACCAGCTGAGGATGGAAAAAAAGGAGAATTGATCAAGCTTTCTCCCGTGGGTCTCTTATATCGGACCTTCAGGTATGATGCAGCTTTCTGGAGTGGCAAAAAGACTAATGCTGTGTTCCTTTTCTTCACGAACAGGGAGGAGAAGGAGAAGGACAGCCAATTAAGTTCTCTTGTGTGGTTGCCTTTGTGAGACCAGGGCAGAGTTTGGCTTGGAGGATTTAGATACTACTTTTAAAACCTGTCCAGCAATTTCATTACGTAGTGTTGAGGGCATTGTGGATACAAGCAGTGGATACAAGCCTGAGAAGGCACCCTGGAAAGATTTCCAGCTGAAGTCCTCACTACTGCATTAGGGATTCATGCAGAGCCAGGGTGAAATTTGTTGTCAGGATCAGGGCCAAGGCAATTTAAAAAAAAAAACAGAAAAAAAGAGCATGTGTAAGGGTACAATCAGCTGTTCGTGACTGAAATGTATTTCATGATGTGAAACTGTACTCAGTACTAAGGTATATTTAAAGTGAATGCCAGGTACTGCATTTGGCCTTCCAGCTATTAAACATCACCACAAAACAGTCAGCAGAGCAATGTCATCTAGATCACTTTGACACAATTGCAATCCACAATTAACGGGCAACGAAGGACTTCCTAAGAGCACATGTTTGACACCCTGCTTTGTCATGGGTTTTTGTACTGTTGCAGGGATTAAAAAAAAATTAAATTAACTTTGTGCCAGTGCATATTATATTTGGACAAGGGACTAGATGAAATGATTAGAATAATAGCCTTAGAAAAGATCACATTTCCCTACTGTGCCAATGTATTTGACTGCATAAGGCAACCCTTTTAGGCCACTGTTCACAGTGAATTGTAACAACTTCCTGCAAAGATCTAAGTTCTGCATCTTTTGAATGGCAAATTATTAGAACTAGGTCAGGTCTAAGACGAAATAACCATCTTTATTAACCAGAAATAACCAGCTATATTAATACGAACTTCACTTTTAGGATAGTTCACATGAATAAAGCTCTGCAAGTAAAATACAARTTCACCTAATCCTAATTACCATCCCTCAAAAAGTGATGCATCCTATACCATTGCTAAACACTACAGGTAAACTGTCACCTAGCTTAAGGGAATCTCTTGGGGATTCTCTGTGAGGTTCATCATTAGTTCTCTACTGTTAAATCAAATGAGCAATGGAAACTAGAAAATCTTGAACAAAAGAACATTTACCAGTATTTACATATCAATTTTCCTAAAAAGTATTTTGTGGATGTGTGTAAGGAGTATCGTTATGAGATTCAGGACAACTGAGGCAGCCACTAGTACACAAAATGTGTAGCTACATTTGCTAACAGGCATCTTCCTTGTTTGACTAAAGTATACCTGTATGTCCCCAATGTGTTTTGTAATCTTAATACTAATATTTACTGTATTTTGGGTCAGAACTCTTTCATAGGGCAGGAGCTCTATGTAACATTCACATCAGACCATGGAGGCCTATGTTCACCTTGTTCATAATGTCATCATTCCTCGCTTTATCACCCTCTTTGCCCCAGCAAATATTTTCTTTATCTTCTTTTTCATTTGAACTCCCTGCATATGTGTGTCTTTGTTGTGGCTTTTGTGTCATTTTACTTCTGCTGCATAATGTTTCTGAGTGCCTTGATTTGTTAAAACATAACGAACTTTTCAAAGGAACCCAAGAAGAATTATAACTTTAGTTGTAGTTTTGCAGGGTTAGACTTCCCTTAGACTTCTTTGAAAATTTATCCCACATAAGAACTAAATTCAGATGATCAGTATGTTCTCTTTCAACTCAGATAACTGTGACAGGCCACCAATCATAGACTGACTCCTAGTTAGAATAACATTTGCTGGAATTATTGCTCACTATTAACTACCCATGTGATTTGTTAGAAACTCACAGTAGATTCCTTAAAAATGTTAAGATAAAACACGGCGTAAATACACGGGGTGCTTTGGGAAAGCAGTATCATGTCATATTCTAAGACTGATCAAGCTAACTACTTTTATAAGGCTGCCCATTTCTCCAAGCTCAGAGTATGCCAAAACATCTGTATAGACGATCTTGAGGGTATTTTCCATACTTAATGATTCTATGATTTTGTTTAAAAGAAATCTGTTTACACTAAATATCAGCTAAAACCAGCAGAATGGTTAGAAAATGCTGTTATACTTGTATAGAATTTCCAACTAAGCAGAATTTTGAGATTGTACCTGGGTCCGGTAAATACACACACATTTACAGGCACACACAACAAAAAAGATTTTTGTTTCAAAATAATCTTCATTACATGAGGATTATCATAATTGTCATTTCAATTGACTGATTTTAGTCTTTAAAAGAGGGTATAATAGCATTCACTGTCTGAGACAGAATTACTGTCATTATGTTAAAGGTGCACTTTATCACTTAGCTTTTTTCCATTATAAATGCTCAGAGACACACTCCACTTTCTGCTGCTACAAAATCTTCAAAATATAATATGACAAAGTTTTGTATCCAGACACTTCGTTACTAAAACTTCAGAACAAAGGGTTACCAAAGGCAGTCTGCCACTGCTAATACAACCACAGTACCAAAAGATAGAGAGGATATTTTAGCAATAGCAAGTTTCTGAATTCCTGCAGAAGAATGCAAACTGTTCATTGAGATAAAAAGGCATTTTGTGTATCTTTTGCCAGGAGGGAAGATGCAGAGTTGCTCTTCTGCTCAGAGCAAACTTGTTAAGGTAAAAGCACATCAAGCAAATACCAGCCCAAATGAGAGAAATAGCCATGCCATACTATCCCAGACTTGTCAAACTTTTCCCGGTGATGTTTAGATGCAAATGCAGACATTGCCACGATATTAACCTGCCAGTGTATAAATGACATTTATCATTTCTGCAATCTCTTTTGWTCTGGTATCTTAAGATTCTTCATATGTAAAAGTTTTCAACACATTGCCCTGTCATCTTAATACATATGGGACATCTTTTACTTCTGCAGGCACAGAAGAACCAAGTCTGGATATGTCACTGCGGCACAACACTTGGGCAGAGCTCTGTTGAAGTAAATGTCACTATGCCTGGAGTAAGAGGCTGTAGAGAGGCATGAAGGTATTAACATCAGATCTAGAGAGATCAAGGGCAAAAATTTGCCTGAGGACCAAGCTTTTCTTTAGGGGAAGAAGGTAGCCTCMATTCTGAGATACTCAAAAAGGGACAGTTTAAAGAATCTGATTTTCAGAGGCTGTGGTCAGCATAAGACTAGGTAATTATACAGTGCTACTTGAACAATTAAGTTCCCAAAAATACTTTTAAAAGCTTGGGCTAGTTGCCAGAGCACTAAAGAATCTTGCAAGTTTTCTTGTAAATGGCAGCACTTCAACAGTTCTTGTGACCTGCCCTGGATGGTAAAACTTGGTGCTCTGTTTGCCTTTATTCAGGCACCTGAGCTTTGGGAACTACAYGCCGGTCTCTTGAAAATCAGAATGTTGGGGAAGATTTGAAACTTGTCACCCTAATCACTTCTGAACATTTCAGCCTACATTCTCCCATCCCTTTATGGGATTTTTTGCTGTTGTAATGTTTCCTTCCTCCTTCAAAGTGATTATTAACAGATTTTTCTAAAATGCCCAGAGCAGCATACTTAGGTCAGAAAACAGAAGCTAGTGTGTTTTTGTCTGCCAGCTTCCTCCCTCACTTATCTTATAAYATTTCCCTTATGTATCTGCAGGTCATGCACATGTCTGGTTCCAACAYTGCTTTGTGAGGCAATGAGTAGGTTCTTGCCTAGAAACAGATTTACAGTACAAAGGTTTAAGAGAGATATATTCTCTTATTTAATTTTTTTTTTTTAATCAGAGGACCSTATATAGAAAAAATCATGGGCATTAAGAAGTATATGTCATAAGAAGAGTTTGTGGCATTATGTGAAATGTTTCTCTAGTGACTTTTTAAAATGTTTAATAATGGGATTATAAAATATGAACTAAAAAAAATGAATACCCTAACTCTACTTAAGACACTTAGAGAAATAATGGAGCAGACCGAAGTGTTACATGGATAAGTAGGTAATTTTCTTTAAATTATATGAATGAAAAGAACAACAACAACAAAAAAGATATCCTTACTTTGTCAAGGTTTTTTACTGTRTGCTACACTCAGCTCAGCTAACCTTGTG
Source organism: Amblyornis subalaris (assembly GCA_018881555.1). Classification (NCBI taxonomy): domain Eukaryota; kingdom Metazoa; phylum Chordata; class Aves; order Passeriformes; family Ptilonorhynchidae; genus Amblyornis; species Amblyornis subalaris. The sequence goes on from JACAXG010000042.1 coordinate 1,199,075, forward strand.
GCTAAATGAATGTTGCATAGTTAGGAGTTTGCATGCRGTCAGAGAAGTGTTCAGATGTTGGCACAATGAACCAGACTATGTTGTCTGAACATGAAAAATTGGGATGGAAACCTTGCAAGAGGCTTTTCCCAGTGAGAGCTGCTGCTTAAAGCCTTTTTCCACAATCTTTTCCCATTTCTTTTTTCCTTATTTTTCTTTTAATTGAGGGTGGTGAGAGGATGCATTCCAGGAAATCACAGTTATAGGACAGGCAGGCATGGGCAAACCTCAGCTTAGATAAGATTTTGAGAATTCAGAAAGATACTAGAATCAAATATAGTTACAGGATTTGCAGAGGGAATTTTCTTTTTGTCTAAATCTGATGATCTACCAAACTATCAAATTTTTGACAATAAATGAAGCTCTCTTTCTAGAGAAACAGCCAGATATTCTTGATTCTGTTCTTCAGAAGTTACTTATTTCTATAATACTGGAACTGACCCTTAAATTTTCTGTATTTAGCCAGGGAAAATCACTTAATTTTCAATGACTAATTAGTTGAGACTTTTACTCTAAATGTAGATCTCAGTCTAGTAGGAAAAGTGAGGGAATGCAAAAGCACATCTGGTAATTGGGAGGATGAAAAAAGTAATAATAAAGTGCTCATTTTGAGGCAACAATGATGAAGATAATGGATGATAGCCAAGCAGGCCATATGCACTTGGCTAACAGAATTAATCATGGACTATGCAATGCAAAGCAAGAAAGACAAGTACAATAAAACACTTAAAGACAAGAATGGATTTTAATTTTAGGAGCAGTATAAAACAATATGATAATAGTGACAGCCAAGTTAGCCCTGTGATTGTACAATCCAAACAGGACACAAATTAAAGCTATAAATAATATTTAATCTGCTATACCAATATATGTTAAAAAGTAATAATGACTAAAAATTATTTGAATTTATCAAATGAGAGTTCTGTTTCTAGTATATTCAGAAGGGCTAAGGCATTTTTGAAATTGTCAGATATGAAGTCAGGTTTGGAAATGAAAAAAAACATTACAAGTTTCTAACATAGTCTAGCAAAGGCAATGTCTGAAAATGCGAGCTAGTGCATAGATTTCTATTAGTAAGGGAAGACCTATTATTAGAGCCTTGTGATTAGCAGTATAAAACTCTCATATAGCAATTTTGTAAATATCCCATCTTGAAGCCATTTTGCAGCATCATCTGTCACTAAGCCTCTAGCTATGGCACCTAAGGGATCATGTTTTCTGTCGCTTGCTGTTACATTTTTCTGTTACGTTTCTATATGCTTGTATTTTAAATTGTCCAAACAGTTTGTGTGTTACAAGATCTCACCCAAGTACAGGCACTGTCTGTTCAGGAATTTTAGGGAACAGGTCAAGGCTTTCTGCTGGGCCAGAAAAGACTGTAATGAGAGGTGGCTGAGCACCCTCTYTTCCCCTTGAATCACAATATCCTTTGGCCTTTACTGAGCAAAAGCTATAGTCATACTGATACTAATAAAAAGTACAACAAAATAACAAGTGCTCTCTGTTGGTAACACTAAAATAAGACTGCTGTATGGCTTTCTGAATTGCATGGCAAGGTTTCTCACATCTTTAATACAAGCTGCAAAAAATCCCCTTATGGTCACAAATTAGTGATTATTAACTAGAACAATATTGGGTATGATTATGGCTGTGTTCTAAGTAGTCAGATGTGTTTAAAAAGAAGAATAAGTACCTGAATGAAGAAACAAAGAATAGAATAGAGTGGAATAATTTAGGTTGGAAAAGACCTATAACATCATTGAGTTCAACCATAAACCTAACACTGCCAAGCCAACCAAAAGACCGTGCCCCTAAGTGCCACATGTATGCATCTTTTAAATACTCCCAGGGAGGGTGATTCCACTGCTTCCCTGGGCAGCCTGTTCCAATGCTTGACAACCCTTTCAGTGAACAAATGTTTCCTAGTATCCTATATAAACCTTCCCTTGCACAATTTGAGGCTGGTTCCTCTTGTCCTGGCTTGCTACTTGGGAGAAGACACCTCCTTTCAGGCAGCTGTAAGGAGCAATAAGGTCTCCCCTGATCCTCCTTTTTCTCCAGGACAAACACCCCCCGCTCCCTCAGCTGCTCCTCATCAGAACTGTGCTCCAGACCCTTCCCCAGTTCCGCTGCCCTTCTCTGAACATGCTGTGGTACCTCAATGTCCTTCTTGTAATGAGGGGCCCTGAACTGGACACAGGATTCGAGGTGTGGCCTCACCAGTGCTGAGTACAGGGGGCAATCACTGCCCTGGTCCTGCTGGCCACACTATTGCTGATACAGGCCAGGATGCCATTGGCCTTCTTGGCCACCTGGGCACACACTGGCTCACGGTCAGCTGCTGTTGACCAGCACCCCCAGGTCCTTTTCCACAGGGCAGCATTCCAGTCTCTCTGCCTTGTTGAACCTCTTGGCATTGGCCTTGGCCCATCAATCCAGCCTGCCCAGATCCATCTGTAGAGCCTTCCCACCCTCCAGCAGTTCAACACTCCCACTCAGCTTGGTGTGATCTGCAAACTGACTGAGGGTGCCCTTGATCCCCTTGTCCAGATTGTTGATAAAGASATTAAACAGGACTGAACCCAACACTGAGCCCTGGAGAACACCACTACTGACTGGYCACCAGCTGCGTGTGACTCRATTCACCACCMCTCTCTGGGCCTGATGATCCAGTCAGTTTTTTACCTAGCAAAGAATATGCCATACAAGACATGAGCAGCCAGTTTCTCCAGGAGAATGATGTGGGAAAGGGTGTCAAAGGCTTTACTAAAGTCCAGGTACACAACATTCACAGATTTTGCCTTATCCACTAAGCAGGTCACTTTGTCATAGAAGGAAATCATGCCGGTCAAGCAGGACCTGCCTTTCGCAAACCCATGCTGGTTGGGCCTGATCCTCTGGTTGTCCTGCATGTGTGGTGTGATGGGGCCTCAGATGATCTGCTCGTGGCACCAAGGTCAGATTGACAGGCCTGTAGTTCCTTGATCCTCCTTCTGGGCCTTTTGTAGGTGGGTGTCACATTTGCCAATCTCCAGTCACCTCAGACCTCCCCAGATGACCAGGAATGCTGGTAAATGATGGAAAGTGTTCAGTGAGCTCCTCCACCAGCTCCCTCAGTGCCTTTGGGTGGATCCCATCTGGTCCCACAGACTTGTGTATGTCTAAGGGGTGAAGCAAGTCGCTGACCATTTTTTCTTGAATTTAGGTGCTTCATTCTGCTTCCCATCCCCATCTTCCAACTCAGAGGGGCTGGTCCCCTCATAACTTGTCTTACTATTAAAGACTAAGGCAAAGAAGACATTGAGTACCAGARCCTTTTCCTCATCTTCACATTTYCCCCCACATCCAATAAAGGATGGAGATTCTTCTCAGCCCTTTTTGTTTCTGATGTATTTATAGAAACATTTTTAATTGTCTTTTATAGCAGTAGCCAGATTAAGTTGTGGTTGGGCTTTCTAAATTTTGCTCTGCATAGCCTCACAATATCCCTGTAGTCCTTYGGAGCGTCCTGCCCTTGTAAAGGACATAAATTCCCCTGTTTTTCCTGAGCTCTAGCCATAACTCTCTGTTCATTCAGGCTKGTTTTCTTCCCTGCCAGCTGGTCTTCTGGCACACGAGGACAGCCTGACCCTGCGCCTTTAGGATTTCCTTCTTGAAGAATGTAYAGCCTTCCTGGATTCTTTGCCCTTCAGGACTGATTCCGTAGGGATTCCCTCAGCAGCCTCCTAAACAGGTCAAAGTCTGCCCTCTGGAAGTCTGAGGCAGCAGTTCTTACRTCCCCCTTCCTTGCTTCTCCAAGAATCAAAAATTCCTTTCATTTTGTGATCGTTATGTGCAAAATGGCCTCCAACCGTCACATCACCCACCAGCCCTTCTCTGTTCACAATCAACAGGTCCAGCTGGGAGCCTTTCCTAGCTGGCAAAGAAAGCACAAGAAACTTGGAAGTTGGGAGTAATTAATGATTTGAATTAAAATAATTGCAAAAAAACCAAACAAACCACAAACAATGAAAGGGGAGGTTGACAGTAAAGTAACATCAATATGTTTTCATGACAGGGTAAGACCATTTCAGATGTAAATAAAAGGATGGGACACAAATGCTTCTAGAAATATTGTTTCTGTCTCTACAAACAGAATAATTCTGTACTAAGTACAAGGGTGGAACTGGACAGTACAAAAGGTATTTCTTGGGGCTTTTTATTTGTCTTGGCATTTTGTCTAATCATATTGTGCATGCAATTCTCTAAGACCTAAATTTTTAACAACATAAGTTTTGCAAACATGAAGGTCCATGCTAAACACAAGTGGTTCCTACTTCTAACCTAAAGAGTCATAATCTGAAGGTTATATTTGAYGGTAGTACCTTTTTTTTAAGGTCAGGTTTATATTAGAGGTATGTGTGTTCATGCTTATGCAAGTTTGTGCTTATTCAACTGGTYAAATTGCTTTTTACATCCCTGACTATCTCCTTTGCTTGCTCTGGACTCTCTGGATTATGGTGAGGGCAAAGATGATCAGCTGGAGACAGCTCATAGTTGAACTTGGGCAGGAAGCCAACCGTGTTGTCAGCAGATGTTTTGCAGTATGTGGGTCACTAGGAATAATCTAAGTATATTTTTCCCCCTTTTCAGCACTGTAAAGACTCTCAAGCTGACAACTAGAAGCACAGCTCTTCTACCCTAAAATATTTGTTATTTAAATACAGTAAATTGTTATTCTCCTTTGGGATTTGTGCAGCAAGCTGAACAACTGTTAGGTCAGAAAGGTGCACATGGTGTGTGTGCTGCTCTGCCATGGTAGCACACTGACCTGGATTGAAAACATTTACATTTCTTTGAGAGAGGCTTGGAGTTGTAAAAACCTGCATGGTAACACGTTCATATGGACCTGGAATCTTTTCTTGCCTTCTCACAGTCTCAATCTCTTCTACTGGAAAGCAATTTCTCTGATTTTTTACCCAGGTCCTGTTGCAAAGGCTTGCAAATGGCATTTTGAGAAGTCCTCTTCTATCTTGCAAGCCCACCCTTCCTTATGCACCCATATCTGTCAGGAACACACACAAATTCATATATATTTACATAAATACACACACACATATACATATATATGTAGATCCTTTTCTGGTATGTTGCCTAGATGTGGTAATTATGGGAAAGAGAACARGAGTTCTCTCTGTAACTGGTTCTCCAGCCTCTGCAGAGGATACTTTATATCCCTTTCCAGTTCACTGAGAACAAATACTGCTTGTAAAAAATCTAAACTGCTGATAATAACAATAATTTTTATCTTACACCCTTGGATCCCTTCCCCATGCATGTGCATGAAGGAGGTGAAGGAAAGACTCCGTGTTTTGTACTGAAAGGTTCTGGTAAAACAAGAAACCTGTCTTGAAGGATATTTTGTGTTTTGGAAGCTTTTTCACAAGCTGATACCACACGGGATTATTCCTCCTGAGGTTTCATCACCATGAAATGCTGAGACTTTCACTGTGGCCATTAGCTGAGAAGCAGGTTTTACTGTCAGTAAGTGCATGATCCTACTTATCCTATGATCTGAAATAGAGGGAGATGACAGCTACCTTCACAGCACCACATCACCAGGTTCTGGGATCTCGGGCGCTGCTCCAACAGGTGCATGACTCAGCCCACGGTGTTAACAGTCGTCTTGAGGGCTGTGACACCACTGCTTGTAACTGAGGAATGCTGTCTAGGAACCTTGCCTGGGCACCAGCAGGACTGGAACATTAAACTCCCCCATCCCTAGGAGAAAACGGAAAGTTTATACTGGTAAGAACTTYAGCAGCTGTCCTGCTTGCTGAGCAGCATGGAGGTAGGCAACCGTGTCAGACACAATTACTGCTCCTTTTGTAATAACCCCTTTTTACAGACAACCAGTGAAGTGAATTATCAGGCTGCTAAGTCAGATGTAACCCACTCAGACCTAGGAAACACTTTGCTTTCTGGGTCCCCTCCAGCTCTGTTGCACCAGGGAGAAGCTGCTGTAGAAGTCAGCACTCCAGGCTGATGTGCCAGTCACCCCTCTGTAGGGAGAGGCTGAGGAAGGAGACAGAAGGAATATGTGGGGAAAATTCACTTCTCTTGGCCACAGTAATGTGAAGGGTGAGAGGATGGTGGAAGATRTTTGGAAGCACCTTTTTGTACTCTCTGCTCACTGCCCTCTTGTCACTCTGAAGTTCCATTCCTCCCTAGGCAAGCTGCTCTTTCTGCTGATTAAAAAATATAGCCCAGCGGTCAGGAGGGGTGTCCTTTCTGTCAGTTGTGAGGCAGTTGTCACCCCGTCCTTCCCCTTTCTGAGTGTAATGCAGGCTGTGAGAGTGAAATTTCAAAYGTTACGGTGCTGTAGCTGCTCTGTATGTGTAGAGAAATTGGAGGATTAAGAGCGAGAATGACTGAGTGGAAGACCCTTGTATAAAAATGACAGATGCCCTGGTTTAAAAGGTGACAATTTGCCTATGCAGTGAAATGGTTCTGTCAAGGCATCAGGAAATTTGGGGACTTGAATGTAGAGAAGGAGGCATTTGAAAACACAGTCTGCCTTGAGCTTCTGAAGTAGCCTCCGAGCTCCAGAACTGATGTTTTGTAATTTTGCCTTATCATCTGCTTGGGTTTATCATGGTGGTAATAGGGATAATGACAGAGAGTCAGTCATTTCCACTTAGATGCCAGTTTTTAAGTAATAATAAGCTCACAGYGGGTTCGATTTGGTCTGTGCTGAGAGTACCTGGGGTTATTTTCCCTTTGCTTTCTCATGGTAAATTATCTCAGCCCACCAGGGCCCAGCTGATTTTCTTGCTGTAAAAACAGAGAAGACGAACATGCAGCACAGCACCACACTGTACCCTTAGCTGCTTCCTCCTTTGTTGTTTTCTTTATGTTATTTAGGAAGAGAAAATTCTCTGAGCCACCCATTATGGTTCAAATCCAGGTCATAAAAAATAGTGTAAACTAATAGTGGACTGTCTTCCCTAGCCCTCTCACCCCATGCATCTCTCCTCTGTATTGCAATCCCTAATGGGAACATTTAAAACCAGTGCTTATGATAATGCCCTTGTTCCCATGGACACCACAGCGCTGCAGAACCAAGATTAATGGAGGACCATTGAGACTGGTCCTAAAAGATTGTCCCTCTTGTGTATTATGGTCTGTCATGCTGCATCCATTAACAGAGGAGCGGAGGGTCCTCATCGTGTTGGTATCACTGGGACCAAATCGAGCTACTGCAAGATGGCATTTCCATAGCACATCAACAGATCATTTCACCACTGCTTAAGGCATCGTAAATTGGACTTATAGCTCAGCTGCTGGCATAAATAAGTCCCTTTGATAGTTAGTGGAAGACGTTATGACACTCCAGGGTACAGGAGGGGACATTGGCACTGTCATTTTTTTTCTCTAGCCCTGGCACCCTGGTGCCTCTGATCTTTCTGAAGATTCAGGGCACGCGCTCTTCATTACGGTTTGGGCACCAGGGACTTGTTTTTTTTGCAAGATTAATGAGCGCCACGGAAATTCTCCAGCGCATCTCGATAATTAAGTCTTTGTTTATCAAAAAACAAGTTATATTAGGAGCAGAAAATTCGCAGTAATTATTCATAATTCTAACAATTCAAGTATAGCTACCTCATTTGCCTGGGTAATTCTGCTTTTTAATTTCTTGCATACATTTGCATATTAATTTTGCCCGTCGGCTGCAGCAGGCTTTGACAGTTTGTTACTATGTGATGGTTTTCACAGGGGTGCGACTCAGTTGGGTGGCATTTCGACTGGGTGCAATGATAAATTATGAATTTTCTAATTTGCTGCATAATGAAGTAACCCCTTCCAACCCAATTAAAAAAAAAAAAAAAAGCAAAGATGGTGTCTTTTAAATAATATTTCCCAGGTATTTCATCTCTCTGGTTTTGTTGTTGTTTTGCAAGCATTTTTTTTTTCCCACTTAAAAAGCAGATGACTGCATTTGCAGCCTTTCAGAGTGACTGTGCCTTTCCATACATCAAACATGATTCATGATTCATGTATCCCCAGACTATATTCATGCTGTAAATTGGCCACTCCTCAACCCTCAGGGCAATCACGGATGATAGCAAAGAAGTCCTGGTTTCTTCTCTGATGTCCAATTTGGGCTGTAGTGATCTGTGTGTATGAGTCTGTCTGTCTGTTTGTCAGGGAGCAGGGATTTCAAATGAGGGAAATAAATGATGTGTGTTTGTTTTACATACTTACTCGAGAGGTTGTACTGTTGTAAATTAGCTGCTAAACTACTGTGTGGGTTTCCTTCTAATTTCTTAAAATGGTTGTAGAAATAAATATACATGTATTTATTACTTCAACATTGTMAAAAAGGATCTGTGGAGACTTAATTTGTGGGTGAGAGATAAGGGATTTTAGTTCAGTGTTGGTAAGTGTGTTCAGTACATTTGGTAATTTTATGCTCATAATGCAGCACTTAGAAAGCACAAGTATTGCCGGGTAAAATTTGTGGTGTTTCATTATACAACTGCAGACGGGCAAAACAGTTCAGAAATACTGTAGGCCTGATGCCATCCCGACTTTAAAGAATCTGAAATAACCCAGCCAATCTGTTTAGCATGATGCAAATATTGTAATTATACAATTATGCTGCATTTTTAATATAGAACAATTCCTATACATTTTGTTGTCTCTTAAAATTCTGCATTATTAAGAAAAGCTATGATTTTATCAGAGGCTACACCACAACCACATGGCAGTAGATCATGGAAGATTTTGACATTAATACCCCACAACCAAGCAGCAGAGAGCTCACAGCACTAATGCAAAAACCCCACAAAGTGCAGATTACATAACATTAATCCTGCACATCCCCACAAGGCAAGCGAGGAGCCCTCCACGCTCCCCTGGCCCAGCCTGGCACGGCACAAAGCCCCGGCACCACCTTGCAGGAACACAGCAGAACTGCAAAGAGCCGAGCGCTGCCATTCCGCGCTGTCAACGCTATTGTAACGCACAGCACACGATGTGAGCCTGGCACGAGTGGGCAACGCGGAGCCCAGTGATATTATAGCACAATCGCACAGCTAAATTCATGCCTACAGTACGGAGCAGGCGGCAGTAATGCTGAGCACAATACAGCGTTGTCATAACAGATATTAAAGCCGTTCGGCACAGCCACAAAGTGTGGTGGCAAGTTCCGTGTTTAGACATAAAAGCAGAGCGGGCTGTGCTCGGCACACAGACGGTGCAGTGCTGCCTCTGCTCAGCACAGCTGTGTGCCCAGCCCGCTGCAGACGTGAGCACCGACAGCCAAACAACCACACTGACACGCAGGCAGCAGCACTGAAACGCAGCGTGCGCTCCTCTGGTGCAACACGCGGACCCAGAGCACGAGTTCATAGTAAACCCCAAATAAATGCCCGACATGTGCACTCGTTACTGATTTAATTGTGCTGACTGATAGTACAAAGCAGCCTCAAAACACCTTGCCTCATACTGTCCTGAATGTAGTAAAACTTTTTTTTCAAGTGTACCACAGTAACTTGAAAGAGAACACCTCCTTACTTATTTATATTAATAATGAGAAAAATTCCCTACATGATCTTTTACCAGTGGAAAATGCAGCTTTGTCAAAATCAGGCTTTTCCATAGTAATGTCTTGGTTTAATGACATTTTGACAGAAGAGGRGGAAGGTTCCTTGCGGTTTCTTCAATGTTAAATAATCCATTTAGACTATTTTATTTTTGCATATCTTCTTTTCTTTGAATTTTTGTATGATTAAGAAGGTTTTTTAACACATCAAAATTGTCCAAGTCAGTATGATTTTAACATTGACGGTTCACCTCAAATTTCCCCCCTAATTTAACTTTGTGGTGAATGCAGTTGTTTGATTCTGAATAGGAACAACTTTTTTATTGATACTTTCTTTTTAATATGTGGGAGAGGAAGTCCTGTCTCTGTCTTTTTACAAAGGTGAGTGCATATCCTTGCAAGTGCCTAGGTGAAGGATATGGTGGTCCAGTAAGTCATAAAGTTCCTCAACACCACAATTAGTGCAGCGAGGACAAGATGCCTAATATTGAGACGTTGTGATAGTACTGAGATTATATGGTACATCCTCAATAAAAAGTTCCCCCCCCYGATAGTCTTTGATTGAGAAGTGCCAGTCTGGAGGGTGTCTGTAGCTGGGGCTGCCCCATGGAGAAGCACAGTTGTGCCCCACAGTGTGAGGCTGACACAGTGCAGCACTGGGGAGAGCCAGTGTGAACCCATATGTCGCTGCAAGGCAGTGTCACAGTACTCCAGCACAGCCTTGTTTTCTGGTGTCTGCTCGACAAAACATTAGAACTGCATAAAGGGAAGTGACTGATCATTRAATGTATGCTAATAACATGAGCCTTTGACTGAAAACATCAATATACTCCAGTAAAGTGCACAGTTAGTACATGGCAATTAATATTTATCTAATCTGATTTATATTAGGGCTTTCTATAATGCCCACTGCTGTATCATCTATGCTGTGATCAAATGCAGTAGACATACTTAGCGAGGCATCTTCCCAGACTTCAGTCTCCTCCCTTCCCTCGTTCTCTTTCACTTTGTTATTTATTATTATTCAAATTTATACATCACTAAACAAAAGAGCACTCATCCCAAGCCACTGATAAACTCTTAAAAATACATCTCATAAAATGAGCAGACTCCATAATTATCCATGGATAAAAATGCAACAGCAACCATGTGACTACACTAAATTTAATCAAAATTGTTAACAAATCACCACCAGAGTTCCTTCCAACCATTTCTTTGCTCATCTTTTGCCAATGAGCTATACAGAAAAGACTGGTTTTGCACTGACACCTGAAGGTTGTTTTGAATCAAAAATCCAGCGTATTTGAAGCGGTAGATTCTATCTGGGAATTGCCCTCTCCTTTTAGTACCTGCACTGATTTCTTAGGGGAACAGCAGCAATAGCACATGTGTATTGAACTAGTGCATGCATCAATTTGGGTGTAATGTGGCAGTATGGCAGTGCTACTGTGTGAGTATGGGTAACTCGAGAAGAATAAATAAAATTTAAAAAGTTTCAATTCTTGAGTTAAGACGCAGACTTAGAAGCAATGGTCATTTAATATGAGAGCAGTTTAAAGCCAGCCTCATACATCTTCCTCAGCTGGAGAGTACAGACTTTCTGATGGACACTGTGTGTCTCCCGTGTTACAGTACTTGGTTGTTTCAACAGCTGCAGTAACCCAGGGCTTTCTGCTGAGGGAGACTTGGAAAGTTCTGGGGCATTCTGCTCTGTTCCCTGGAGAGGGGGCACTTGTACACTCAAACTGACCTCCAAACCCTTGTGACAGAGGTTATGATTTATTTTCTATTGAGTATCTTCAGAAGAAGAGGAGAGATCTGTATGTGCTTACGGAGGGGGAATGGTACAACTAAACTATGTAAAGAGGCTTTTGAGGCATGAACCTTCCCATAATGGTTCTGATGGACTTTGTATAATAGGGAACGCTGAACTTGGGATAGTCTTGAACATACTACTCCTTGGGAGTGGTCCACGTAGGGGATTATCCTGAGACCAAGGCCATGGTTGCTTCCTGAATAGTGAGCTAAGGGTCTAAAACAAAACCCAAAGGGGAGATAGCTAGCAATGAGTGTGGACTATCGGGGTTTCAGTGCCCAAGGGCACATTCTGAACTTTTCTGAGCTTTTCTTTAGTGTTGTAGGGGTACCCAAATTACCTTAATCCTTTGCTGATTTCATGAATTACTTTTTCTCCTCTTGTGGAGAAGGGTTAGCGGGCTTGACATTCACTTAAACTCATTCCCTGCCATTTCCTGACCTGAAATCTGTTGTCAAAATTGGCTGCGAGGTGAGCCTAGTTTAGGGATTTAACTCTGTAGACCACTCTTTCACGGACCATTTCCTTTCCCTATACCTTAAGCCTCTGTGTTTGACTATTACAAATGCTTCACTGTGTGGCTCACTGTAGGTGTTCCAAATAAACCAGCCTTTTTGTAGGAAGTTAAATACATTATATTCCCTTTATATTATCCCATTATTTGAGAAGTGACAGAGATTGTTCTGCTAGTGTTTCTTCCTTCAAGGTCCTGTGTTGCACTTCAGAAGTGCACTACTTTTGAGGGGCTGAAGACAAACACCAGGGCACTAGGACTGCTGGCTTGGAGGCAGTGAGACAGGGCCTCTTGTGTATCCTTTTGTGGAACTCATCTGTTACTCATCTGCTAGGTTTTCTTAATAGTGGGGAATATTTTGCCTGGGGAAAAAAAATATCCATACACCACTCCTGTAAAACATACTTAGAATAATTTACCACTGAAACTGACTCTGACTCCTGAACTGTTAATAGTAATAAAGAAGATCAGCAGGGTGTGTAACCCATCCACAGATCTTTGTTATTTTGCTCCTGTATTCAGCTGCACAGATGTACATAAAAAAATTGCTTCCCCACTAAAACCAGGCAGAAAAATTTCTCCCTACAATATGGAACGTAAAAGAGAATGTATTTAGTACTGCAGGATGTGGAAATAGATTACTGAAAACTTGATGCCTAAATGTGCTTTTATAACAATACTACTTCTTTAAGATAATTTTAAACTATTTTATAGTTACTGATTAACTTGTCTAATCTAGATTCTAAAAGCTCTGTCTCAAATGGAAATGTGGATGAGGGGAAAATCCAAGATGTTTTGTTGCTGTAGAAAACCTCAAACTTATTTATTGTATCCTTCCTAAAGTCAAAATACCCAAAAGTCAGTGGCATTTCAAAGTCTTTGCCCAAAGAAACAAAACTTTGTACATTATTCCCCAGGTATTGCCGTATCTGTAAAGTTTCAGCCTGGTGGAACTGCTTGTCACTTTCTCTTGTGTAGGCAGCTATTGCTTACTGGTTTTAATTGCTATTCTTCTACACAGAGTAAGCAGGTTGAGTACACAGATGATAGAATGGCCTGGGTTGGAAGGCACCTTCAAGATCATCTAGTTCCAACTGCCCCACCTTCCACTAAACCAGGTTGCTCCAAACCCCATCCAGCCTGGTCTTGAACGCTTCCAGGGATGAGGTATTTACAACTCTGGAAAACCTGTTCTAATGCCTCGCCACCCTCAGAGCAAATAATTTCTTGCTGATATCTGATCTAAACCTGCCTTCTTTCAGTTTGAAGCCATTCCCTCTTGTCCTGTATTTAGATGCTCTTGTAAATAGTCTCTGCCTTTCCTGTAGGCTCTTTTTAGGAACTGCAAGGCTGGAATTAGATCACCCTGAAGCCTTCTCTTCTCCAGACTGAGCAATCCCAATTCTCTCAGCTTTTCCTCATCGGGCATGTGCGCCATCCCCCTAATCAACTTTGTGGCTCTCCTCTGGACTTGCTCCAACAGGTTGCTGCTGCATGTTTTTGTTGCTAAGTGCACCACTCATCTGCATGAAATATTTGAAATATTTGTATTCCCTAAAAAATGTGCCTCAGAATTGTTCAAATAAAATGGATATGAACTGCTTACAAAGTTGTGGTAAAATGCAATTGGCAAATCAGACTGACATAATAGCTTTCCTCATTTTTGTGCAAATAGTTTTAGTTTAGCCTTTTGCTTCTTAAATTAAGTATGCGTATTTAAAAAAACACAACTAAAATGAAAAAAATGGATTTGAATTGCCAAAAGAAACAATTTAGTTGAAAAAATATTTGCCATATGAATGTCTTGAAAGAATAAACCCTTTCATCACATTTATTAGCCAAACAATATTTGTAAATAATCTTCAGTGTGGCAACAATAACTATATGTTAATTATTATCAATAATAATTAACATATACTTAATAATAATTAAATAAGGGACTGAAAAGTTTTTAAAGTGACTGTCTGAAAAATATGCAAGACAGCAAGTTCAGAACCTAAAGCTATAAATACACAAGGGAATAGTTATTTAACATGTGCTGTAATTTGCACTATTTAAATCTAATATTAGAGCTGTGGCTTTTTTATGTCAAATCTGGAATGCTTCAGCAACAGTGGATAAAAATGGTCATTTCTGCATTTGCTGAAATAGATTGTGCTGTGTATTATAAGAATACCATGTAGAGTTAATCCCTGTTAACTGAAATATTTCTCATTATATGAGTAGGATATAGAAAAAATGTTTTCATTTCCTTACATTCGGTAAAGACAAACTATGTTTAAGTTTCTGTAATGATCTGCAAAGACTGGCAACATGCAGTAAAGTTGTCAAAAGGGATGATGTGCATTGACTTAACTCTCTTGGTTAATGGGTTCAGTCCAGTCTATTTTTTGTAACATGGGAGGAAAAATTCAATATATAATTTGGTGTCATTTAGGGGAACCATGAATGTAGAATCAAGGGAGGGAAAGGGAAAAAATAATAACTGTTCAAATAATTTTAGCCTGAGAAGCAAATAGATTTGACTGCAGTGCCCAACCCCCCCTAACTGTATTTGTGTACACTGGTTCAGAGTTTAAGATTCAGATAACACTCAGTATTCAAATTTGTCATAAGCCATATGTGCAGGTGAGAAATTGCAACGTTTTGAACTGTTTAAAATTCATTTTATTTGAAACTGTGCTTCAAAACCAGAACAGTCCTGCTAACATTCTAAACGTCACTTGACTCTTTAATAGTATTCCTCGAGATATTTTGAGCAGAGCTAATTTTAAAGTACAGGTAGGTAGCTAGAGTTTAGGCCCCTTACCATGTAAGCAACTTTTACACATCACGTTTACATCAAACTTGATTATGATATTTGTTTTTAGTAGGAAATCCTGTGCATATCATTGCTTAATTTTATTTTGCTTATAATTAGGATGGCATGCACGGCACTCAAAAAGAGAAAAAATTGCAACATTTTAAGTACGTGCTTCTGTRACAGTGCTTTGTATTGATGTATTAGTGTATAAAAAGAATTGAGTACAGGGTAGGAACGGGCAGTACTAGTCTGCTGGTTTTATATAAGATATAAACCTAAGCCCATATTTTAGCACCCTGGGGTTTGCTTATTTCACTGTCTCATATTCTTGATGGCCGATTCTGRAGGTGGTTGTGAACCAGGAAAGTTTTGTGCTGAGGTTAGGTCTCAATGGGAAGCAGGGCTGCTGGGGTCTAGACAATCCCCATCCTGTCTGTCTTCAGCATATTATCTTCTTTTCCCACCCAGCTTGCTAAAAGTTTTACAAGCCTATTGTTTCCTAGCRAATGATGTATTTTGGAATAACCTTTAATTTAGCAACCTGTCTTTATCAGCCCACAGTGCTTTTTGTTCTCCACAAAAGCAAACTAGTGTTACTTGTTCACTAACCCAAAAGCCCTGGCAATATCGAGGAGAGAAACCAAGAAAAATAAAACTGATTAGGACAAGATTTGCTTTCAGAGAACCTATTTCTGTCACAAGGGGATGGATAAATAAAATAATGTTTCAATAATTTATGCAGTGCGCACAAGGAAAGCATTGGAAATGTGAAACAAAAACGACATGTAAAGAACAACTGAAGTTGATAACCGCTTTAATCAGCTCAGGTGATAATTCTAAAGTAAATGGAAATATCATTCCTGTTTTCAGCTCACGAATGGCAGAAGACTTTTGGATATGTTCTGGATACTCCCAGAAGTTCACTGCAGTTTCTTKTTTCTCGCTGCAATGTGGGACCAGATGAGGTGTGGCCATGACCTGGATATGAACTCTCTCCTTATCACCAAGGAGCAGCATGGGCTAGTGGTCAGCATGAAGCTGAAGGAAACAAGAAGTCAGTCCCCACCTCAAGACTCGTTTTGGGAACACAGTTAAGTCTATGCCTTACTTTGTGCCTCAGTTTACCTGCCTGTAAGAGAAGGGATTTATCTGTTCCCTTGGGAAATCATGAAGTATAAGGAATACAGAGATCATGCTCTGTAACTTTTAAACCACTCATCTTCCTAATGAGTGATGAGCACCTCTGCCTCCTTTTCTCTTCTTGAGCTCTGCACATCCTCTTGGCCACAACATTGGTCCTCAGATTCCTATGTCAGCTCAATACAAAAAGAGAAGAAGTTGCTATGGCATCAACTTGGTGCTCATGGAGAAGGCGGAGAGGAGCAAGCAGGACTGCCTGGGGCCCGGGAAATGGTGGGGCCGGGGAGGGAAGGGGGCCAGGAGGGCTCGGGGGTGGCACTGGGGACTCTCGCACTGCAGCCGTGCAGCCGCTCTGCGCAGGGGTCGGGGTCTGGCAGTCTCTCAATACAAACCCTGAGTGCTGGGCTCTTGCAGGATTTATGTGCAGGCATGCTATTGTTTTGCAGGAATTCTTTGTGCTGGCTGCTTGCTTTTGTTGGCCTACCGGAGGCAGGGCAGGTCACTCGTGTCACAGCCCCGACACAGCGCGGAGGTGGGCAGTGGCGGTGGCAGCCGTGGGAGAATGGGGGCCCCATGTTGGCTCAGAAAGGTCGGGTCCCAATTGTCTGCACCCGGGAARGTGCTGGCATGTCACTGCTGAGACTGCTGAAGAAGTTGCAGCCTCTTTTTCTGTCTCTCCCTCTCCTTCTCTTTCCCCTCCATTTCTGCCTGCCCCCCCTCCCACCAGCCCTTTGTCGACACTTGATCATTTACATCAAGTTGACATTCGCAGAGTTTACTCAGGGGTCTGTAATTGTATTCTTTCACCGGTTCTGCATTACCAACCATGAAAATGGAATCTTATCATCCCTGACCAATTTTTAATGTACAAAATGATTTGGCCGAGGTTCAAAGGGAGTCACAATTGAAATCAGGTGAATGATACATGTAGGGTTTTTTTTTCAGCGTCTCCGTGCCTTGATTTGATTTTTCTCTTAGGCATACAGGGAGATGTAGCTTATTTTTCTATGTGTGTGTGTGTGTACAAGCTGTATAAATGCATGTATATACTCTGCACATATATTGATGCACTATCCACCTATCTATATTTTGTGTACATATCACTCAAATTTACCTATTTGCAATGCAATGGATGACAATGAAGTTTGCTCTAATCCCTAAAAAGCAATCAAAGAATTGGAACAGGGTTAAAGCCTGCTGATAGTGCACTGCGATTAATAGGACATTATTAAATAGCCCCCCTCCTTCAGCTCCTCTTCCCTCCACCCCCCTCCCCCACCATCTTGCCAGATGAAAAGAGGCCTGRGAGACAAAATAAATAAATAAATGAGGTTACATTTACATTATAAAGAATAGGGAAGAAAACAATAGGGAATCCTCCTCACTGAAAAGCATACCATTTCCAAAGGGACAGAGTCCTCAAAGTATGAGGGGGCGAAGGGGAGTTCCTGCTCTCAAATATCATTAGAATGTTTTTTATCTTTTGGCAGTTTCATATTGTGAATAATACGGACATTTATAACTCAGTCAAGCTGCTCCTTTCAAGAGTACAGTTCCTTAAGATCAAGGAATCTATCAACTTACATAGCTCCCTTAGCTATCTTATCTAAGTGCCTCACAAACAGGAATGTATTTATCCACACAATCCCTGGGAAGGAGGAAAATGTTCTTGTCTCCATTTAATAGATTGAGGAGGATGACAAAGAGATTCAGGGCCTTGAAACCATTTTTGGAGGGTCTTGCTTGAGGCACCCAGGACTTTCTACCTTTCCTCTTCTACAGGAGCTGCTCCCTGTTCTCCTGCCCAGATGGTGGAGACCTTACCTGTATTGCTGAATAAAATGAAATGGTTTCTGAAAACTATACTGAAGAAATGCCAGGTTTGATATTTCTGAGTCATTGGCCATTTTTAGGACAAGTGACTTCCCAAGATCATGCAGAGAGCAGGTGGCTATCCTGGAAATTGAACTTGGCCTTTTTCARTCACAGGATACTGTTTTCTAAGACTCCTGGTAAGGGAGGGAATCTGTACTTAGAATATTGAGAGAATCAGCAGGAGGGGCTTTTTGTCAAATGTTCAGAATGTACAAATGATTGTCTAATTGTTTTATCCAGAACAAGTCTGTTGTGGGAATAGGAAAAATCTAATGTGTTGTCACTGAGATGTGTTTACAGCTCCCACAAAGGCAAATTGTTAATGACAATAGAGCAAAGTGGTTCCAAGTGCTCTTGGGGTTAATATTTTTGGGGATGGGACAATGACATAACTGGTAAGATAGCATGTCTTTGGTGAGGATTTGTGGTTGAAGTAACTGGTAAAATGTACGACATTCCAGGTTGCTGGTCTGGTGACATCCAACTCAAACGTCAGCTCTGGGAAAATGATAAAACCTGGAACCATGCTTAAGCCATACATGCTATGAAGCAAACCTTGTGACTGAATTCTCATAAGATTAGGTGTGCTGTGTGCAATATCCATTTGTCTTAATTGGCAAGTTGAGTTATTTGACATTCTTAAATATATTTGCAGTTTTATTCATATTTGGATTCTAGAGAAACTCTACCCAAAATATTTGACCACCATTAAAAAAAAAAAGGTTCCTTTAAGCCATCATTAGTTTCTCTAATTTTTGGTCTAATTCCAGAACTGGGAAGATTTCTGAAGTCAGTGTCCTCATGCCTTTTTTTTTGCTGTGAAATAAGAAGTGTAAAACCTGTGCTTCTCAAATTAGCTTTGATATAAACTGTGACCTTCTGATAAAAAATGTTATGGGAAAAATTACAAATTTCTGTGTAAACTGTGTCTGTTAATGGTGATTTTAGCAGCAAAATATAGACATCTCTAAAAGTTCTCACTGAAGTACTTTTTGCTCATTGCATACTCTATTTCTCATCTCACTTATGTAGCTGTGATTTTATACTAAAGACTAGAGATTAGCCTGACCAGAACGAAATTATTGTTCATCTCCCAGATGTATTCAGATAGTGTTTTGATGTTTTATGGTGAACAGTGTTACTAAAAAGGATTTGCATACTCCCTTTGGAGTTGTTCTGGCAGGGTGGTTTTCCAGACTGGAGTCAACACATTGCACACACAGCAACTGGGAAAATGCAGTTATTTCTGTACTTCAGAAGTATCCAGTGACAGATCAAAAATGTGATGATGGTTAAGCACTGGCTCAAAGATGACAAAAATCAAAGAAAGTTTTTCCATGCAAAGCTTTGTTTCCATAGTCTGTGTTCTTGAAAAAGTGCATGTTAGTGACAAAAGTAGTGGGCTAAGCTACTCTTCTGTTATATAAATCTTGTAAAGAGAGAAATCAACAGAGTTTCAATTGTAAATAAGAGTTTCCTTGATGCAAAGAGAAAGACAATGTTTTCTAAGGAATGAGAAACAAAATAACAAGTAATTTCTCCTTGGGGTTCTGGACAATACTTGATGTGATTGGTGATTGTCCTGAGAAACGTATTTAGGAACAGCTCTCTTTTTGCAAAGAAAGGCTTTGGATCTTGTTTATTTGTGGGGGGCAGGAAGGTCAAAGAAACATGAAAGTGCAGTTATTTGAATTTAATTTTCATGAAACTAAAATGATGTTATTTCTGCCCACCAAAAAGATTACCAGAAAGCAAAGATAGATACACTAAGATACCGGGAAGTTGAGAGGTGTTAATTTTCCCTACTCCTTAGCCTGGCACTATGTATGCTGTGTGACCCACAATGTCCATGTGTGCTGAAGACTTGTTGAGCATGTTACAGACAAGACACAAACTTTACACATTGGCAAACTGGCCGTGACTGACTTCAACAAAATCATTGCCAGTAACCTGGGAAACTGAAAAGACAGTGCTGCTGGTGGCTGTCAGGATGATGATAGCTCTGATTCTAGCAAAGGTGAGGAGGGTTGCAGATTGCTGAGGTATTTTTACAAATATTTAGGTAATTGACTCTGTTATTCTGATATTTAATGATCTAAATATGATTAAAGACTTTAACTTCCTTTTGTCTTTGCTGTGGTACAAATCCTTGAAATGATATAAAAATAGTAACAATGATTTCACTGTTTTAGATATGATTTCAATATGATAACTTCTTCATTTAACTTTACTGTAAAAATGATTATGTATATAGCACATCATAACTCAAGATGGTCTTCTGGTTTTGGTCACAGTGACATAGAGGACAGTAATATATAGCCTTTGTTAAATAAGAATGAGACAAAAATTTATAGCAGGCTATAAGTACCATAATGAATACAATAAAGTCTGCTTTTAGCTGTTGATTTTTATTATTGTAGGATCACCTGTATCACAGGAGCATTCCTGACATTTGCCGGAGTTAGAAAGATTTATCCTTGGGCTAAAGGGAAATGCCACAGGCAGAAACTGTGATAAATTGTGAGAGTTTTTCACAGTAGATTATTTAGAATTAATACTAAAAGAAAGGCAACTGAACAGAACCACTACACCCTCCAACAAATTAGTTCTGGAATCAAAACCTCATGACTAAAACTACCTACTTAACCACTTTTATTTTAGTTTGGAGGAGCTGTGAGTGAAAAAGAGGAGCTTGTTAACGAAATCTCAAAAAAAAAAAAGCAAGCAGAATTGCAGGTAATTAAATTATTTCCTTTGGGATACTATAATTTCACAAGAGATGTGTTAATCTTTGGAGAAAAGGAAGCTTGAGAGTTATCCAGAAAGAAGTAATAAAACTCAAAGTAAAAGCTGGCGCTAACATTCCGATGCAGCTGATGGGAAAAAGACAATTTCACAAAAACTGTTCTGTATATAAGCTTAAATTTTTTGAATGCCATTCAGCATAGGAAGGTATCTAGAAATCAAAACTGATCAAAAATAGAGTTTTGTTCTCACAAAAGATATATCAGCATAATAATATCAAAACATAAAAGCATTGGGGAAATGATACTTTCAGAAACATTGCCTTTKCAACAGGTAAAATATTTGATTTTTATATTTTCAGTTCTTTCATAATTAAACTGCATCTGCTGCGATTCTTACTAGAATTCCAGTTTAAAAGTGTGATGGCTCACTCAGTTCCATATATTGGGTTACAGCTGAGTTTCATTTTCTGTGATGCAATTGCTCAGAGCTGTGCATACTTGCTGTAGGGTTTTTGTAGAAGGATGAAAAAAAGTGGTTCTAGCCCCGTTTCAGCTTCTTGCCTAAATCACAATTGGTGCATGGATTGACTGAAAAGGCATGAAGAAAAAGCAGCCCAGAAAAATGTAATCAAGGTAGGGAATTAAATCTTATTTTTCTGTTTCTACAATGAAAAAATAGCTACACATTTGGGAAAAAAAAGTAATAATTTTCAAATAACATTTTGGGTATTCAAAAATTGCAGACTGCATGTGGGCAAYGTCAGAAAACACCAGTTGCAGTCAGAATTCTGATATTCTTATCCAGAGTCAGGTATAAATTGTGGGGCTTCTCCATTTGTCTGTTTGAGGTTGTTCTGGTTGTGTATAGGAGCAGCCAGGACCTTAGGGAGGTTGTCTTTTTCACGCAGGCGGAACAGGATTGGGCTGCATTCCTGGGGCAGCTGTATTTTATGCAGTGGAGTAGGCAATTTCTTGCTAAGTTGAACCACACATATGTTACTTGCTATTGTCCATGAATAACTTTGRGAAAGCTGTTGTGAGTCTATATACCCCCTAATTTTTCCTTTTTCCTTCATTATTTTTGCACTGTGTTTAGTGTATCATACATAGAATTCTCTTTGTCTAGGTTTACATAACATATCTATTATAGGAATTTCTTAGTCTTCAGAAAAATATATATTTGAGGAAATATTAGAATATTTTATAGTCTAAAATTTGGGATTTGGAAGTATTAATGAATAAACTGAGAAGTAACTGAGCATCTATGAAATGTGAAGCAATTTTCTAGGACATGAGAGCTGTATCAGAGAAAGGCTGTGGGCTGAGCCCCAAAAGTCTTTGCATAAGAAAAAGTCTGATTAAACACCTTGTAAATATGTTTCTGGATTTTGGCTTTCTATTGTTTCTCAAAGCCTTTTATCAAATAGGCACATTTCCTAAATTAAATTACTTGTCCAGTGCTCAGAGCACTGCAGACCTGTCCCACTGCATCTGAGACCGAAGCTGAGTTATTTTCTGGTCCTTGTCAGGTCTAAAAGTTTGCAGGCTTTAACTGCCTCTCTGCAAACGCTCTGCCACCAAGAAATCAATGCAGAAGACATTGTATTTTTACCTCTGTGAAGCAGAAATGGCAGTAGCTATATGCAGTGAGTAGTGTGCACTTAYGGGCTCTTCTGAGTAGAACCACGTGTGAAATACCCCAAGAGGCCACATGTATGTGGAAGGGAGGCACCTCTCTCTTTTCAAATTCCAGTCAAGCTTGTGACTGCATGCCAAGAGTATAATCTGTTGCTGCTTTTTATATTTTACTCGTTATGTGAGACACTGTCAAGTCAATCTAATATCAAACCAGAGGTTTTGTAAATCAATGACATATAAAGCCTGGCAGCAATAGAAAAGCATCCATGACATTAAAAAGGTCTGGGAGAATCTTAATTTTAAAGAAGCAGCATTGCTCTGCATTGTTTGTTACTCAGACATCACTGTATATTCATGTGTGAAAAAGAGGCAGGGAACCTGATTAGAAGGAGGCACAATCAATAAAAGTGAGATTGATGCCCCTTTCCTTCAGTCTTTGAGTTATATACAAAAATTAAATAGAATGTGTACATGGGGAGTTGTGAGTTTGTTGKGGTAATCCTRTGCCTTTTGAATAAAACTGAGAKATTTCTTTTTTTTAATATATAATGAAATTACTAGYCTTAATTTTGTCATCACTTTTCGTGCAGATATTTTCTACACCTTTGCATTTGCAAAATTCAAAACAATTTTTGGCCTCCAATTCTTTAGATTATTGAAGATACTATTTGGAAAAGGAAGGAACTGATCAGAACTTTTATCTGGGTCTGAGCAAGAAGGTCTACAGATCTTCCAGATGTGTTTGCTGTTTGGTCTTCATAATGTTGCTGTTCAGTTAATCCTGAAACACCTTGTGAGTCAAAGCAGTAGCATCCAGTGGATCAAGGTATGTGATGCTGGGGCCAAACTTTATGGACGCACATGATAAATACCTAAAGTAACAACTCAACATGTTAAGTATCCGTATTTGAGTCTAGTGAGAACCTTAACGTACTTTAAAAGTGCTTGTATGGAACTGGAGTTCAGATGTCTCATGGATAGAGTTAATTGTGCCCTCGGTTTAAAAAACACAGACTTTTAAGAACCCTTTCCCTTGACTGGTTCCTTCTAGTTACCAAGCATTTCCCTTCTCCTTCTACATTCTCTTTCCTTCCATATTGATTTCCCAATCAGTCCTGTGTCTTTCTCTCTTACCCACTTTTGCTCTGATCTCTATTGCCACCTTGAAGCTGCTCACTCTGCCTCTTTTTGAGAGGCCCAGGAAAAACTTGGAGCTTTTTCTACTTTTGATACCTTCAGGTGAATTGAAGCAGTTGAAAACAGAATGTTAAAACGGAAAGGTGGCCAGCCAGAAGAGCTTCCATTTAATCAAAGCATATGAAGAAAGGAACCTGGATAAATATAATGGTATCTGGATCTACTAGGGGCTCAAATATTTCTAATAATTTTGCTTCTGAAGATACCAACTGCTTCCAAGGGGAGGCACAAAGCTAGCTGCAATTGTATGGAATCCCACAAGTCAGTTATTTTGATGACATGCAGTAAATTATCTGGATTTTGCTGATATGCAGTAAATTATCTGCATTCACTAAACCTTGGGAGAGTTTAAAGACAGAGAGGTAGTGCTTTATGTTGTTCTCCCTGTTCTTGTCTCTRTAAACCTCCTCAGTGTTTATCCAGAAAATGCACAGTTTCCTGTGGACAGTTCTTTGTTTGGAGTTTCAACACTCTCTTAAATAAACTCTTCCTATTAGTATATCCTAGTGACATCAGACTGCTGTACCATGTTTAATTGAAAGTGGCAAGCAAACACTGTACAACTGCTTCTAAAATGCCTGGGAGCTATTTGAAAGCTTTAGCATGTTAGAGGGGGAAATGGCCTGGTTCTATCTCCCTTTCTTGAGGGAGGGGAGTGGGTGTTGAGAGGGAGAGAAAATTAACCTTCCTGTGCTCCAGAACTGCTTTGTCTATGTGTCCTTAGCCTTTGGTATAGTACTACTTTCTGGAGTGATTGAATTTCTGTGGATAACCTTCTGTAATGTGATTATGAAAGCAACCAACTATTTGCTAACTGACAGTGAGTTTGTTCAGGTCCTATTTATTTTTAATTGGTTCTAAGAGGGTTTGGCTGTGCTAGTGCACTTGTTTGTGCTATAAAATAATGTACTATGTGCGAGAGAGACCAAGAGACCAAGGTAATAGCCTTAGACATTTAAACAAATTTAGGAAAGGGCACTCCCTATTCTCTGTACTGAGAGCTAAATGGTAGCCTGGTGCCAACAGTAGGGAGTGACATTTATAGCATCTAACAGTTAGAAAACCTTCAGATAAGCTACTCTTGCTTTTCCTGGTAGGAGTCCTTCCGGCAAAGAAGATCACCTTTAGCAGGTTAAGAAACAATTTTCAGTCTTTAATATAAAGGAAGCATGACTTTTGTCACTTTTAAATATTTTAAATTATATTTAAACACTTTATTTAGAATATCGTTGAAGGATGCATGTAATAAATCAGTGGTTTGGGGTTTTTTCTCCCCAAGAAAAAARCCTGGTGAATAGAATCATAGCCTACTCATATTTGTTGATCTCTTTTTSCATCACATCTACTACTTTGAGGGTTTACCCAACAGTTGCTTAAATCTATTAGAGAACTGCTATTGCCTAAGTATTGTGGTTTTAGAATTTTTTGATGAGTCTGTAATTAATTCTGTGGTGTAGCTTTGAAAATTTTCCACACGTTATTCGGAATAGTAAAAGGTAGCAAGTTTACTGTWTGGGACAATGGCTATTTAAGCACTTTTTAGCATCTTGATACTGAAGGACTTATCATTTCATACATAAATGATGGAGCTAAATATTCCTTTAGCCCTACTGACATCGAATTAAAGCCCTTTTTTTCTGGGAGATAATTAGTTGATACCCCCACCGAAGTTCCAATTTATTTTGCAAGAAAAGTCTATAATTGGACATTGTTCCCACCCAATACTGAAGAAATCACAGGCACAAGTGGTTGTTTTTGTTCCAGCAGTACATGCCYCTTCTCAATGTAAGGTTATTTGTATTGCAGAACATCCTTTAATTTCTATTTAATATGTGGTCTTTTGCGGCCTGTGTGTGCAAAGCACTACTCCACAGTCCAGAGGTGAAACCACAACTATTGCACCACAAACCATTCTGGGACTGCAGTGTATGACCTCAGAGGTCAGTAAGTGGAGCATAATAGAGATGGAAAGGGGAAGATGGAGAGAATCACTTATAACAAACAAAGAATAAAATAAATATCTAGAAGGATTTGGAGACTGTAGGCAATGAGACAARAGAAAAACTGCCTGGCATATTCCAAAGACCATATATTGGGTTTGTGTGGCCAGATTCTGGTAGTGGGGAGGGGCTAAAGGYCTGGCTTCTTTGGGAAGCTGTGAGCTTCCTCCCCTATTTCCCATGCAGCCAATGCCAGCTGGACCCACCACTGGCTGGGGCTGAGGTCATCAGCTGATGTTGGTAGTGCCTCTTGGGTAACATATTTAAGAAGSGGAAGAAGCTGCTGCACAACTGCAACTTCAGCTGTAGAGAGGAGTGAGAATATGTGAGAGGAACAGCTCTGCAGATACACCCAGGTCAGGGCAGGAGGAGGGGGAGGAGGTGATCCAGGTGTGGTGCAGCCTATGGTGAGGCAGCTGTGCTCCTGCAGCCYCTGGAGGATGCGAGTGAAACAGGCAGATCCACAAAGGAGGCTGTGACCCTGTAGGAAGCCCATGCTGGAGCAGGCTCCCTGTCCTCATCTTGACCCAGGAAACCTCTGTCCAGCTTAGGAGGGCAATGAAAGAGTGGCTTTGGTGGGCACCTGGCATCCAGCTAGGGTCGACCCACCACAGAGAGATTATCAGGAATGATTTCAGGCTAGCAAAGCTGTATAATGGAAAAACATTTTCTGTTGTTAAACATTAATTATTATGCTTAGTGCTGTAACTCTTTACTTAGGTGAACTATCCCACTGGCAGGGGATGGACTACTTCTTTGGAAAGCTTTCCTTACACAGTTTTCAGGCCTCTTAGACTGAAAAGTATGCTTGCAAGAAAAGAAAATGAGGTTCCAGTAGGGAGGACATTTAGTAGTGGTCTGGATGGAGCCTTGAGTAATTAACTCTGGAGGATGGCCTTTTTGCGGAAGGCAGAAGACTTTCGTGAGTCTCTTTCTCAAAGAGTAGATCTGAGGCTAGGACTAAATTAAAGGAGCTGAAACTGTCCTAATACTGTAAAAACTCTGCCGTGTTCTAACTCGGCATTATGGCAAGAAATAATTGTACCTTTTTTCCCGCATGCATTGTYGCTTCAATTGCCAAGGAAATGTGGACCGTGGGGGAAAAGACTGCTCCAGCCAATGTCCGGATCTCGGCAAGCAGGGGGTAGCAGGAGCCTGGCATGGGGCACAGTTCACATAGTCCATAACACTATCGAGAAGGAATGGGAGATCAGACATGCCTGATTCTCCTAATTAAATTACCTGTTGTTAGATATTTATACTTGAATGAATGGTTTACTGACAGCGCTTTATTCTGAACTTGTGAAATAAGGAGTGAAAATTCTCAACAATAAAAATCTTATGAAGACTTAAAGGCTAAGTTCATCGAGGTTAATTGTTTTCTTTCTTTCCCCTCTTTTTTTTTTCCGCTTAGCAGGCAAAAATCAAATCTTTTACTTTTCCGTGATTCACTTTGGAATAAATTCTTTAAAAAGGTAAGTTTTGTGAAAAGTAAAGTACAAAGAAAACCCAGGTAACTGACTTTTGGTTTATTTTGGTTTTTTTTATAGATCAAATTTGAATAGGACACATGGTGTGTCTCATTTCTCTCAGTCGTCTTGTCACATCATTGGACCATCCAAAGATTTGCTTTTATGTGCCATTGAAAAGCTATGGGCTTATATATAGTTGCAGTTTTGTTTTGGGACTGGAAAGCATTACTGGAGCTATATTCAGAAACCCCCCTCTCTCTCTTTCTTTAGCCAGTACAATCATTCTCTCAAAGACCTCTGCCTAGGATTAATATTTTATGCATGAAATGTTTTGTGTACAGTAGTGATATAATAAGAAGAGGCATTGTATTAKTTTGTGCATGAAGAAAAATTGATTACAGAAACAGGAAGTGTGTAAGGACTTGCCTTAAGATGCCATTTTTATTAACACCTAAGTTCATCATTTTAAGGCAAACATGGTTCATGCTTTYTAGTTTTTTATTTTAAATTTTCCAGGCCCTGTCTAAAGAGGTAGCACCCCATTTATTTTTGTTCTTCATGCATATCTTGCACAGAAAATAGTCCATGTGGAAAGACAGCAAACAGATAGCTGCAGCTGTTGCCACTTATGCTCCACAGCACAATTTTAGAAATTAATGGTTTCTAATCCCAAAAATAATATAGATACAAAAYGGTGTTACATTCCAAACTGCCAGGCTGAAGTCCCTTGCTCTTATTTCATAAATATGTTTATAAGAGTCTGGCTTAATCTCTCAACTGCAAGAAAAGCTTTAGAGATCAGTTGGGTTTTAAAGCTAAAGTTATTGACCTTTGGCAACTCATTGGTAGCCAGGGAAATACACTGAGGTATCTCTTTGTTGAAATATTTAAGACAATTTTAAGGCACCAGAGCTATTGTTAGATAAAGCTCCTTCTGGTCTTGCCATCTACTTCACTGGCTGAAGATAAATGCAAATGCTTTTGGCACTTTTGGGCTATTGTTGAAGTGCAGGAATAAAACATGCTTGTCTGACAATTGCGGGTTATTAAAGACTATTATATTGGTAATCCCTGGGAAATGGAGGTAAATCTCTCTTCAGTAGTAGCAACAGAATAAGTTTTGTCTAAGATTTTGATTATTATTATTACTTTGTGGTTTAGTAAAACAATCTGCAAATTGTTCCTGACCTCACATTTTCAAAAATCACGAGTCAAATCTCTTTACTCTCAAGACGTGAAGCAAAATATTGTCCTATCTGTTTTCAAAGGCTGTGTTTTCAAACTCTTCTTTTCAACTGGAGACTTTATGCTTTCTGAAAAAATAATAGCAGCCTTATTAGCATGAGCTGTACTATAAGGACATGACCCAACAATATCGATGTAATGGTAGAATCATGAGGATTGGATATGTTACTACACAAATTTTTTTTTAATGGATTCTAAAATTCATCTCAAATAGATAAAGTTATTGACAACAAAGGTACGAGTTATGGGAGAAAAAAAGCAATAAATAACAACAACTTTTATTCAGCACTTCTGATCTCCCACAATTCTGRATGAAAATGGAGAGACATGTTGGTACATGGTATTTTTGAAAATCAGACTGCTGTTCATATCTCACCTTATTACCAAAGGTGGGTGACAGTGACAATGCATTGACAAATAAGATGCCTTCTATTCCATCCTTCTCTTCATGCTACATTAGCTTTATTCTCATCAGTAAATATGTTATTAAAATAAGCGATATCCAAGATGACAGAGAAAGAGCTACTGTAGGGAGCTTGATGTTGCCAGTCCACTTGTTGTTGAAGACATATATCCATCTTCATAGTTTTACCTCTTTAGTGTCTTTTTCATTGTTGCTGTTAACCTTTAAAAGTTAGTAGGTGACCTATTCTATGTGCAGAAAGTTTGGCTAAGCTTTGATCACCTCAGCTGTCTTTTCTCTCTCATTACAACTGCTGGCCATCGGCAGTATAAATACTGTATATTCCTTTTCCCCCCTCCATCCACTTAGTTCTCAACAGTACCCAACATTGTGCTCTATACCATCCTGGGAACAGTGAAGAAGAAAATAAAGAGGTGTGAGAAAGCACCCTGGATCTTGAGACATAGTACTGCAGTGAGGGGTATTGCCCTGCAGTCAGCAAAGCACCCAGAAGTTGTCTTGTTAATTTAATATAGGACTTTGAAAAGGCCTGGACTGCTACTGCCTTCTAATACACCTCAAATCACATGAGGGAGTCACGTGCATTATCTACTGTCAGCACAACAGGGCTTGAAACTTGCTTGAAATTTCAGACAAAAGACAAAACATAAGGGGAACATGAGGGAAACATGACATACTCCATTCACTTTGAATCCTGAAATGTTTCTTCATTTTGTGGGGGCAGGTTAGGAGATTGCCCTCTCCCAACTCAGGCTATACAACACATGGAGTTCAAACATGTCTTGTGTAATCTGGACATAGCAGCATGGAGGACTGAGTGGACTAATTCAAACTCTCTTGAGGTCTGTCAGTGTGCTCCTGCAATCTGTGATGCATTTCAAAATTGAGTAATGCTTAAAGTCCATGGACGTTTTTAGCATTTTTTCATTAAACATAAAACTGAAAGTGGGTGCAAGTGGTATTTTTGAAGGAGATAGATAGACTTCCAAGAAAACCTTTCAGTCTAAACACATTGAAGGGTCTCAAGCATTATGATAGCCCATCAGAACAGATGTGAGAGAAACTTTAGAAAATAACCAGATTGATGGGCTCTAATGAAATTTATTGTGTAAGCTCTTACATAGAGGTGAACCAGCAGCTAGCTCAGATAACAGAAGGAACAAAGTCAGGTTTTTATTCTGACTGGTGGGCCAAATTTAATAAAACCTTAAGAAGCTTGGCCAGTTTGCCAGGAAAAATACAAGGCTGCATATTGTAAGATTTCTGAAAGCACCAAGCTGGAAAAGTAAAAATACCTAGCAAATATCATAATGGTTCTAAGAAAAGATGCTGAAAGCAAAATCAGTTGTATCTACAATACAGAGCTGAAGTGCAAGAAGGAAAACCAGAAGGCTGGGGAGTGTAGTAACGAGATGGGGAGTGTGTGAAACAACAGAATCAACAGTAAAATGGAGAACTGAATTGTAAAGTACAAAAAAATCAATCCATGACTACGATGATGTTCCTGGAAAAGAAATTATAGATTAATAGCAGGTTAAGATCAGATGAGGGGATGTAAATAATGTATGGGTGAGAAGGGCAGCAAGTTATTTGCAGAACACAGAATTTGCCTCAGAGAAGGTGGAGAAAAGCCCAAACACTGGCTGGAATGCAGGCATGAAATGGTCCCACTGCCTTCGCTTGACATAGCGACAGAAGGTTTTTACAGATCGTCATCTTGTCTCTCACTTACTGCAGCTCTAGTGTTCAACTCTGGGAGTGACTTGGGAAATTTGTCCTAGTGATGCTCTTGTCAGTGTTGCCTCCTCCTTGCAGAGCTTCTATTTGCCTGGTATTTATTTGTTCATGTTTCAGCGTGATGAAGATGAATTGCATGAAGATGCGACTCGTCAAAGCTAATGCAGGTTCTTAGGAGGCACATCTCAGCACATCATCAAACCAAGGCTCAGCACTGATTTCTCCTGTTGTCCTTGGCTTTGTCCACCGTGTGTTTTCTAGTTTGGTCTGTTTTATGAGCAAGACAGTTGCTTTACAACTTAATAACATGGACATACCTTGACAGGGAGCTGTCAGGCCTTTTTAAGTATTATTAAAACCTCACCTGAAGGAATATTTTAAATCAGATCCTATTATAATCAGCATGCACCTTGTATTTGTGCACTAACTTCATATGCTTTTGCATCAGTTTTATCTGAAAATGCTTTTCTTAACTCATGTTTCACTCTGTAGGTCACTTTAATCTGCACAGATTTTTCCTTACCTCATGCCCTTTCACAGGTTTTTGTGGCCTGGCAATAGCTTTTGGTAACTCTCAGAAATGYATGTTATGTCATTCTTCCACAGAATATCCATCAGGTGGAGGGAGGAGGATGGTTGCTCTGATAATTCTGAATTCTTAAAGAATCTGAGTCTAGGAGGGACCGTTGCGACAACTTAGTCTAACATCCTACTGGTCATATATAGCAAGGGGTGCAGAACCTTATTGGATGATTCCTGAGTCAAAGAATATGCTTCAGCAAAACTGTCTGTTTAAACTTGTTTTAAGGATTATAAGTGGTGAGAAAACTTGTCACGAGGCAAGATACTTCAATATTTAATTGCTTTCAAAATGTGTGTCTTATTTCCGTTTTGCATTTATCAGGGAAGATGCATAATCTGCCTGGCATCTAATACTTTTTTTTTTGTGTTCTGATTTAGGCTGCTTTCGCTGACTTCGCAAAGTCAGAAGTCTTTTTTCTTTATGCACCTATAATCTGACTAAAGCTCTCTATTATCCTTCTCCTTGCTAAACTTAGTACTCACACCTTTCAGCTCTGGCAGTAACATAGGCATTCCAGGCTTTGGGGCTTCTTTTCTGGAGCCTTTTAAACTACCAACTTTTTACATTCTGGCCACCAAGACATATTATCTATATAACCATATGAACTATTTGTTGTATACTTTAAGTAGGTATTCTATTCGCTTAATAATATTCTTTCTGTTGGTGTGAGGAACTCTCAAAATTTTACCAGCAAGTTCGGTATGGTTTTCTTTGTGTGTGTGGTTTTTGTTGTTATTGTTGTTGKTTTTTGTTTTGTTTGTAATTTTTGTTTGGTTGGTTTTGTTTTTTGTTTTGTTTTTGTTTTTGTTTGTTTTCTGTTTGTTTTTTTTTTCAACTTTGAGGAATTGGTCAAGGAAAAAATCTAAATAGTCATAGAGAACTGTTTTTCTTTTTAGAAAAGAGAAAACAGGACTGTGAATAATATACAATCAGCTACAGTAAGTTTTATGCATTCTGCATGTGTCAACCTTTCATCTTTTGGAGAGAAAGAAAATACAATTAGAGAGGAATTAAACAACATCAATTTTTACCTCAGAGATCAGTGCTCTTCACAGGTGTAAAAGACTCCTGTTCCAGTGTAAGGTTTTGCACCTTTCCCAAACATCCAGGAGCCTCTGTCAGATGGACTGAACCTGATTTGGGATCAAAGTACTATATTTGAGGGAGTAAATGTTTCAGTGGCTGCAGGAGCTGCTGATATTTCAGTGTTGTGGTAAGAAGACAACAGCGTCCAAAGTGCTCTGAGGTCTGGACTGGATCTTACAGATCGACATAAACATAGATTATGTTTGTAATGCCATAGAGAGCATTTATTATTTCTTCTGCAAAATCCTTTTGGAAGCAAGGCAATRAAGTTTTTATTGAAAGAGAAACCACTGATGCTGGCTATGGTGTTGATTTTGCCTATGTAGTGTGTTAAATAAGAAACTTATCACATGCCTTTGTGAGAGTTTTGCTGMAGTATGTTAATTGTCTTGTGATAAAATGCACTATTTTGCTAATGAAGGCAAGGGTGTAGTCTTTTATATCTTCCTAATTGCTGGAAGAAGGGGAGGTGAGGGAGTGTGTGGAACTCTGGCTTGCAATCCAGGTTGTTTCCCAGTCATCAGAGATGCAGAAGACATTTTTTTCTGCTCTTGCAATTACAATTTTTAATTTTCCTTTTTCATGCTGCTGTTGATGTCTTTAATACAAAAATCCATCTGCCCCAGGCCCATATTCGTCACTTTCTGTAGTGGWATTTTATCAAGTTATATAAGAGACAGTACATTGAATTACAACTGCCAAATATGTAACTCTGGTCCTATTGATATCTTCCCTGTTATCCTCCCAGACRTATTACAGCACATGGAGAGGTCTTAAACCTGGCGGGATTGTAATTTCCCTACAACAACCTTTTAAYGCCCAGAATATCCTCTGCGTGTGATGCTAAGTAATATCATAAGGAATTTGGGCAGGGAAACCTACTCTCAATTAAACTGGAAGGGGACATGTCCCAAGAAAGAAGAGGAAGAAGAGGCCCTTGAAGTATGTCCCTGACTTCCTTACACTTGATGTGACAGAATCGGAGTCTGTTGATCTAAAACTCACCCTTTTCTATACCGTGGAGGATGACAGATGTTCAGAAGGACCTAACATGATTAGTGTTTTTGCTCTGGGAGGCAGAAGATGTTATGATTTACTTATAGTGTTGATTCGGTGTGTTTGTTCAGAAGTTTGTAGCAAATGCTGCAGTTGCTTTTCTGAACTAATGCCTGAATTTTATGTGCCTTTTCCCCACACCCCCCACAGTAGCAGTGGTTTATTTTGGCTGAGTCTGAAGGGTTTCCCACCTCAGCTCCAAGGCTGTGTCTCCAGATCATACTGCTACCATTGGGATTGCTTTTTTCACTGTCATTCATCTGTACTTCAGACAGTCATGTAGGACAGGCCTTGTACTTAAAAAAGCTCTGACTTCTTGTTATTTTCTATAATGATGCACAAGGCAGAGAACTTTATGGGGGCAGTAGAAATATAAATATCTTACCAATACAGGGCAGTTAGGTCTTTTGGTTCCATAGTAATTGTCTGAGGAGCAACTTGAATTTCAAGTAGGTTTTGTATTTCATTGTGAATATTTCACATACTTCCAAGAGACAGCCAGAATCCATAAAGGTCATGTACTATTGCTGATTCTGTGTCATTTGTCACAAAACAGCCAGCTGCTAAGATCCCCCTATGACCAACATTACCTGGCAGCTGAGATAGTTTTGGGAAGGCCATGTAAGAAGCAAAGGAGGATCAAGACAGAGATGACACTGTTGCTGGCAGAGTGTCAAAAGGCCTGTTCAGAGACATTGTTGTTGTCTCTGTTCTCCACAGCACCAGTCTGCAGCTCATATAAAGGTAACTATTGCATGATAGGAAACTCTTGTGCCACAAGTCTGCAGCCTGAATACCCCTGCTCCATCAACTCCAACTGTCTGTTAAGCTAAACCTCTTCTTTCCTCTTTTGCCTGTATAAATTTACTTTTTTCCTCTGCTGGAGAGGTTTAAGTCTGAAGCAGTAGAAAGAAAAAATTATCATTATACGCAACAACTTACAAACAAATGAAAACACTCAAAAAATGATGGCAAAATAAAAATAAATTGAAACAAATGCAGTAAGCTCCGCTTAAGGTAGAATATATTGCCAAAAATGCTCTCGACCCACTGTAATTCCTGTATGTCTTACAAT
The DNA here is from genome assembly GCA_018881555.1 of Amblyornis subalaris. Taxonomy (NCBI): domain Eukaryota; kingdom Metazoa; phylum Chordata; class Aves; order Passeriformes; family Ptilonorhynchidae; genus Amblyornis; species Amblyornis subalaris. The sequence goes on from JACAXG010000042.1 coordinate 1,233,108, forward strand.
AAGAAGATGCTCTTTACCTTGGAGGCAACATAAATTCAGTGTGTTAATACACAGGCTGCCAAGGCTAACGCTGCTTTTATTTAAATATTGTCCTGAACACAACATACAGCCACTGTACGTTAACGGCATGTAAATCATTGCTGTGCCATAGCTGCCTTAACCTATTTCTTACATTTCTTTTCTAACATTGTCAAACTTTTGTTTCATTTCTCCCCTTCTCTTGAATAAATGCTGTTTTCAGTGCACAGCTCCAAGCTACCTCTTTATTGCCAGTTCCAGACCTATAGTACCTGGAGTTAATCACCCTTCAGCTACATATTGTTAACTGTGATGTGCCTGCTACCTATAAAGAAAAAAAGGCTTCTTTTTATACTAGAAAATAAGATATATTCTACAGAATTGCTGGGGTGGGGGGAAGCCTTTGTTGAAAGAATGGGACTACAGCTATTTTTATTAGTATTATAAAGAAATCCGTGCTCCATTGAGAGCACATGCTGCAATGTTAAATTGCGGGGAATGTAACATTTCCTGTGCTATCAAGACATTATTTGCAGCTTGTTTAATGAACTCAATTTCRTTTTTATCTGCACTTTGTATTTAGATAAAGAAACAAATAAAGGAATAAAAATAGGAGATTTGTCTGGCAACATTTTTGGAAAGGGGAAAAAATGATATAGCAGTCTCAACCACAGATATCTTGGTCACATTGTCAGGATGGACAGCGCAGTCTGTCATTCATTGCCTATGGCGGTGAATTGGGACACGAGCTGTTGATATGACACTAAACAGAGAATTACATTTTTCTACACTGTATGGAAAACATAGATGTATTCTTGTTCTCTGTGCCTCTGAACAGGAGAACAATGCTGATAGGAGCCCACTACTTTAAATCGTTGTTGGCTATTCACAGCATTGACAATAGAAGGCAGTTGTGAACTGGCAAAAAAAAAAATAAAAAAAATCCTACTGGAAATGACAGGAAACCATTTGGCATGCGGTGAACAGAAAGCAGGCTGGTTTTATTCAAACGATGGTTGAATTCCTAAGGAGCTGTCARGTTTGCTTTGGGGCTTGGAGTGTTTGCGGGATGTCCTATTCTCTTTCCCCCCAGTTTGATTTCAGTTCTTTGGATACCGGAGCAATAAACTGAAAACTCCCAGTTACATTTAGAAAAACAATGACTGCTTAGTATTATTCTTCAAACAGACAGAAACTCCTGACAAAGGTCCTGCCTCTGCACTGAGAATGGACATATGTCCATTATGTCCAATATGTGTGGGGAGGGAGAGGTGGTTGGTTTGGTTTTTAGTTTCTTGTTCCAAGTAAACTCCACAAATGAGTTAACACCTGAGATTCTTCTGATAGGGACATGTAACCTGGAGGTATGGAAAGAGGTGATGCTCCCCTCCAGGTCAGAAAATGAGTGCAGTTTTTCTGTGTGTACAATGGTAAAAATGAGTTTTCAAAGTACTCTTTTGGCTATACAGAAATAATCAGCTGGAAACTTTAAAGCCCTGATATATTTACCTTCCACTYGCTGTCTTTGGACCGTATAGGAGGATCTTCTGCCTTGTTATTTAAGCCTTAGTTTATTTGATCTGCTGTCCCTTATTTATTTATTTACTATCTATTTATTTATGCTCCCATTAGCCTTTTGACTATTTCTCCTCTCACCACCAGTTGTCCAGTGTAGAAACCTTGTGGGGAGCTCAGGCATGTTGKTGCAAGCATTGTATTAATGTGGTTGCTGGCTGCAGCGAGGCTCAGCATGACTGAGTGTTTATCTGTGTTTCTGTTGCTGCAATTCCACAAGTCCTGTAATATTCCATCACCTTAGGAGATCAGGAAGAAAACTGTAGGGACTACAGCAAGGAAAAATCCCCTTTCTGATTTTAGAGATGGATGGGGGAAGAACCAGATCTTGTGACCCTTTGGCTGTTGCTCTCTAGAGATGTGTCTTAGGCGACATAGTACATTCCATTTGGGCTTTGGTAGACTGGAGCTGTTGGAAGTAGCTTCCAGTGTGAGATCCAGGATTGAGGGCAGCTAAYCACAAAGTGGCCACCTTCTATGGAAATTTGCCACAGTCAGTGGTAAAACTGCAGAATTGCAGTTTGACATTCTTTTAGTGTCTATCTCTCCCTCCACACTTAGTAATTTTTGTGTTGCACATAGATTTAACTTAGAGATATAGCCACTGCCTGTGTCAAAATTAGGGCGAAACACTACAAGGGACTTAGTTTTGTTATTGGAGGGATTTTCCAGTTGGGAGTCCTTGGGCAGAACCAGTGGCCCCACGAGGGTGATTTGTGGTGAGCTTCCCTTCCCTCAGTGACAGTAAATCTTTTTTCTACCTCACCTGAATTCGTGAGACAGTGTCCGAAATTGCCTTGCTGATTTTATCACCTGGCTCTGGTGCAACCACACTTGTTCAAATCTAGGAGCTGGATGTGGGTCTAGACGCTTTGGTSCCGTAGCAACAGAGGAACTGCTTTGCCGACTTTTGCGCAGTAGAAAACTTGTGCAGGCTGAGGAGGAGGCTGTGATGAGTGGCTGGGGATGCATTTTCTTGGAGAGAGTGAGTCAAAGCAAGCTGGAGTATTTGTTAGTGTTGTTGAGTGTGCTGAGTGACCCTATACTTATGGGATATGGGAGAGATACCTGTGTTGCTCTGCCTGCACAGACAGTGCATGTCTTCCCAGCAGAGATTTACTGAAAACTGAGAGACAACCAGCTAGGAAAACTGATGTTATTTTGCAATTGTTAAAAATCTGGCAAAAGAAAAAGGAAGCTCTAGTGATATCTCTGTATAAACAATGTGACCTTAAACAAAGCAAAKCTACTGTCTATTAAAGCTGTCCTGCAAAGCCTGCCCTTGCAATACAGCTGTGTTGCTCAGCTTCTGGTGTGTATTATCCAGAAAGCACCCAGCAAACATTGTGTCCTCAGAGAATAAAACACATGTACATTTTCCTTTCCTCCACATCTAACAAGAAGCTGGCTTTTTGGTCTTTTCTGTGGGGGTGCAGAAGTTCTACTGTTCATTTGCAAGGGAGAAGCAGAACTCACTATGACATTTTGAAGTTTTTATCCACCCTTTCCTGAGTCACTGCTGGGTAGCAAATCTGACCATGATGTGCTCAATCTGTCACATCAGTACTCCTGATGGCATTAAGAAGCCTTCGAGTGTTGTGGTGTACTGTCATACTATGGGTTAAGCAAATTGTGACGTTTGGAGCTGGGGAGGAGTGTCCTCCTTGAGGATGAGATTGGCAGATCTATTGCATATTTCTTTTTCTTACTGTGACATGGTCCTTTATGTATCAATCCTATAAAAGCTATGGTGAAATCAGCCGGAACAAGGGTATCTCTGGGATGGACCAGTGAGATTTGTATTTTCAGTATTCATTAGTATTGTCATAGTCATGATGCAACTTCAGACAATTTTTGTATTCCTGCAATTGCAGTGGGATACTTTGGAAAACTTGAAAGTTGTTGCAAGACATGGAAGCTCTGCACGGTGCTACTCTTCTAGCTTGAAGTTCTTGAGTCTCATGAYAGTCTTAGAAACAGAACCTACAGGCTAGAGAGAATATGTGTGTAGTCCCRTATACAGAGGTGTAGAAGCGTCTTCCATACTTTTGAGTGTGGGTATAATTTTGGTCCTGGGGATCTGATGAGAAAGGTTTCAATACAGAGATACAGATTATTTCCCTCGATTGGAAAAAACAAATTCTGAACAGTACTTCAAATATTTATTTGAGCAAAATGTTGTATGAAATGTGGAAAAGTATTCTGAGAAACCTCTTCCAGGCATTACTTCTAGATATCAGTTTACCATTCATTGTCCAGGTAGTATGGGATTTGAGATACTTAGGGTAGTTCTACAAATCCTTGTAACCGGTATACATGTTAAATTACTGTAGGTGATATCCTCCCTCAGTTTGAATCAAGTGCCAATACTCTCCTGCTGATGAGAGCAGCAGTTAGACAGGCAAATTAAGAAGTCACTGTATCTGTGAGTTCTCTTGTAAACACCATTGCAGCTGGTGTTGTTAATTTGCTCTGTGTTACTTGTGGGGAGAATGAGAGAGTAAGCACCTTGAGAATTAAAACACATCCTTTATTCAAATATGTTTTGAAATGGGGACACAGGTAACAATTCAATTACTAGTTTCATAAATTTGGAAATAATCCAAATTGGTTAGAAATTTTAACTACTTCCTTGACTTCTTCACAATGGCATTATTGACATAAACTAGAATTTACCAGTTCTTGTCAGTCTTTGGAACAGCTCTTATAATGAAGGGGATATAGCTGGAGATAACAGTAAAAAGTTATAATACTTTGAAGTCTGTTCAGCGGGGCTTTGTTCTTTTCTTTGGTGGGGACTGGAGGAAGTGAGTGAGTGTTCGGGTTTTTTATTTTTTTTAATGCATTCTAATTGTGCCATGGTATTAAGACAGTACATCTTTAAATTTTCATATGAAAGTATGAGCTTTGGTATGACAGAATATCAAAGTGAAAATTAATGTCCGCCACTTGTATATTGCCTAGACGTTACTTTAGAGAGAAAACAACAGGAGCGAGACGAAGCCATACATATGTTAAATTCACATCAGTAATAAAGATTAAGTAGAAGTTAATAGCATCCCAGTCATGCTTGTGGAGGTAATCTCCTTTCTGAAAATTCAAAATTAGATTTGGAGGATCGAAGCAAACAGGGGGTGAGACTTTGGCGTAATATTTTAATCAAATTGTCATGAATGAGTGGATACAATTAAGAATTCTGTCAGTCACAGTGCTGAGCCCCTTTTGTTAGTCAGCTGTTGTGAGGGATGCACTAGGGCATCGTGGGTAGAGATTAAACTTGACCTTTCCCAGGATCTTCATTTTTGACCCTCTGGCTAGGCTTTGCTTGTCAGATGGCTATTTTTTTCACTGTTTATTTAATTATTTGTTTTAAAGAGATGGTAGTAGGAGTTGGGGACACACAAAGATGGTCCCTCTGTTTTGGTTTTCTTTTTTCTCCTTTTGCTAAATGTGGCAGACAAGGCTCAATAACAGCTCCCCGTCAGCTGCAAAGTGCCCATCTAAGCCTCTTTCCTTCATTACTCCTCTGATGTGTACTGTATGTCATTCCTTGGACAAATTTGCAGCTGAAGAGTTTGTGCCAAAGGCAATACAACTTAACGTGCAGAGAAATGTTTTCTATTCAATAAGATGTGCTCTAACATCGCTCCAGCAGGGTTACTTGGCTTTTCAAGTCCTTTAGATAACTTGGGCTTCTCTCTAGAAATTTTAACTATATTTCTCAGGGGGATTTCTAAGAGAACTTTTGGACAATCTTMTGTTACCAAGGAATTTTGTTCTGTGCACAGTCCTCTTGAGATTAAAGAAGATTTAACTCTAAGATTAAGAATCAAATACTTTTTCTTTTCCAGTTAAACCAAATAAGACATATTTTAATTGCTATTTATGTAAAAATGTTCTTAGTATGGAACTTCATGCACTGATTCACAATGGAAAKATATTTTATTGGGAGAATTTCTGTGAATTCATATTCTGTAGGACCAGACTAATAGGTGTTTGTGTAGTGGCCTGTTGTAACGAGTTGTTTTGTGGAATGCTCTGTGGCTCCAACTCAGACTCGACTGTGCTGCATTAGTCATTTTAGGCATACCATTGGAGACAGTTTCTCTTCGTTGCTTTGGGATCTGTGCAACTGTAAGTCCTTAGCTATGGAACCACCAACCCCAAAACTTGCCCGAGAAAAGACTCTTTTATACRAATGAGCAAACAAACAAACAAAAAAACCRCCAACATCAAATCAATAAAAATTCATATTCTGAATTTATTAGCCCTCTTGTTGTTGAAAACCTCTCTCATAACGTGACTTGGAAAAGACAGAATGAGTGATTGAAAAGGCTGATTTAATATCTCTTCCCAGTGGCTTTAACAGTGTCCAAACATTGAAAGAGTCTGTATCTGCTGTTGGAAAAACTGGGGGAAAAGAAAATAAAAATCATGTTATTTCAACACCATGAATGGCTCCCCAAGGCATTAAAGTACATAAACACAACTACAAGAAATGCAAATATTAGAACCGGGGCTCACTACTCATTTATAAATGAAGATAAATCAGTTGTATGCAATAAACCGAGATTAACTTGATGCCTGAAGCRTGTTCTCTATTAGAGGTTTCCACATGCTCACACATAGGTGGGTTGTCATTTTTTCTTTTATTTCCTTCTTTTTTTGTTAAATAAAAAATGAATTTATTATTTTAAGCTGATCCCAGATGATTCTTTTTTTTTCTGTCTTCTTTTTTCTTTTCCTTCCCCGCTTTTCTATACAGAGTGTTTAGTAAATAGAAAGAAGTGCTTTCGACATTGGGTGACAGTATGTAATCTGCATTCCCACTGTTTGTTTTACCTTTTGTTGCAGAAAGAATAAAGTCTGGGCAACTTGTGCTAGTACATCAGTTTCTTTGCACTCSTCTGTACTGTAGGACCTAATTATATTTTAACACTGCATTTACTGCGTTTGCCTGGAGAATTATTTCAAATAAACTGACAGACCTATTGTGTTACAACATCATAGTAACTATTTTTTGTTGTTGTTTTGGGTCTTTGTCCCTTTGTTGCTGGTTTTTTTGGGGGATTGTTTTTAAAAAAAAAAACAACCAAAACCACAGAAAACAAGCCCTTCTGTGAATTCAGCAATAGCACAAGAAATTGCATTAACAACATTTAAGCAAAGTGTTGAAAACATACTGAAATAAACGCTAGAGCACTTCAGGGGTTGATAGGAATATGCATCAAAATGCTTGGCATTTAATTTTTTTTTCTTTCTTCGGGAATTTAGCCAGTGAAATATAGCTGCCAGTGTCTCAGGCCTGCGTGTGTTCTTCTGCAATATGCTCTCGATCAATCAGATTTGCATAACTAAACTGTCGGCAAGCCCGCTCGGCTGCCCAGGTGCAGGGCCATTTGCATATAGAACAGTGAGGAGGTCCCAAGAGTCACTTCAGACTCCAGTGACTGCTGAGCCCGCAGTCCACACCGCACTGGAAATGAAATTGGAATGACAAAAAAATGGTTGTGCTAGTCTGCAAGGGTGAAATATGCACTTGTGTTTCAAAGGTTATGTAGAGATCACAAGACAGCATTCAGGCACGAGAATATGCACAAGCCTCCAGGAAAGTAAATGCCGTTGTATGTGTTTTGTTTCCCTTCCCCCAGCCACAATGATACATATTTATTTATTTTTTTATATATGTGTGTAGATATATATGTATACACGAAAATGTTTATTTTTTCCTTAAAAATTGCGTACCGCATTTCACACATTCTGCACATTCTGCAACACTTAGGTGTGGAGGAGGCAAGGAGTACCAGTGTGTTTTAACTATTTAGTTCATTCCAATTAAACCTCCTGGGGGACAAAATATAAATAAGAGACCTTTCCCTTGAGTTTATTTCTCTCTGGAATGTGCATCCACTTTTTCAACATGTTTGCCTAGAAGTCTATCTCCTGCTTCCTGGACTACTTATTACTCAATTAGAAGAGCTAAATGGTGAATAATTACCACAGTATCGATACAGCTGGAAATAGAATAAGAAAAAAAAATGGATTACAATACTGATTACTAAAAGCTCTTTATCTGAGGCTTGCCATAGGTATAGTTATCCCCATTTTACATGCAGGAAACGGAAATGCAGAGTGCTGAAGTCATTTTCCTCTAGGAAGACAGTGCTCTGTTGGCACTCTCTCTGAAAGGAACAGATTTAGTGGCACTGTGACAGATCTGGTATGAGATTCTCCATTCTAACCATTAAGAAAGGCGGCCTCCTCTTCCCCTTTTCTCACTAGGCATTGAAAGCAAAACATACTCTTGTTAGCTCATTGATGAGGCTGTAGTGTCAGATGCTGTTTCACCAAGGCAGTTTTTGGGGTGCAGCAGTGCTGTGTGGGGCTGGAGCCAACTGCACCTCCTCTTCACAGCAGAACACATCCCAGCCCTGCCAAGGAAGAAACACTGCAGATTTGGCCCCTACTGTAATGCACTGTTTTGGTGGGGGAGGGCAGGAGACAAGGTGTCCCTCCTGGTTTGAATGTCAGTTGTTGTCAAGTTGGCATCCTGAGCTGTTTCCATGACAACAGCTTTTTGTGCTGGGGGACGAGGTCATGCACCTGTGATCTCGATGAAAAGGACAATGAGAGAATGTACATTATTTAAAGCTTTTATCTTCCAGTACGTGTTTGAGTATAACCTTGAAATTGGGTGAATAAAGGGCAAAGTATATTTCTATGCATAGCAGTGAGGAAAACTAAATTGGTTAGAAAGAGGTGTGAAGAAGATTGGGGGCACTTTACAGCACGGACACTTCTCTAACTTTTCATGGATGGGTCCAGCTGTCTCATCAGCTTTCCATCCTGTATATCAGTAAAAGTTTCCCTGGAGTGAAAGGAGTCCATCATTCTTATGAGACTGAAAAGAAGGGTGAACAATAGGCTTTCACTTGGTATTTTCCTAAAAGAGGCTTGGATTAAGCTGGCCATTATGATTCTGCTTTGGTTGCCCACCACAGCTCCTGTTGTGTTAGGCTCTGGTTGAACACTGACTGGTAAAATAATTGTTGACCCAAAGTGCTTCCAGTCAGAGTGATTATGTGTCACTCTGAACCTTCATTTGTCAAGAATGCCTAAAAACTTCCAAAGCTTCACTTAAGGATTCAGTTAGATGAGACCTGCTGGAAATAAATATAAATTGTATTTTACAAAAAATAAGGTTACTCCTTACATTTTCCAAAATGAAATGGAAATTCTGCAAGACAGAAATTAAAACCAACCAGAGATTGTTGGGTGTTTTGGTAAGAGCTTCTTACTCTGTCACTGTTCTTGGTTTTCTCAGCTGACTACAATCAAAGTGGTTTTGGCTGGCTGTTATTTTCTTCTTTCAGAAATCCTGGAAAATATTGTTGAAGTATTTTGTCTCATAAGGAGAGAAATGAATGGGTGGCTCACTGTGATTGAAAAAGAAACCAGAAGGACAATTCTGTAAAAGAATACTTAAATAATGAAATCAAATGAACTAACCCAAAATGAGAAAAAAATAAAAACCTCAGCTAAGTCAAATGGGAACACAAATTACAGTATTACCATTTATAAAATATGTTTGTATTTTTATATGCGTGTATGTTCTATATAGGTAAATCAACACATTGACATTTTTACTTCAAATACTTGCATTTTTTTGTCTATGAGAGTCATCTCCTGCACAACATATTGAAAGAAAACCCATAGACCACCCCAATAAAGCAGGTGCTGCAATGAGAACAATTGAACAAATTTTTATCTGGCTATTAAGTCATAAACTTCAGAGGTGATTTGGATTAGAATTTTCACAGCTCATATACATCAAGTATTTTTTTAAAATCAAAGCATTCAGGGTGGCTTTCAAATTTCTGCTGTTATAGAGATGAAAGGGACTGCACCAAGGGAGTAGAAATAAAACATCACAGAACAAGAAGGATCATTAGGACAGTAGATAGTCTGAGGAATGGCTACAATTGTTAGAAAAGGCCATAAAGGTTAGGTGGTGGAAGCAGAGATTACTGTAGCCCAGATCTATCTTTCCTTCCTTGTGCTCTTGGAGGGCAAGTGATCTCTTCACTGCTATCCCAATGGATGACAGAGATTTCCTGCCATTGCTTCTCCTTGTATTGACTACCTTTTGCTGAATATGGAACTGCTAGAATCCATGGGACATCAGGAGTAGGTTTGTGAGGCTGACATGAGAAAAGTAGACCTATACAGATGCATAGAGCACCACATGGATCCCCAGTAACCAGAGCTATGAGGTGTGTCCTAGAAAACAAACCAACCTCTGCCAGGCTAAAAAAGGACAAGCTAAAGTACAGGTCTCAGTGCTTGCACCAGCAGAGTGATGACTCCGGGCTCTGAGAGTCACACATTTAAGCTCTCCTCTTCTCGCTTGGTATGCAAGAGCAGACACTCAGCAGCTCCCTCCCTCCCGCCTCGGTGTAGGTCAGCTGCTGTGCTTTGTGCCACTGGGCTTGGGGATGGCTGAGCAGGGAAAACCACGCACAGTCACTGTTACTGGTGATGTATGAGGGAGAGAGAGATCACTGTCACAGTATATCTGCTATTTTCAATTTAATTAGTAGTCAGAACTTCATTTGTCAACTTAATCATTGCAGGCAGACACCGCAGAGGTGGGAAGTAGGGAGAAAAAAGAATCAAGAAAACAAACAAAAAAAGGCCCATTTGTGGCTCTGTGCATATTTTATTTGTTTCTTAGCTCAGTTTATTTCAATATTTCATATATGCCAAAGCTTAGATTAAAAAAAATGATGAATGTATGTAGTCCTGTCATTAAGTATTGGTTGCAAAGGAACTGGTTTTGTCAAGTTCTTTCAGTAAAATTGTGCTGTAGCCTGCAAAACTACTCAGSTTCTCCATGTTTTCAGTTTCTTTGTGTGTTAAGTAGAGAAACATTTGTTCTTGTGTCAGCTGAGGGAAACAGTAGATTTTGTCATTTGGATGCTGCTAGTTATGGCCAAACGGAAGGAAATTTTGCACAAAATAAGAAGAGACTCCATCTGGTTCATGCAAGTCAGTAATTGTACTTGCCTACCTTTGGGTTAAGCTAAATTTTGAAAGAAGGAGGAAAACTGSGGAGGTTTTATCCCCTGACTGGACTCTTCCATGATCAGGAGTGATGTGGTAAGCTTTAATGGGCAAAGCTTTAATGGGCGTAAATTGTGCTTTCCTTACTCAGGTTACGAGCCATTTTAAACCCATTTAGGTACAGCGTGTAATAGGAAAATCCCATAAAATGGGTCAAGTTTCTGTTTTCTTGCCTCAGTTATCCACACTTGCCTGAAGAAATGCTGGAATCAGAACACAGAGCCTGGAGAAGACATTTCTCAGCTAAAACAGTGGACAGTCGCCACAGCAGCCAGCAAGCACAGACAGGAGAACTTGCTGGGCTTGCAGTGGCAGTGGGCTGAGGGCTCTGTGTGTGAACATCGATTCTCAGTGACAACAGTGGCACAAAGGATGGGCTCACTGGAGATGGAATCACTGCCCCTCCATTCCTGTCAGCTGCTGCTGCCTCAGCCATGGGAGGAGAAAAAATGTCCACCCATCCTGCTCATGCCTGCCCCAGCTGCCCTGCTGTGCCCGAAAGTGAAGGGACCTCTGCTCTGCAGGCCCTGTCCCTCACACCAGAGGCAAGGCAAGGAGGTGCTGGCACTACTCTCACAGTTAAAACTTTCTGCTGCTCTTTGAAGGAGCCAAACGACTCGTTCTGGCCTCCTCTCCTGCAGTGTGACTATGAGGAAGATCCTGCTGCAGAATACAGTTCCTCCTCCTTTGTCCTGTTGTCTTACAACAATAATAGTTTGAGCTTCCATAAGTCTATTATCATACTTTTCTCTATGATCATAGTTTTCAAAGTGGATTAATAATAGTATGCCATTACTTTGAGGAAAACTTCAATGGCAAGTGGCAGTTTTTCACAGGAAGACGGGTTTTGTACTTGATGGATTTTAGCTTTCAGCTTGAGTTCAAGGGCTGCTGGTGGCACAGGAACCCTTCATGCTGGCCCACAGTGTGAAAGACCTGCTCCAGACCCCCACTGCCCCTGTAGCCTCTGGTTCTGCCTGCATGAACCCAGGCCAGGCTGCCATCATTTGCTGGCCTCTGGGCCACCCCTGACTTGCATGGTGTATCATCTGTTGCAGTTTCTCACACTGCTGCTCAGAACTACCGTTAGCAGGGAAAAGTGGAGTAGAATAAATTGAGGAAAGAATGGAGTGGGTTGGGACAAAGGTCGGTGAGAGCMACTGGATTCTGGGAGGAAGTTGTGCAGTAACATGTCCTCTAATGTACAGAGAACAGCAGGAGGATCGAAGTGTAAGTTGGGCTGCAGCCTAGCCCATGGATCAAGCTCCTCAGGGAAAATGGTCCTGTGCAAAATCACATCAGAGTTGCTGAGTACTRGAGAATCCTTGAGGAGAAGGAGAGATGGAAAGTCTTACACCTCCCCCTTTGGAATCCTGTTGTTGTCTTCTACCACAGTGCTATTACATCTTTTGTACATTTTTGTTGTCATGGATGTGGGTGATTGGGAGTCTGTCTCTGGATGGAGTTGGACCTCGTCTCATGCAATGGTAGCAAATGATGGTAGTGGTATTACAAGATTGATGCTGGGGAGTCCCAGTAGTCCCTATGGAGGATATAACCTGAATAGATTGCACAAACTCAAAGGCACTCAGAGGAGTGGTAGGTGTCATGAAATGCTGTGRCCAAAGTCACCAGAAAGGCGGTGGCAGAGCTGGGACCAGAGCTCCTTTCCTGTACTCTGTTGCCTCAGTGAGAAAACTTTGCTGTAAGATCCCTACTGTGGCTGCCACTCTTCCAGACAGCATGTAGTCTCTCTTGTCATCAGCTGCTGAACTCTAGCCCCAAAGGACAAGATTTATCATGTGTTTATGTGGATTTGCTCTGTGAAAACACAATGGTCCMTGTGTTAATTCAGGTCTGACAGAACATGTGCTGATGATCTCTAGACTGTTCTTTTTTTTCCCATAAATATATAGCTTGTAACTTTTTAGTTTTGCTACGTATTTTTGGAACTGAAAATTTATTTTGTGAATACATGTTGAAAAAGAATATAAGAGGGCATGCAACCATTGTCAGAGCACATTCTTAAAGAGTGTGTGAATGCATGTGTGTGTCCTTCTAACCAGATGGGTTGGAAGACCAAACTGCCTGGCTTCTGCGATAGTGTGATGATTCATGAGTCACACCAGCTCCCTCTGTGCCTCACCTCTTCTTTCCCTTTGTCCACCTCAAATATGGCTCTTCAGCAATGTTTGCTTTACAGCTTTGCGTGGCCCGAATCACAGTTTCATGCCAAAGCACTATTGTAGCATAAATTATATGTGAAATTTTGCATAAGTATAATATTTAATTTATAACACAGTCTCTTATGCAGGATTCATGGAGCTTTTAGGTGATATTGTCCTGGTTTCTCAATTCAGCTTTACTGTCATTTGTTAAGCTTCTCTGAAGCTTTGTTTTGAATATTTCTGATGTGCCTGAAGTATTTTGGTACATGGTATTTAAATACAATAGGAATAATTAACAAAAATAGAATACTGATCCTGACAATGGCACTCTCGCTCCCTTTCCTTCAGTCAGTTTTCTAGTCATTTTTGTAAGAATGTTCTGCTTTTATGTCTAAACCAAACCTGTTATCACGGAAAACTGTTGGTCAGAACTAATGAAAATGAGTTACTTAAATGAAATGTCACTTAAATGAAATGTTACTTAAATGAAAATGAGTTACTTAATAATTTCTCACTATGAATTCTTTGTATCTCGAAGGAACCCTTCATTAGGAGAGCTCACAGCTTTTGAAAGAGCAATGAATTTGTATGTCATTGCAACAGCCTGTTGAATTAAATGGCTATGATGCSCATTTTACTGATGAGCAAACTGAGGGACAGAGAGGAGTAACTTGCCTGGGGCTATGTGGTAAATAAGGATTTGAACATGCCTGACTTCTGGCTTCATCCACTTACAGTATTTTCTTCTTTTTTTCTACAGTATTTTCTTTTTTTCTTTTTTGTGTGTGCATATTTACTTAACGTTGTTTTTTTTTCACAAGTAATTTTTCTTGAAAAGTAGTGTAAACTGAGCAATCACTTTCATTAGTACCGTCTAAGGTTCATTATATATGCATATATCTATATCTATATCTATATCTATATCTATATCTATATCTATATCTCTGTAAACATCCACATTCTAAATGCTAGAGCTACAATGGGAATGGGGAGATTGAGCCCAAGCTGTTGTTTGGACTAAATTTGCTTGTTAGCTAGATGTTGTGGCTCTAGGAAAAGGTGACTGTTTACTTGGCATGTTCCAGTAATCTAATTGGAAAAGCGGAATTACCACTTAGAAGACGTGCAAGAGTGATGGGGAGAGAGGATCTTTAACTCATGAAGCTAAAATGAACTGAAGTTATATGCTGGAAAGTGCTGCCGTTGCTGCTGTGGAGAGAAGCTTTATTTGAAATTACAAAATGAAAATTACCGATCAATGCAGCCAGAATGGAATGATTGATACCTCAATTGCACTTCTAGAAAATGTAACATAGCATAAAGATACACTATTTACCTTCTTTTCAATTCCAAGTTTTTGCACATTATAATAACATATATGAGTGCACAAATGGGCATTTCCAGACGGTGCAGTTGGGAGCAGAGATGAAAAGAGCTGCAGTATGTATCAAACTTCAGGCAGAGCTCAGCTGCAGTAATGTTTACTTCTGGGAAAATGGTGAAAAGAGTGGTCTCCCATGGCTGAAGCTGTGTTTTCCTTCACTGGATGASACTATGGAACTAAGGGTCAGGAAACAACCGCATCTAATGTGACATGGACTATGTTACCTGTGGAAGATGCAGAATGACTGCTCAGAGTGCAGGACACGTTAACAGCTTTTCTATCCCTACAGCAGTTTTAGGTATTTCCTGGGAAATACCTAAAAGTTCACATGTCCACAGCTTAATTCTTTTAACATTAAGAACCTTAATTCATCTGTCCTTGTACCTCTGGATTTGTTTGTGCAATCTCCAGAAGTGGGCTTCCTGCAACTCATATTTTCTAGCAGTGACCTAAGGGAAAGAATTTGTGCTCCCTCCTTTTTGGTGGATGTTTTGATGGATAAAGTATGGAGTTTACATCACAGAGATGAAGTGCTTTGCCTCATTTTTCTTAATGCATGACATAAGAATGTTTTAGCATTTAAACACAGGATATAAATAAATCACCATTCTAAAGCTTGGGTCAGATCTCCATCCTTGTATTGTGTTCCTGCTTATTATTTATGATTTCCAGCTATGGCTAAGCTGCTGAACACATGCTTAGGAAATGGCGAGTACTTATTTGCTTACAAATATTCAGCACAGAACTGCACAAAACTTAAAGAATCCATATAAGAGCCAAAAATTTATTTTGGCTTTTGGAGAAGCCTTGTTTGTACAATGTCTACACCTCTGGCTATATCTGACCTGCTGCTACTTCAAGCAAAGAAGCTTCCTGAGAAAATGTGCAAAAATGTGATTTTAGAAACTGCCTGTTCTTTTTTTTGATTGCTGAAGGTCTCTCTAAATAGAAAGGTTAAAATWTTTATATAAATATTGTGATTTTCAGGAATGTTTAGCTCATTGTATTTCTGTAATCAAAAGAAAGGTCAAGTCCTGTGTGTGCTTATGTAAGAGCAATAGCACAATTCAGTTTTCTGTTACAGACTTCTAACAAATTTCCTGTTAGTACTGTACAGTATTACTGTAGTGTAATACTGAGTTTGGCCCYTTTATATCATTATGCCCTATTCATTGCCCTTCCCAGAAACTCTAATTTTCTGTGACATCATAAGTGGTTGCTATGGATATGATTGCATGTGACACAAACATGATTAGTGATTAGGACATCAGATGAAAAAATGTTATGTGAAGACGAGGAGCTGCGATCTGTTTTCATGCAAATGCCCCTAGTATGAAGTGGAGGACGAGGAATGCAGAAAATAGAATAAATAACTAGAATTGCCTCTAAATGAAATGTTTTACCAAGTTTTCCCTCAAGCGTCAGCAGCTCTTTAAACATGCTGGTGATGGCCCATCACAAAGCCAGATGTTACCATTTATCAAGTAAAGTAAAGAGCTCCTCCTGCTTCCACAAATACGAACTGAATATGAAATCAAATGAGAAACTGCTGCACTAACACTGGAGAAGATATAATGTAACTTTTAAGCTATCTACAGGCTTGAGAATAAAAGAAGTGTCTGAAAGGAAAGAGGAAGTGTCGGCAGTATTACTTGATTCGTCTTTCAAAGGCAAAACTGCAGTCATGTATATAGACTTAAATCACTTGATGGGTGTCCTAAGGTTATGATTTCCTTCTCTCCTCTCTCTGTCACCTTCTCTTCCTGTTCCATACACACATCACGTGCTTCTTAGGGAAAAAACCCTAGGGAGCAAGCCTTTAGCAAGCTCCCTAAAGCCCAGACTAGTAAATGGGCGTGCAGGACACAGAGGTGGCAGATGTAAACACTTTCTTGTAAGCATACTGTCTCTTCCATGTCAGTCTTAACCCTGGTATAAAAAAGAAAAAGGGTTGATCTCCACTGAGGTGGGCACAGCTGAGCCAGCCCTGGATGACAGTGACATGTGTTAGGAAAGGTAAACTCGTCAGTTCCTCCACCTGGTTCACCAACATCAATCCTCGTGTTTTACAGAATGATATAAAACATCCAAATTCTGCTCAACTCCAACACTGGCTTATATGGTCAGGCAACGCTAGTAGTAAAATTATTTCTTACTCATGGTGTTTGACTGAGAAACTTATCATTTCCACTCAGGTAATGTAGGACACAGTAACTGTTTTAATGGTGGAGTGATGTAAATCACTGGCTTTAGGATTAAATGTAGAATCATTCGAAGACTCCAGATCTTAAAAAAGACATGCACAAAATGACAGCTGTACCTGTAACAGTCCTCCAAAATACCTCCAAACTGGTTAGGAGGGAGAGGTGTAGGGAAACTGATAAAATTGAAAAAACAAGATATTCTTTCATGAATGTAAGTGCTTTTACAGGTCTGAAGGTTAAGCAGAAAATTTGAAAGTACATATTAAGGGTAACTCTTTGGCTAACTTAATTAGGCTTACTCCAATTAGATAATTTAGAAGAAGGGCAGATGGGAACTGTAGTGCACTAGGAGATATTAGCAAGAGAGAGGACATGAGATTGTTGGGTGAATGGACTTTTATTTTTTTTTAATGTATTGAATCTTGAGGAGTTATTTGAGATGGCAGATAAGAAAAATTATAAATGTCAGAAGACCAGTACTGCTTCCAAACTCATGATTTTTAGCACTGTATTGGATTATATTTTAAGTTTACAGGCTCTTTTTCTTAGAAGCAATTTGTAGTTTTCCTTTACATACAAAGCCTRAGAGATCAGGATCTGAAAAGCTGTACTGTGAAAAATGTTATCTCACTGGAAATTATTGTTTCTGTGCTTTGTGTGTTTCAGTGTTCACTCTGGTGCATAGTGATGAAGTGTATTATATCCTGGATGAATAAAGGAGAGTTTCGTTGTGCAGTGTTAGCTGTGGTGGCTACAGTGATAYGTTTGCATTTCTGGCTGTGTTGTGCCATTAGCTGGCTCCCTTCAGCATGTGGCTGGAGACTCAAACACGGACTATAGGGGTCATTTTTGTAACTACACAGCACAGCTGATTTGTGCTGGGTTAGGTGTGCTGGTGGATACGCTGCTGAAGTGAGTGAAATGAGTTCCCGGTTTACCCCTGCTACACAAGAATCCAACCACCGTCAAACGTGGATAGGAGCCCTTCTGTCCCAGTTCTGCCACTAGCGGTACTTTCTCCACCAGAAAGAGGGTGAGGCAAAGTCTACCCCATCTGCAGCAGCTCCAAGAGGTCCCACACTCAATTTCTGCCTCTCATAGCTTCCCCTCGCTCTGGTGCCTGTTGTACAATTTGAGACCAATATGTTTCAGGAGGGTGGTTGTGGAAGTGGGGGAGGGGGTCGCTAAATTATGGTTGCTGTGGGAACCATAACTTTGAATTTCTTGACATCTGTCCAATGACAATCTCAACATTAACGTTGCATTAACATAGTTTTTTTGCATTTAATTAAAAAAGATGATGGCCTGGAATCTGTTAAGGAATTTAAAGCCAACATTTAAACTGTTTGCTGGGAGCAGATATGTCAGAGCCTCTGCTCTGGAAACGCTCACAAAACAGTCTGACAATGTACAATAGCCACAGAGACGAGAAATGAAAGCAAAATGTTTGTAACACCATTGCTTGTCTCCTTCTGGTGGCTTTGCCCATCTTTCTTGTCTGAAGGAAACTGCTCTGACTGAGTTTAAAATAACTTGGAAATGAAATAACTGTTTCCAGCTCCTCTGTATGCCATCCCCACTGCTGACCACTGACTCACTCGTGTGTGCCGGCTGAGTTTCCTGGGGGCTTGCTTCTCCAGCCTACGCTGCCATCCTGCAGCTTCTTAAGAGATTGTGGCAGAAGCTCTCGYGTGTATCAAGATAGAGGCACAAGACGGTAGTTAACGCCTGGCTACAGCATTCATCCTGATTTCTGGACTCTTAAAAATACGTCTGGGTTTCCCACATAATATTCCAGTAAACTTGCTAATTTGATGTGATTTTGAGGGCTATGCAAAAAAAACCGTGTTTATGACTGATAGGTGTCTCACCTTGAAAGGTTTGGGGACACCAAGCTTTAGAACTCTCTTTTGTAACCTCATGTTATTTCAATAAGTTCAGCTATCAGACAAATAGACATATGGACTATGCTAAAGTTAGGTGCTGTAGATAGGAGAAAGATGTTCATATGGCACCCGTGTTATTTAGCCTTCTCTCATAACAGAATACCATACTGTTAAAAATTGTCTATTTTTATGTAATTCTTCCACTTATATTGAGATAAAAAAATTATTAGTCTAAGGTTGGCTCACATCATCAGAGCTTCTAAATGTTGGCAACTTCCMTACAGTCTGTTGCAGGCAATAACTGCCAGGGAAGTTGCTTGAACACAACCAAAAATAGGTCTTCCTGCTGAGCCACCAGCCCAGCAATGTAAGGAAGAATTTAATACCATGGCCTTAAGAAAGTTTCCGTGTTCTTCACAGACAGTCGTGCCTTCAGTAAGGTGACGGAGGGAGAATATAAAATCCCAGAGTTACTGCAAGCCTTGAAAAAGTTGTGAAAGAAGACTTGGCAGTTAGTAGCTTTATGTAAAAGATTTTTGCATATAAATTGCATACGCATATGACATTTTAGCTCCAACTTTACATGTGTTTTGGAGGTTGGATGCAATCTTGTCCCTGCCTGTCTGTTTGCTTTTGCCATAGCTGCATCAATATTAATCCTGTTGGTTTTTCCCTCTGGCTTTTTTCATAATTTCCCTCTCTTTGAGTTTTGATTTAAAAACTAGTTGGTTCCTTTTATCCTAGAAAAAAACCTAGGCATCTCTTTTCAGTTTTTTAATGAATTATTGTATATAAAGCATATATATTTCTTTTTTGTCTTTTGTAGTAGACACTCTAGTATTCATCTGGTGACAAGAAATGGTTAGAGAGCTGATAAAATGAAGAGATATTCATTTTCTGGAGACATTTTCTTTCCTTTAAAGGTAAAGAAACATTCCTTAAGTACTACTGCTATTCTATCTCCCTCTGCCCACCTTTCTCCCCCTCCCCTCATTATCATCAGAGAATCACAGGCTTTTCCTTACCAACTGGCTGCACACTGTATTTAAGAAATATCACTATTCTGAGCTCAGATTTGGATGGACTGTTTAAAATGACTCATAAATTAACTCCTTTTTTTGTTTGGAAATTGTCAGTGAACAGTCTAGTCTCCCTCTATTTTTGTCTCTTTATTAATATCTTCCTGATGACTGTATTTCATTTTTTGGGTTTCCTGTTAACTGTTCTGAAAAACAGAACCTGGCTTATCTTTGTAAGCCCCRTTCGTGGGATGCTGTGCCATGGGACAGCTGCCCCTCACTGCCTGCATGACTGAGGCGGTTGTGGGCAGACACTTCTGAACAATCGACAGATCTTCAGCTTCACAAAACATAATGAGAACTATGAAATTTTCACACTCAGCCCAAGTAGAAATTGCAGGTTTCCACTAAATTATCTGATGAAATAAGCAATCCCTCTTTCCCTTCGGTTCCAGCAGCAGTGGCTCATTTCAGTTAAGTCACTTTGACTTACCTTGTTCCTACTGTGGGAGAATCAAGGCACTCTAGGATATGGTAGTACATGAAATATATCTGTAGTGGAAGGGAGCTTTTATGCCAGAAGTAGTCTATCAGCAAGTGATTTGCAGAACTGCAACTCATTGCAAAAGTACTTTCCCTCTATTTAATATTTTTTGATTATTTGAAATTACGTTTGAATTTGTTTGGTTGGTTGGATTTTTTTCTACTAAMATTTCCCTCACTACTGACTTGTTGCAGCTGTTTTAATGAACTGAAATTTGGAGAGTGTTTGAGAGCTAGGTATTATCTTTAAAACCTCATACCTTCTAGCACACACAAAAAATTTCTCTGAATGTTTTYAGTCAAAAATCTGATTTCTCACAATCATTCTCATTAATTTCCTGAGGTGGGCACATAATTAACACCTTGCACCTGTAGTCCAAAATAAATGTAATTGACAACTCAGTTGTTCCACTTAGCACAACATTTGATTCCTAAGCATACGAAAGTTGCTTCCAGTAGAATATGAAAATGTAGCTGAACAGGGGTTGTAATGGTGCATCAAAAGCTGTGACATCCCTGTTCAAATCATTTATAAACAGCAGAAGAATTTTAAGAACTGAATTACTACCTGAACTTCAAAAGAGACCATGTATTTCTATTAATATAAAGAACAATTGCGAGCTGTTAGCCGTTAAGTTATTTGAAATTGAAATTCATCAAAAAGGTGGTGGAGGAGGAATATATCTGCACTCTAATGTGGATAAAGGATCTTCTGTGTGAAGTAAAATTACTTCTGAAATAAGAGAAGTTTAAATAAACTCTAAAGAAGACATGCAACTTTAACTTCAGTGTGCCTTTCTCCCAGCCTCAGCTCAAACTCTCAGCTTTTTTCCAACCAGATCCTAAAGATGACTGGAGATAAAAATTTTTGTTTCTACAGCCTGCATTCATTCCCAACTAAGAATTTTCTGAAACTCTTCAGCCACTAAAATTATTAATTCCTGTACACCACCCTGATGATATTTATTTTTAATCGAAAAAGCTAACTTAACTAGAAATGCATAGTACACATTTTTCCTTAACATAGGAATTATTTTGTGGAAAGAGGAGGGTGCCATATATGGGGGTTCTGTTCCTCATCACCACAGAACTCCAGCCTTTCTCTTTTTGCAGGTCTCATCTCCTTGCTGATGTTTTCTTCTGTAAATAGATATGCTTACAATACATTACACTACTACAGCAGAACTTTCTAACATCACCTTTTTACCTCTTTTTAGCAGGTTCAAAATATGAATAAGGGCAAATGCCCTGAATTGGAATTTCTTGTATAGTTTTGCTTTCATGGAGTTGTAGCGAGCTAAGGATAAATTTGCTTTGTGTATCAATGCCAGAAGCAGTGCTGGTATTTCAGAGTAACCGATGTCCCTGGGACCCAGGCAGTGATGTTGGGCTAAAAGGACGAATTGCTACATGCAATTTGGCACCTATTTAAGGGGTAAAATAAGCAAGTTTTAGCATGATTATACACCAGCTCTGTTTTACTAATTGCTATTTGACCAAAAGCTGTTTTTTTTTCAAAGCCCCTGGAGCCGTTACGCACAGCAAAGGAAAGTAATGATGAAAGAAAGCTTGATATTCTACATATGAGCAGCAGATTGTGTAAATCTAGTCTTCCGATTCTGATATTAGCTAAATGTGCTCTTAATATTGCCACACATTGATTCAGTGTAAAATACAGCAAAATGAGGCAGTTAGAAAAAGTCCATTCCTATTCTATGTGGGAGACATAACGAATTTAGCAATAGTGGCATGATTAGGATATTTTGAAACTAAATTAATTCAATTTATTTTACAGACCATTTCTCTTTACTTTCAAGGCCTTAAATCTCAAAGTTTTATTCACTTAATTCTCTATAATATCAGCCTGGGTTGGGGGAAAAGCTTCTATTGTAGAAAAGAGGTTCAAGTGAATGGATCTTGTTTCAGGAAGAGGGGAGAAAAAAATGAGACAAACAAAGCAACTAAAATTCAGAGCAGTTTTTTTTTCATTCATTTAGATATCTTCCAGATTGGCAGCTCTGGATGCAGGGTGAGATGAGAGTTTTGTGTCATGAAACTATGGTCACTAGACTGTAGAAGAAAATCATCAAAATTTATTTCATATTTGACACAGGACAAGTATCAAGCCAAAATCTTTTATTTTACAACACTAAATCTGAAGTTGCATGTGAAAGGGAAAAGGAAATAGAGGAAGAAGCTCAAAAAAAATAAAAAGAGGAAGCGGGGGGGGGAGTACTAAAACTGCAGTCTTAGCCTTCTAAACCCTTTTGCTTCTCTGATTGATACTTTTCAATTATACCTTCCCATTTCACTGACATTTGAAATGCTATTTTTTTTTCTAGCGATAACTTCAAATGCTTAAGTTCCAACAGCACCAGTAACCCTGTTTAGCTGTAGTAGTAAATTGGTTCCTTGTACAACATAATGGCAGTGACAGCCTTTTGCTAGGGAAATGAGTTCTCCAATGGGACATGCCTATGATAAGACGTCCGGTTTTGAAATTGTATTTCTCTGTATCAGAATTAAATCTGGACTTTATATTTCGTTGCTGCCACTGCTCTGTAGCTGGTCCCTATACAGTACGACCAAAGACTGACAAGTAATGCTTACACAGGAACCCTTTCACTTAAATTGGATTTGTCCTTTTATATTTCCTCCTATTATTAGCTATTAAAATCTCTCAAACCCTTTTTAAAACAGTGATAGGGTTTGGCAAACCTGAAACTCACTGACTTGGAGGAGGAAAAAAAAAAAGTGTTCTACTATTAAGAGCAGTAATTTCCTTCCCCAGGTAAAATTAACTCACATTTAGTAAAATACAGTATTGATTCCCTGTGTTATATGGTAAGATGTACAGAGTATCTTCATTGTGTTGAGAAAGGTCAGGATTTGAATCTATTATATTGGCACAGCTAAAGGCCTTTTAAAAAGGATACCAAAGAAAACACAAATCAGTGCCACTCCTGGGTACCTTTAGAAAATCCTAGCCTGCTTTCTTCTGGCTGTCATATTTTATTCCTTAGAGTCTTTAATGGTTAAAACAAAAGTAATGTGCCTCCTGTGCTGCTTGATTTGCATTGGTACCTGACAGTACCATAAGTGTGTGCACTTAGTTAGTGTATTATTACTATGTGCTGTAATGGAACAGCACAATGGAGGTCACTAGGAGATCATCAGTATATATAATTTCATTTTAACTGTAGGTTTACATTATCACTTAAATAACAAAATAATAATCAGTCTGTGGGTAAGGGTAATTCTTTTTTCATTTCTGGCAGTAAAAAATTAACTAAATGTGATCCCTATATTGGTCTCCTCAAAACTGACACCCATGCCATCCTATTTTTCTTCAAAGAAATGTTCTTGGCAAATGTGGGAGAGAAAGTGCTTGGAACTTTAGAGATGTTCAGAAAGAAAAAAGTAGTTTAGATTTCAACAATGGCCTCTGACTTATTTCTGATTTCATTTCAGCATGGGATGTATTTACAGTAGAAACTACAGACAAGAATCCTTTTTTGACTAACAGGCACATATCTTGAAATACACTTTCTTGAAAAGGCTATTGGATTTATACAGATAATCTACACAGCATTTATGTCTGATTTGACAAGGCTGCAATTTTTTTGCCTTCAGTTGCCATCAGGGATCACTAACAGTGGTCAAGATGATATTTTTCCTTGCTATGGTAGAGATTCCGCTGCACTTACTAAATGATTAAATTTTATTTTATTAAATGATTAAATGTACTATGTAAAAAGGATTTGGACCTTTAATTGCTAATATTTTTGCTTTTCTAAAACATTGACCAGAATATAACTTTTACAGCCTCTGTCTATGTTTTCTAAATGCCATTAATAATCAGAAATGTTGAATACAGAAGGGCAAGTTAAATCCTGTCATTGAAACAGCAAACAGCTTTAGTCAAATGTATTGGCACAGAATTAAAAATGCATCAAGCATGTATTTGTCTTCTCAATGGGAAGCCCTTATTAATAGTTTGAAGAGTAGAAAGCTTAGCCTTATGCAACAAGCGCTGTAGTAGGGTTTTTTTTTTAAATATGTTTTAATGTGTGAAATTGCAGGATGCCAAGGTTGCCATTAAAGCTCCTCTCTCATTCCAGTAATTTTCCCACTTAGATTCATTCTTTCCTTTCACAAAAAAGCACTTCATAGTGGTCACAGCAGAAATGCAGTGATACCGAGCAGAGTGCAAGGTTAATTACTACTCCACTGTCAAAATATTGGACATAACTACAAGGACATGAGTCGGCTCATTTCTCTAAGAAATCTCTCCCTTTCTTTCTTGTGTGCAGGGATTTTCTAAGGAAATGTATGTGCTTTATTCAGAATTTAAGTAGAAATGAGTTATAGACAGGCTATTTTAGAAGAACCCACTTTTTTCATTCTGACCCCAGCATAGAACAGTAGCATGAACCCATAAAAAAAGATTGTATTCTCAATAGACCTGTGGACATGACTCCTACCTCAGGGATCCCTTTGAAAATAAATCGGGTGAATTGTCTGTATTCAAAACTTTGTTTTGGCTTCTGACTCTAGAAATTTAAAAGCAAGTTTATCTTCAACACTGTTACCCTTCCCTATTCAGCCAAGACGTGGGAGGTTTGGCCGACTTGAAAAATGGCCTCTTTATATTTGGGACTAAACCATTTCTAATTAAATTTTAAAATGAAATTAAGGGAAATCACCAAATCTATGTGTGGCCTGGCAGGTGCCTCAGTCTCTGTTTACTAGCTGTGGGCCAGCAGGTTGGAGTCCCCTGAAGCCCTTACTGGAAACCTACAAAACAGAACWAACCTGATTTTGCTATCTCATTCAGAAATCTGATCAAACTGCTGTAATAAAGAGTGTGTATGAATCTTTCCTTGGCTTACAATTTCTAGCAGGTACTCAGCAATGCTTCTTCTATAGATGAAGACAGAATGGCCAAAGGCAAAATCTGACCGATGTTGCTCTGGACCTCAGTCTCCTCTTCTCATCCAGCCCATTGATGCCCYTCAGCAGGGTTAAATAACTGTCTTGCTAGGAGGTCAAGATTAGTCCACTCCTATATTTCACCAAGATCTTCTTGTGTTGTCATTTCTCCTTTTTGACAGCCAGCTCCTGTCACTTGATCATATTACTGTGGTCCTTTTGCTGATGCTTCCTGGACGAGTGTGCTCTTTTCTCTAGCTGTCAAATCCAACCCAGCCCACTACCACCACTTGACATAATGGGTGTGAAAGTTCTCCCATAACAAGCCCAGACCTAGAAAGCAGGTTCCTGTATTAACATCCTTCACCAAGCCTCCTAGCTTCAGACATGGCATATCTGATCAGGCAATACAAAAATTTTGTATGGGCTATCAGGTCTTCAAAGGCTCCTTTGTGTGTTTGTTGAAAAGGAAAGATGTGACCCACTAAGGTGTGTCCAGAGTTTATTTGAACTCTTTATGCAGTTGGAAAGGGAAATGRGCTGAATAAATAGAAATGAAGCTGAAGAGAAAACTGAAAGAGCAGAGTAAGTGTGGGAAATGTCTTGTGCTTTGCTTTGCTTTGCTTTCATACAACACACATTTTTATTACTCTTTTAAAATTATTTTTAAAAATGTGCTTATGACATTATACTGTGAGCAAGAACAAATCACTCTAAATTAACAATGCAAATAAAAATAATTAACAAGCTGACCACATGCCTGCTAATAATGTCAATCAAATTTGGAAACTGCCATTAAAACAACACAAAACCAAAACATAACACCCCCTAGCCCCTGAATTCACTGTAACTCATGATCTTATAAACACCTAATGCATCTTTTAGTCTGCTTGGAAACCTGAGGCCCTTCAGACAAGAGGTGATGCGAGCAATCTCTTCACTCATGATTCTCATTTGGCAGACAACTGACTTTTAAGTCTGGGGGCTTTTACCTTGTGTCCTTTAGCAGAATTTAGCAGTTAAAAAAGTGAGAAGATGGGTAGCCTTTTGAATAGTCAGTCTTTAAAGGCCTTGGTGAGCTAAAATCAACACCTCTAATTATAGCCAAAATGAGCATAGAATCCCACTTATCCCAGTAAGCACATTTATTACACATTCTTTGGACCAGAAGACCTTATGTGTGGTGAAATTCTGCACTAAATGATCTTTCTCTTTGGGATGTACGTTTTAAAATTCTTCACAGTTCTCCTGACCCCACAAAATAAGCTTTATCCCCTTCCTATTATTAATGGAGAACTAAGGCATGGAAACTAAGCAATGTGCCAGTGTCCAGGGCCTGATTTTGTATTCAAATCTGCTTTACTTGTCTTAATCAGCAGCTCAGTTTTTAAATAACTGGCCTTCTGAGTCTCTTCTAGTTGTGTACACATGGTATTTTTTTTTCAGTTGAAGCTTATTGTCAACTGGCTTTTTTTTCCCCTGTAAAAAAATCAATACAATTTGAATTTTTCTACCCAGACTGAATCCTCGGTAAATTGTTGTGGATGGCTATTGATTTCTTATATCTGTGAGTTTTTTTTTTTAAATAGCATTAAGGTAAACAGAAGTCTTATTGTGTTCATTTTACAGGATAACACTTATCTAGACAAAAGAACACATAAGCACAGGTCTTACCTATAGGAAAGATGCAGCGAGTCACTTCCAATAACACAAAATAAGAAGAACAAGACTTTTCCGTTGCTGAGCAGAATGGGAAGATTGCTTTCTTGTCACAAATTTTGATTGAATTGAGTCTATGCTTTTGAAACAGGTTTACTGATAGAACAAGAAACATCATTTAACTATTTCTTACACTTCCATGCCCACAGAAAGCATAGCAAAGGCAGAAAAGGTCTTAAATGAAGATTATGACTCTTTCCTTACGTCACTGAATCCGGTGAGGGAAAGGATGAGAAGGATATCTGTCTTTTAGAAATCAGGTTGGTTATTCCTGTTTACTTCTAAACTGTCTCCAAAGTATAAAGGAGACTCTCCTATTTTACTTGGAAGGCAAGTGGAGCAGCCATTTCCAGAAGCACAAGAAAACAGAAAGTTGAGGAATACTGCTGAGTTTATGAAGTTTCCACCCATATAAAAATACACAAATATTTCCAGTGATTCCCTGAGGCTTCCAACCTTTGGGATCAAAATCTCTCAAGAAGGCACTGCAATTCCATACTGAGGCACATAATAATAATAACTTTGATGAAGTAGAATGAAGGGAAAGATAATTAATTCCAGCAGACAAATGAATGGATAATGTGGGGTTCTTTGGACAAAGAACAGTTTTAGGGAAAACGTGATCCCAGAAGTGACTTGAATGTTGTGAACACTGATGTGCAGTGACAAACATTCTAACCTTCAATATTTCTCTTTCAAAAATGTTGATATTTAGCTTTCATAAGGTACGACTGGTTTAGGGTCATGTCATACACCAGAGCTACTGTGGGGAAAATTGGAGTTAATTATTGCTGAATGAGATGCCAAAGTAATCCAGAGGATGATGTATTGAAATGTTTGGTGTTTCTTCTTGTCTCTCTTTCTTTTTTTTTTCTTTTTTTTTTCTTTTTTTTTAGCATTCATTCTTTTCTGGTTCCCTGTGGAGTGTTCAGTTCCTAGGGTGGCCTGAGGAGAGATCAGTGATGCTGTGCTTTGTAGTCTATTACAGCACAGCTGTTCATCAATTAGAATGGAGAAAATAATCCTGCTGTTTTAGAATAGCATGATGTGCCTTCTATGTTATCAGGCAAAATGCAAACTGGATACATGAAACCCATGCAGTGAGGCTGCCAGTGTGAGGGGGAACCTCTGACTCAAAAAAGTTCTCCTTTATTATTCTCATTTTCTCTGCTAGTTTAAAACTGTAATTACAAACTTGAGCACCCACTCTACCTTATGACATGAAGGAGCATCTGCAATTGCCCTGCAGGAGCCAGTAGAGCTGTTAGTGAATCAGAGGTCAAGAATAAAGCTAAGAAATCTGAATCAATGCTATACTTATGCAGAGAATCAGTTTGTATACTGCTTTCTTTCTTTTTTTTGCCCTCCTTTTCCATCAGGCCTTCTTTTCTTGTAATAGCAGAGGAATGTGTGCTGAAAAGCAGATAGTTAGTGCCACTTTGCCACCATATGCCTTTATATTTGGAAATTTGCATAAACAGCAAAACATTAAAACAGGATTTATAATCCCCCTCAAAAATAGAAAATATATGCAGAAGTTTCAAAAGGAAACCATGGGAGTTAAGTTAAAAAGCCCCAGCCCTAAATCCCATTAATTGGAAATAGTGTATTTTATTTACATTCATAACATGTATCTATTATGCAGACTGTCTAGTGTACAACATACACTTTTTATGGAGGCTAAGTACCCCTGCTCGTGGGCAATGTTCTAGATTTCTCTTGTAATTCCTATTGTGTGGAACAGACATCCAGAGCTGCCAACTGCATTAAAAACCTGAGAGCTGGAGAGAGAGATGGACTGTAGTTAAAGCATAATCAATCCTCTCTGCTCTGCCACAAACACATTGGCACATCAATTGGTACCTCAAGGTCTAAAGGACTGATGGAGGTTAAAAATTTCTTCTAAAGTTTGTGTTTTCCCACTCTAATCGATGCACCTGCAGGGAAGACATAACCCTAGGTATTACAAAGAGGCTGCTTCACACCTGAACGTGGGGTAGTGCAGTATAGCTGGCTTGAGGTCTGGGTGAGAGCTTTGGAAACCCACTGAGACCAGCAGCTCCTGGCAAGGGAGTGCTCCAGGGTTCTGAGTAGTGGTAAATGTTGGAGTCCTACTGTGATTGCTCCTGCCTTATTGCCTCCTGCCTTATTGCCTCCTTCCTCTCCGTGCTGTACCAGCAGGCACCAGCAGACCAGGCTGTCTTTTGCAGCCTACACCCTTCCCTTCCTGTCTGCATACTGACTGAAATAAATAAGAACAACTTGGACAAACTAATTAGGGAGGGGACCACCTCTGCTTGTTACAAGTGATTAACAGCTACAGGATATGCTCCATTCATTGCATTTTGACGTGATTTTAAGACACCTATCTCCAGCTCCTGCCTTCAGATGCTGTAAGTGAAAGTGGCCTTCTGCCTCTGAAGAGTGCAAACAGAGAGGTGGCTTCAGCCAAGGGAAAGTCTCGCTCTACCTGAATATTACCTAGAAACAAAGTGGAAGATTTTACTGTTCATACTTAAACTCATTTTATTAAATGGTCTGAACTCTTTTTCTGCCTTAACAATAACCTAAGAGATACTTGGGTATGGGCTTGTGGAGGTCTCTCTTTTAATGAGAAGGTCTCAGAACAGCGCCTACGTCAGAGAGTGTCCACTTGCCCAAATACAGATTCAGGGAGGACCTTCTGGCCACAGTTTTCCCCCTCTAGGCACTGTAAATTGGTTTGCAAATCTTTATCATCTTGCACTGTTTAGCCTGTGTCCAAGTATCTGAATTTTTCCTTTTCATCCCCATCAGATTCAAATTTGAACTTACAAATTTTGTTGCTCTTTTCATTTGTGTAATTAGATCTGTGTATGCATTTATGGTTTTTCTTGTTTCACTTTTTCTTCCCAGTACTCCTGCTGTTGCATCTTTCACAAACATTTGTCTTCACTTCTCCCTCTAGTAACAGAACACACTCTTTAAAAGCAAGGATACTGGAACAGAGATTGTGCTTCATTCATTTACTTTGGCAATTAAAATGTAGTAACTTATTTATTATTCATAATGTCTCATGTACTACTGACTGTTGCTGTATAGCTGCTAAACGTAAGGAAATTGTAATATGAGACATTAAGTGATATAAGATCTTACTACAGCATTGTTTCTGCTCAGTCTTGGATGAGAAGTGGCTGAAAGGCAGCCATTTTGGGTGCAAATTAGAAAGCATGTAGATTAATAACAGTCATTGGTAACAATAATGATTCGATTTGAATGGTTAATCCATGCCAAATAATTGTATTGCTCTTTTGTTCTTTATAAAAAAATCTTTTATTTGCCTTTTTATGTTGCGGCCTGTGAACAGAATCACAGATCTTCAGATGCATTTGATATCTGAGTATGTCTACAAATTTTGTTTTGGGGTAATAATTGGCCTTGTAAACTATGAACAGCTACTTGAAAAGATGTGCACTTGATATACACCAGGTTTTGTGCAATCTATACAAATTCTCCATACTGCAGCTCTATCTTTGGTTTCAGCCATCCAAATCCCTGGTGTCCTCACACGGGACAAATGGTGCTCAGCTGGGCACCATATGCAGGTGCAATTCTTCATTTCCAGCCCATGCTTGATATCGAGACAATAAAAAGTCAGTGAAGGATTTTGCAAATGCCTCTCAGTATAGGTAGGGCCTCAGCTGTGTATGTGGCATTTTTACTTATCCTCCCTTTCTGACACGGCTCTTGTGCCACTAACAGTAGTGAGTAAATATCGGAATGATGAAAAGGGGGAGAATTGACTGCAAATGTGGAAACTCTACTTCTGGGTGATTTGCTGTGACACTGCCCAGCAGTTTATGTTCATGCTGATGAAAACACACTTATTCCTGGTAAAGTTTATCTAGAATGCTTTTCCTAAAATTTCCACTTATTTTCTTTTTTATTCTCAAATTCTGACCCTCCTCCTTACAGAATTGTGATGTGGAGTGGATGGAATATTAATCAAAAGAAAGAATAAGTGCAGAAAGCCCCTGGTCTTTTGGTTGGGTGTTGGGGATGGTGTTATATGCAGAAAGTCTGTATACATTCAAACAGGTGCCTTAACAAAGAAAAGAAATTAATGTTTTACTTTAGACTCTCACTGTACTTCTCAGACTAAAATTTATGTAGAAGCGAGAGGCTTACTTCACAAGTGAAATTAATTTGATGGTCCTTCACTATTTCCAACTGAATGTCTGTCAAAGCTGCAGTGCAGCAACAGTTCAGCATGCCTGGCATTAACTGCTCAGAAAAAGCCCTGTATTGGAATAGCACATTGATTGAACTTTGACATTAAGACACATAACTGAGCAGGATGTGAGAAGAGGGGCAACACTGGCCCCTCCACGTGCTACTGGTCCAGTTGTTTTTCTCAGTAAAACGAATTTTCCTAGTTAAAAATTCCTGAAGTTTTATAAAATTAAAAAGGTAGTCCCTACGAGTTGAGACACATCTGGACTTTATGTAAGCTGTTTATCTAATATGGAAAGATATATTGGATAAATTGAACCTATCAAGGAAACATAGGCTACTGAAAACTTACTAGCCAGCTAAAACTTACCAAAAGATCCAGAATTCTTCAGTTTAAAGGCAGGCTTTGAAGAACACTGCAGACCCTGAGAGATCTATGGATCTCTGAAACCAAGGATGCCTCTTTGTATTTAATGATTGGAGACCAGCATTTAGAAATGTGAAACACTGTTTTATTTCTAGAGRGAATGAAAATTTACAACACCTCTGTTAAATGCACTATTAAAATCCCTTTATTCACAGGTAAGACAAACACTTGAATACTTAAATTTCATTGATCTTGTCCTTGAAGTTGAGCTTATGCTTAAGCACCTTCTGCAATCAAGGTGAAGAGCCTGACCACAAGCTCTTTAAATTCAAGGAAAATTTAAACACTCACAGAAAGCCAGAAAAAAGGCTACCATATTTTCATGCATATGACACTTACCTCAGGTTAATTGCATCCTCTTAAATGTTGTGAGGCTTGAAAATACATTTTCAGATAGATTAAATATAYTTGGAGGCTTCTGAGCATGGGACCTGGAGAAGAGGTCTGTGGATCTGTGGTAAACCTCTCCTTGCAACACCCATGTACTTGTGCTGTGGCAAAATCACTTTTCTTAACAGATAACCTGTGGTTGAGGTGTGGTACGTTGATTAAAGAAAGGGGTTTTTTGGAAAATAAAGAAGTAGAAGACGTGTGTAGATTTGGTGAAATTTGTTATTTATTTGTGACTGTAGGAGACCTCAGCTGTGTTTTTCACCTCAGCGTGGAAGCATTTTGATCAAAAGCACAGTGTAACAGAGATAAAGAACTTGCACGACAGACACTTTTTGAAATGGAAGCAAAACATGCAGTATTTGTAGCCTGGCAATGTTAAAAAGAAATATGTAAGATTAAAACAAGCAAGTCCAAGTGCATTTTTTCAGCAGAAAGATACATACATATATACTTAATTTAATGCAGCAGCTTTGGTTAGTCTACTTCTCATCCCCCCCCTCCTCCCTTTTTTTTAAAGCATATAAATTCCAACCATGTTTTGTGTGAAGGGTCTCAGTGCATACTGACATTGTGAGTGTCAGCTCCAGATCACTTTAATCAGAGAGTGGATATGCATGATAAAACGGATAAGGGACTTTAATCAAAAAATCCGCTGGTCTGGAAACGTGACGCACTCCGCCAAACACACTTCATCCCACTTTTCTTGTGCCACTGCCAAGATTTTTATTTCATGAATATGCATTGGACATGATATTACATTAAAATGTGACATTGTTGTGTAGTGGTAGGGATTTAGAATTAGAATAAATAAATAAATAAATAGACTTCTGTAAAGTTTTTGTAATTGAACATTAGTATCATGTTGTGATTTTACATATATTTATTCACCTACCCCCACYCTTTTTCTTCTCTCCAAAATAATGTTTGAATTGCATATTGCATTCATTCCTTTCTGCTTAATAAGAAAAACAGTAGCAGAGAGATGCTTTCTTTAAGTTTTACCTATAAGCATAATGTATGGACTTCTCACCAAGGAATCCTATTTTTGCATACAAACACATCTGTGGCTCTGTGGCTGGGGGCTTGCTTCTACAGCCAGAAATGACTCCTTTGCAGAGAGCCCCAAAGTCCATTATTCTTTATGCAAAGGCTCTCTCTGAATTTCACAGGATTTGGATTCTGTACCTAAAAAACTAAAAAATCCTTTGTTTCCCCCTAATTTTGCTATGTTACTTTGTTTCCTGGAAATTGGTGAGGATTATGAAACTGATGTATGGAAATTTGCATCATTAAGTCTGTGCTAGTCTCCATTTTAGATTTGTATAGTTTCATGTACTTGGGCCAATCAGCTTTGAGTCAGAACACATAAGCATTTCTACATCTGTCTCTTTGTAAACCCCCACACCACGATTTCTGAGAACTGATCTCTCAGACAATATACTTTGAAACACACACCCTAGCATGTGGTGAAGCATTCATCAGATTAAAGATGAATGTGTTTGCTGTCGTACTGTTTCTCCACCACAAATACATACAGGATGGCACTTGAGGAAAGCAAATTTGTCTAAATGCAATGGTTTGCATCTGAAAAATTGTGAGGGCTCGGTCTAAGTGTATACAAAACTGTTAACTTCAGTGAAGCTGTGCAGAATTGCACAAAGCATTTGCCCTTAAGTAGGCAAATACATGTCACTATTAAAATACCGTCGAGTGTTTTTGTGGCATATCTAGGGTGGATAATGGCTAGGTATTAACCACAGAGCTGAGTTTCTATTCTTTCTTGTCCCCTGACCTAGATGATTTTGGTTAAATGAGAGTGGTACTGCCTTCCTTTCACTAGTGACTTGAAATCTCTAAATGAAAAAGTGTTGAGCAGTTAGGGAGTTGGTTTTTTTCTCAAGCTGGGGATAAGAATGGACATCCTTTATTTGCTAATCGAGGACTGTTGTGTATCAGTTGTTCAGTGAGGACCTCTTCTTGTAATAGATGCTTTCTGAGACTAATTTTAATTAAACCCAAACAAACAAAACTTGTAATTACTTGACTAATGATCTGAAGCACCAATATTTCATAATCTGTGTTATTCAAATGTAGCACAGAGGCTATATAAAGCTTGCTCGGTGTAGAAGGTTTCTCAGTGGTAACCACACTGAGAASGTCTCAGCCTTTAGCTGTGCTTCAAACTTTTGAAAGAGAGAAAAGAGCAGCGATTGTTGGCTGAGCTGTCGCTGACAAGGGCAAAAAATATTGAAGATAAAATTCAGAGCTCTTTAAACTACTTCTACACTAAAGTTATGGTCATTTCAAATAGAATTTCCTTTATGAGACTCAATTTCAGCAGAATTTATATGTGCTATATATATCTTTCTCTGGTGAAAGCAGAGAAAGCATGACATTCAGTCCCAGATACTAATCAGAAAAGGAAACCTGCAACTTAAGATGTTTTCAAAAATTTTATAGGCACTTAGCATTAGATTTTTGTCCCACCTTAGAACTCTCTCAGCTGGCTGGTGGGTGCTAGTAGTTCAACATTGCCCCTTTCTGCAAAGTTCATTTGAAAGTGTTGTGAGAACCAAGAAGAATGGCAGTAGGGGGACCTGTTTGTCCACTTATTGTCAGTTTGGGGTGTTTTGTGGAATCAGCTGGCCTCAAACCTCGTCCTGGCACTTTCCCTATGTTGGTCTTGAAAATTGCTATGGGCAGTACAGTACAAATTCTTCCCCGGGATGTTGCTGTGGTAGTTGGGTAGTTCCCTGCCACTAGCAAAAGAATTCTTATGCATCAGCAGGACTTAGTGTCCTTCATACCTTCTTTAGAGCTGGACAACCAGACTTTCTGGAGAGCCTTATGCCTTCACTCTATGATTCTTGAGTGCAGAAGGATTTATTTAAATGAAAGGATTTCCATAGTATTCTTAAAGCTTCAGAGAGGATACTGAGATATTAATGACCATACTTTTCCACTCATTGTCGATTTAGGATCTTGTAGCTTTTAGTGTCTGTCCTATTCTCTTTTAAATGATACCTTTCTGAAAACAACTTTTTATACAATGCACAGCTTTGTATGGTTGTAACCCTTGACAGAGGAACTCTGATCATGGTACAGGCACAAGCTAGGTTTACTGCAGCTCTCGTGATTTCTGAGCTTACACAACACTGTTCTGCATTACAAGTCTAATTCAAACTCTTTTGACTACTTTTGTCCAGCTCCTGGAATCCACTACACTCTCAGATGCTAAAACACCATGGTTATAGTAAGTTAAACCTTATGCGTCCTCTAGACTGCCCACGTCATGTATACACCATGGAACCAGGCATCTGCGGATGTGGATGAAGTCCTTCCACAACAGAACAAGAGGTGTGTAGACTTCAAAAGCAAAATCACAGTTATGGCACAATCAAATAGTCAAACTGTTAATAGATTTGAAACATCTGGTATAAAGGACAATGACTTCAATGGAAGAATATTCATGGTCTCGAATTCCTGTAGATTAAGGATATGTACTCATAGAAGAGCTTTTAGTGGCTGATAGAGATATCTGCAAAGACAGACATCAGTCAGAACTGCCTAATGTAGAATGAAACATCCCCAAAGGAAATTACCATTACAAAAACTATTATTTAATATTAAAGGTAATTGTAACACAAGGGCATGACTCATATCCTTGTGTTACAATTAACTTAATATTAAATGATAGTTTTCTGAATGGTAATGAGGGGAAGTTAAACCTGACACTCTGTCCTTAACCCTTGCTACCGTGCCTGAGTATTAATATGACTAAGAGGTGTCTGTACAGTCTGTCATTTACTCATGTCACCTGTTAGTCATGATGAAGTGAAGAAGGTAGATTTATAATACCAGCTTTTACAATTAATTGGAGAATGCTCATTTTGTGGACTGTTATACAGGATAGCTGACCTTTACAACCATCAGAGTACAGAGCTGATGCATTATATTGATAATGAGCACTTTAGTATGTTAGACCATGACAGACTTATAAAGATTCACAGCCTTAACTTTCTGCACTTCATGACATCTTCCTAATATTCTTCCTCCAGTTTTTTTTTCAGTTGCTGCACAGTTCCAGCTGGTATCAAAAATGTGTACACAGAAAAATGCAAGCACATTTCATGCCATGATCATATTTAAACCTTTTAACGTCAGGTTTTCTGTTCTGTAGAGCATGCCTGCATAGTTCCCAACACAGAATTGGGGCGTTAGTTGAGAGGCAGCCTTAACATCACTTCAACATAACATTTATGTGCCTGCATATCTGTATATTGTATTGCTACTGATAATGCATGGACAACTCTGCTTCTTGCATTCCTGCACCTGGTTCCTGAAAAGAATTAACCAGTTAAGAGTAAGGTAGAATATATGACTTAAGAAAAATAATAAGAAAATCATTATATGCTTAGTCAGAATGAATCATTTTGCATTTGGTTAAGCCATGTTAGTGATTACATCGTGTCATTCTTTATCATGTCACAACATATGACATAGCAAAATCACTGCRTGCAGTTTATAAAAAAAAAGTAGAAAGTTTAAAATTAAAAATATATAGACTGTTTTCTTATCTGTAGCTGTGATTCCAGCCAGAGGACTCGTGTTGTGAATTCACGTTATTAATTAGCAGATTGGGATATCTGCAAAAAGCAGATAATTCTGAGATACCAGCACACAGTCCATAAAAACAGATATCTCAGGATGAACTCCACTCTAAGAATTAGGTCTATGTTTGAAAACAAGTTTAAATCAGGAAATAGACCTGCATATAYCATCCTGCTCTGATGGGCCCTGTTGCTAGGTGTAGTACTACTGCTTTAATCTTTTCCTTGGAAAAAAGCATGTGGTTTTACCTATAACCAGGTAGTAAACTCTCTAACACAATGCAAGGAAGATTTCACAGGGTAGCAGAAAATCTCACGAAGTCCAAACTCCACTTAAAATCTTACAGACATGAGAAAATCCACATGACTCCAGTCGCCTTTTACAATGGAAAAGATGTAAGGAAAGCTGTGAAACAATAAGGTATCTTCTCCTTTTGCTGTTAATATTAGCAGATGTAGGTGAAAACCAAAAAGTGCATTTGTTTCCATGTTGGGCTTGCAGCAAGACAATTTTAACTTGAGGTTGCACAGTGYAAGAGATCCAGGAGACAAATATTGGTGTGTGGAGTCACAATGTTGTGCCAGGTCCCTCTGAAGTGCACTGGTACTGAAAAAGAGCTTATTTTCTCTAGCAGGCAAACTCTGCCAGTCCAAAGCTAGCATTTTCTAGGAGATGCAGTAGCTCTTTCTCCTGAGCAAACACTGTTCYATTTCAAGAAGGAGCTTTGTCCTGTTTACAATCCTGCATCATTTGCGAGGATTGTCTCGGTTACACATGAACCCATGGAATAGAAAAATGCAGGAATGTCATCCTATGCCTACACAGCCACTGGAGCAGCGATGAGATATATGACAACAGCCCAGGTCAAAGCTTCATATTTTTAAAGTCCTTAATATATATTCAGATGATAGGGAGCTGTCTGTATGGCAGTTATCCAAGCTCTAAAGCCCCCATAAATACATATTTACATGACAGATTTACATGATTTGCTCTGGAGATCTTGCACAATTTTCAAGCGAGGTGTTTCATATACCACGATATACTGCAGTGAAAGGGTATTTCCACCTCAGGCTGGGTTCATCCTTTAGGCCAACAAAAGAAGCTCTGGCTGATCTAGGTCAAGGCAGACTCAAGCGTGAACAGCCTTGCTGGGATCTCTGGTAATTTAGTAGCAGCTACAGAGGACAAAGAAACTAAACAGAAGACCTTTGAGAGCTTACCTTTAGCAGACCATAATCTGCCCACAGAAATGTTCCTGGAGATTTCGAAAGGGATTGGTTGTGGCATTCATGACTTATTTTGCTATCTCTAGGTGTGCCAACATTTACAAGCTGGATGTAAGGAACTCACAGCTTCACCAGTGCTGTACCTAGATTGAGCTTCTTCTGAGTTAAATCTTAATATGGTTGTACTATGTACAGGAACTGTGTTAATGTAACATGGGTGACCCCAACAATAGCTCTGCACAGAAATGAATTAACAATCACAAGCGAAAATTTGTTTGGTTTTGCTATTTAAAGAGAGACACTGAAGGAGGCTGTTAGTAAGCTGTTACAGAATCCAGCTGTACAACTAACATCTCTACCATAAATTGTACAAAATGAGAAAGGAACACCACTTATTCATTCCTTATTTAATCTCTCCTCAAGCCTTCAGTGGCTTACAGTAGAATTGATTATATATATAGTAGAAATCTCAGAAAGATGTGTTTCTGAGCTGAGGCAGAAGCCAGGTTTCCTCAATGTATGGGTTAGCAGTTACTGTGTCTACACATCACTAGGGATAATCATACCAGACCAGCAAAGTACTTCAGGATCTGCTTACCTTTGAGCATGCAGGCAGACTAATTGACTTAACTGAGATTACACACAGGCTTAAAGTTAGTCGTGTGCTTTGCTGGATTTGTCATTAATCCCATGGCCTGAAATATACAGAAGTTTTACAGTAAACTTGAAGGCCACTGAGCTGAGCTTCCTTGAAAGGCCTCCTTTGCAGCAAGGAAACTTATTTTGGGAGATTGGTTTGTTTGTTTGTTTGTTTGTTTGTTTGTTTGAAATAAAGGTTCCTGAGAGGATGGAAGGCTTGGCAGGGGAATGACTGACCTGTGCGTTTAACCGGCACTGCCTTAACTGCATCCTGAGCCTTTCCTATCTTGTGCAGAGCTGGTCCCAGGTTGCTTCTTGAATTTCTCTTGACGTCTAACTTAAGGCACATCTTAGTCAATGAAATTATTGTGAGTGGTTTACTGTGAATACTATTGGTTCAGAAGGTGAAATGTACAACGCTGCATTTTGATACCAGTTAACATCTTAAAAGAGGCTGTCAGTTGCTGTCAGTATAAGGTTTCCAATTTTATTGCTGAAGTGTATTTCTAATGGCTGACAAAAAAATAGGGTAGAGAAACACTTCAAAAATAAATATTTTCCTTCTTAGACACCATATGAAATTGGAAATATTTTTTATTATTATTATTATTATTATTATTAAAGATTAAAAGCAACTTCAGGGATTCCACATATTCAAGTATAATGCCAATTTTTGTGGCATAATCATCACATCCTATTTATAGAGAAGAAAGAATAAAACAAAACTATTCCTCCCATGTTATATATTTCTGAGGGTTTTGTTACATAGAGTTATTTTTTAATTTTTTACACTGCCATCTCATGTCACACTCATGGCCCAGAAAACATCCTGCATTTCACTTTGAAAAGAAGAAAAAGAAATAGAATGAAGCATACAATTTTTTGTAGTTGTGGAAGTCATGATGGCATTTCTCCAAGAGGAAATGTAAAAAGTTTAGTTTTAACTCAACATTACTTCTACATCCCTTGACATAATACTATTATTATCCTGCTATTTTATAGCATTATTCTGAGTTTTTCCTGACATGCCAACAGTGCACTAGCGTTGTATAAAAGCAATGCAATTTGTGGGATCCACACAAATACAAGAGAACTGGGCAATGAGATATCTAAAGCTATGGGTCATCCAAGGGACCCCTGCACTTCATATGGGGTGGAGATCATGGCTAACTCACATGCAAATAATTTTTACTTTGTTTCAGCAGTATGAAGTGCATTGCTCCTATTTATGAATGTCATATTTTATTCTGAAACATAAGTGTAAAACCTTTGGTTCCTCATCCTTTACCAGGATGTGCAGTTGGCTCCAACACTGAGCCTTATCTCACTCTGCTGATCCACCTGTCACAACTTACAGGGTCTCTCCTCCTTCCTTTTCAGAATGAGGTGAAAAATCTCAAGAAGTGTCCATGGCTTGAAAATCAAACAAATCTTGGTGCACCTTTGCTGTTTTCTTAGGACAAGTTCTGTGGCAATATAAACGCAACAATGAACCTTCTGTCCTATAGAAATGGTGCTGTTTCTTCCTTAGCATTAAGGAAATTACGAACTATCATCTGAAGTCTTAGAGCAGGGAAAACTTACCTGGAATGTATTCATTTTGAAGATTGTTTTAAAATCAAACATGTTCCTTCCTTTTCCCTTTCCTTATTTTCCCCTTTTCCCCTTCCTTCTTTTCACGCTAACACAACTCACCAGTTCATCCAGCTCTGGAGAGTCTTGCAGATAATTTACTCTTAATTGTGAAGCTATAATCAGAGCTATTGCTCGAAGGATGCTTGAAGTGCTAGATGTACTTAGCTATTTTTTTTTGTTTCAATAGCAGAAAGAAGAGGCCTGTGTTTTTTCTATTTGTTTGGTAGATGGGATAGAAAACCCAGTGTGCAAGAGACTGTGGGGAACTTCTCAATTGATACTACATTGAAAATGATACTGAACAAGCTCCATATTTTGTGTTTTAGAGCACTGTCTTGCAATATTATGTAAAGAAGTAAAAAGTATAGCCCAGTGTGTTAAAAAGTCATAGTACTTAGAAGTCCCATTTTCTAGTATCTAGACACACAGAGAATATCTCTGTAATGATATTCTGCTTTATCTACTATCTGGCAATGTTCTTCTTGGTGGTATTCCCATTTATTCTTTTTTGCATTCCACCTGTTGATATCCAAGCAACGGGGGCAGTGCCAAAGCATGTCCTGGTATGTGTTCAGTCTGCTACTTCATTCGTATTATTCACTGAGCTTTACTAAAAAGAAAATGAAAATATCACCTAATGGCAAACTATGAGTTTGTCTTTATTTTAGAACAATATTTATCATGGCAATTTGAGAAACCATCAAGATAGATTCAAGCCAGTAAGATTGTGACACAGATTCTGTGTATATCTAGGTTTAAGTCAATCAGTCTGAGATTTCCCATTTTTAGCTAAATAATAACAACCCACCACCTCTCCTGCAAGTTCCACACCGTAAATGCTGGTGTAATTATAAAACAACTGTGGGTGACCTTTCTGACCCCTAAGAAATTTTGTTTGTATTTGACATTTAGTAATTTGTAACAACACCAGTGCAAAGTCAGCATGGAGGCGGGAAAAAATATACTTAAGTACATCTTGACCCTTTGAAGCCAATAGTATCTGTTTTTGCTTGTTCACTCCTTGAAGTTCATGGGAGGGCAGCTATCTCACAGAGTTTACACTGACTGGAAGTTAGGAACATTTCATCAACACAGAGAAGGCCTGATTGAATGAAGATTTAAGGGTGGTTTTTTTGGCTTTTGTTTGAGAGAAGATACGGGGCTATATAAATGGTAAAGTGACCAGCCTTCAGCCCTAGTGCCACTCTGCCACTTCCTGATGTGCTCCTGAGTGCAATTGTAAGAAGGCATAGAGACATGCAAGAGCACGACCCTTAGCATGATGCCATCCTGCGGGTTGCTAACACCAGCACACGGAGCAGGGCTCCACGCTAATCCAGGGCTCCAACAAGGGCAYCCACGCCAAGGGTGAAAACATGGGAACCTTAGTGGTGCGTGCTGGGGGCCTTGAACCACTCACTGCCTTTGCCTGCTCATTCCTCCCACCCGTGTGACAAGAAGAGGGGTTGCACAAGCTCCTGCAGCGCTGGCAACGAGAGCAATACGCATCTGCCATCCGGCTTGAGTGAGCAGAGAGATCCCCTGTAAAGCTGAGTGAGGCTGTRTGGTCTTTGATGCCTGCTGGTGTGAACACTTAAAAGACTTTGAGGTTATAGCACCACTCCAGGCAGCAAACAATATGGAAACATTAGTGACCATCACTCTCACAAGGGGCAGGCAGAAGGAAAGGTTCGTCCTCCTGTGTTACCACAGAAAACTCCTCCTCTTAGCTAGCTTGCTCACTTATAACTGGGGTTGGAAAGTGCAAGCCAAAATGAAGTCTGCATTAAAAGAATTTTGTGGGCTGTACAAATCATAAGGGTAACTACTTCACAAAATACTGTCAACTGAGGCATATATTTAAAAGGTTAGATAAAATATCTCCTAGCCATTTTTTCCAGTTCTTTTCTTTTTATAGTCCACTGCAAAACAACAATAGATAAAAAGACTGTATATAATGCATGTATATTTTGTTGGGTTTTTTTTTTACCTTTCCCAAAGGAGTCTCTGTGCTTCCCACACTAATTGTAGGTTTTTCTGAAAATGCAGCATGAATCATTTATAAATAAAGAGACTTTAAAATCCCTAAAAGACTCCCTGAGGTATTCAGTATTTCAGCATAAAATAACTGTTAAATGGAGTTATTCTGAATTAGCTTTTACTGGAAAGTGGTGAAAATAAAGTTTTCTTTTCACTGTGAATGTGCAATAATTCTTTTACACAGCTACCCAGGGTAATTGACAAGCRATTTTCATAATTCAGGTTTTAGCAAAGAAATCATCTGAAGTGGCTAACATTAAATGAACGGAGCTGCTATTAAAATATAGCTTTCAAGAAAAACTGCATGAGGTGTCAGAACCAGGGGCTCTGTGTTGAGACCTCAAAAAATAATTCAGGCTATAAAGTAAAAACACATACATTCAAGCTCCACAATAAATTCATACATACACCCTCCTCACACATGCATACACACACTTAAAATAATAAAGAAGGATTTTTTGTCTTTCTCTTAAAATCCTGTGATTATTTTAGTGCACAGATAACCTTAGAAAGGCGAGGCACTCAGAAAAGGTAACTGATTTGCATGACTCCTTTGGACTTCGTAACCTTGACTGTCCATACCCACCGTACAATCAGAGGTCACATTTGATCTCTGCGTGTAAAATTATGCAGAGGAAGCTTCCTCAACACTTTGTAGTTGATTGACAAATTGGTCTGTCACTCAAATGCTCCTTCAACTTATCGTGAACAGTAAAGAAAATTATCTGTTCTGTGCATATGTGAGAAAAAGCCTGTTCATTAACCTCTAGTCTGCTGAAGCTGTGGAACATATAATGCTTCAAGGAATATGTACTATATAAGAAAAGTATGCAAAAGATACAGGTGTGTGTGTATATATATATATTTACATGCATATATTTGTGTGTATAACATATAAAACTGTGTCTATAATAGAGCAGTCTGTATGATACATATATATTTCATATGTATATGTACATATTACACCAGTTTCTACAGAAAACTTTAGGCACCCTTTTTCATTAATTTTGTACATGCACGGTAGTTACAGACAGGCAGACACCTGTGAGATGATTCCTACAAGTATTTGTTAGAGCAGGCTTCATAATCTAAGATGCCTGTGACTATTATCCCTCAGATACTCTGCCTACACTGTAGCTCTCAGATGCTGGGTTATTTACAAACATTGCTGTATCACAGTGCAAGGATTTAAAAGCAACTGACAGTAAAGGTAGGGCCTAATTCACTTCAAGTGTTAAGCAGAGGCAACTCAGACAGATTTAGTGGAGCTATACCTGTTTATCTCAGCAGCAAATTTAGTTTTACATACCATGGAATACTCATCTGGCATCCAGTTGCTTCAGCTTGGGGAAACATTTGCAAGTCATGTATATGTATGTGTCTTTTTTGCTAACTACTAGTCAGTGTACTTTCATTTATCTGTCTGATCTAGGTGA
The DNA here is from genome assembly GCA_018881555.1 of Amblyornis subalaris. NCBI lineage: Eukaryota > Metazoa > Chordata > Aves > Passeriformes > Ptilonorhynchidae > Amblyornis > Amblyornis subalaris. The sequence goes on from JACAXG010000042.1 coordinate 1,276,298, forward strand.
GAAAAATTAATTTCTCTAGGCATTTGTCTCTAAATTCTTCATGTGTAGCTGAATCTCAACTATGATATCTAGATAAAAACCTGCAGCTACAAGATGGTGACACTTCTGTGCCTGGCTGGACTTTTATTTTCCACCATAAGCCCCACATACAGGTACCAGAGAGCAGCAAACTCTCCTATTTCGAACTTTGTGAAAGTCCTGATCACTGCCCTGACTTGCCAACTTCTGACTCACCTCTGGCAGTGAGGCAACATGCCAGGTCAAACCTGGAGAGAATGTGTATTTGCTTCAAATCTAGGTTGGTAAGTGAGGTAAACTTAAAAAAATCCCACAAACATAAACCCCCACAATTGGTGTTAACATAATTTCTTTTCCAATAAAAACTTTTCCTTCTACTATTTAGTAATTTTTCTTTGCCAGTGGCTGACTAGCTTGAAGTCTTTGAAACACTGAGCTTTCTATAAAATCCAAATAATTCTCTGTAAATCAAAGTACTTGGCATGCTTGCTGCAAAGCCTGAAGCTTTTTTTTTTTTTAAGGTAATCTCTAGAAAGTAGTTTGTACTCATGTTTTCACAGTGATTAAATATGCAAAGTAATTTTCATGATTATCACCCCGTTCTGAACCAAATCAGATGCGGCTATGCTTCTCTTTGTACAAAGCCAGTTATTGGATCAGATTCCAAAACAAATCCCCTGAATTTGGCGGATCATCATTTTAAAAGGGGGCTTGTTAAGGTAATGATTAAATTAAACCACCCCTTTAAGAATATTTAGATCTGGTCCGCCAAGCGGAACGGTCTAATGGTTTTTAAATTAGAAGCTGCGAATGCTAGTGAATTTCTTTTGTGGGTCAAGTGGGTATTAACAAATGCTAAGACTGTTCTCTCTTTTGTCATCACCTTGAAATCTCCAAGAAAAGCGAGGAGTGGGAAAGACACACAGAGAGAAGCAGTGTTGGTATTTTAACATCAGTGCTTTTAAACCAAGGGCAGCCTCAGATTTACAAGGCTGGAGAGGAGAAGGTGTGAGATGATGTTGCTGGTAATCTCTTTATACCTTGCTCTTGAGAAAGAGGCTGAAGCTCGAATCTTCAAGGAAGTGGAGAACCCAAGTGCATTCAATTCTGGCAGTCTTAAGCTATTGCAGAGGTGTAATAGCCTGCTAACCACAGAAGCGTGGATAACAACCCCTACCTGTGGCTTCCAGATTTCTTAACCCTGTCAATTTTAAACGTGCTTTTTAGCCTCAGATACTGCTGGGAGTTTGTGGCTGGGAGAGACAGTTGTTTCCTTGTGTGGAGAGGATGCCTGGATTCTTTCCAATGCCAGAGACTTCAGTTTGTCTTTTTGATACCCTAGGCAAACTGTTTATCACTMGTATTTTACATCCCTCACTACTACCTAATACTGGAGTTCTGTGAATATTGGATTTATGGGGCATAACAATCTCCCTGGTGGGAGGAAATCCACATTAAAATATAAATCTGTCAAGTCAGGTCAAGTCACAGCTAACAAAATACCAATGCTGATCTTCTGTGCTTAGTCCCTGCTTCTTTTCACTCATACATAGGTTTCTGAAAATGGCACCACTTGGGCCAAATTTTTCCTATACTGAAATGGTTTAAAAGAAAAATGTTGGGGAGGGGCAGAGGTGAAATTTGAGAAAAGTGGGGAGAGAAACAGCTTTCTGTTTATTCACACAAAATCCTTGTGACTCTTTTCTTTATGAATAGCCTTCTAAGCAAGGGTAGTAGTGGAAAGCTACAGAAACAACTGTAACTGGTGAGGTGCACTTCTGCAGGTGAAAAAGTCAGTTTTCAGTTGACTGAATTATGACCCTTTAGAAATTGCATGCTTTGGACAGTTTGTGTAGGGCTTTTTGCTAAGCTTGTAAAACGTGCACTCAAAGAGAGACATGCTCTATGCACGTGTATGTGTTGAGGGAGGGAGAGAGGGCAGGATAACTTTGCTGTGAAATGAGTGATTTTCTGACCTGGCAAAATGGTTAGGGAAAGTGGCTTACTGAGCTGAGTCCTGGGCTTATGCTCTGCAAAGCAAGCATGCAAAGTGATCGGGCCAAGACTGATTGGTGTGAAGTAGGATTTACAGAGAGAAATACCACTCCAATGAATCTATCAGCCTGCCTTCATTTTCTTATCTGCACCCATCTTACACCACGTGGAGTACTGCATCCAGGTCTGGGGCTCTCAACACAAGGAAAATGTGGACCTGTTGGAATGAGTCCAGAGGAGAGCCACGGAGTTGATCAGAGGGCTGGAGCACTTCTGCTATGAGAACAGACTGAGAGAGTTGGGGCTGTTCAGCCTGGGGAGGAGAAGGTTCTGATGAGGCCTTACAGCACCTGCACCTTCCAGTACCTAAAGGGGGCTGCAAGGGAGCTGGAGAGAGACTTTTTACAAGGGCATGTAGTGATAATAGGATGAGGGGAAATGGCCTTAATGTAAAGGAGGGTAGGTTTAGATTAGATATTAGAATTCTTCACTGTGAGGGTTGTGAGTCACGGGAACAAATTGCCCAGAGAGGTTGTGAACTTCTCATCCCTGGAAATGTTCAAGGCCAGGATGGGTGGGGCTCTGAGTAACCTGATCTAGTGGAAGATTCCCCGGCCATGCCAGTGGGGTTGGAACTGGATGATCTTTAAGGTCCCTTCCAAACCATTCTATGCTTCCATTCAGTAAGAATTTATCTGTCAATGGGAGATCATTACCCTGTGACAACATTTTCATACACTGAACTCTTCTATTCTAAATGTTCCAGTAAAAAGCTGATAAGAAGTTTTGAACTATGACAAAAATAATTAGGGGAATGTTATTGTTTAACACCTGAGAATACAAAAAAAACCCCAAAACCTAGCCACACACCCAAGCAACTGAAAAAACCAACAAACATAATTCAGCCTTGTTAAACAACCTTAACTCTGCTCCTTGCATATAGACATGGCAATAGATGTGGTCAGTTCTAAATGACCTTCCATACCCTCTGCACTCATTTGCATTAAAGCAAACAAAATGTTTTAATGCATATCACACTCAAGATGCCAATAAGGCTGATCAGATTCTATTTTGCATGTAAGTTTCCATAATAGCTATTAAGCCTTTGGTTCACATTGGCACATGCAATTATTTTGGTCAAGAAACCATTACAGTGCAAAATATTAAATAGAAAATAGCATTGTTAATAATACTAAATTTCACATACTTTTTTTCTTTTTTGAAGAAGAGAAGTTCTTTCCCTCTCACTAAAAAGCCGTCTGGCTTTTTGCAAATGTGAATTTGACTCGGGAAGAATATTTCTAACAACAATAGAAAGGTTGCAATGGGTTGGACAACTCAAGCCATAATGCTGTATAGTCTAATCTGACACAACAGTGACCAGGTTGTAATGAAATTCCTTCACAAGAAGGCCTAATTCATAATTAATGCAAATTCACAGCAGGTTTTTTGTTCTTTAAAAGCACAGAGCAGTGATTATTTTATGATCTGTTTGGACTGTTCCCTTATTCCCAGCTATATTTTCCCTAAAATAAAAGTGTTAACAAAGTTATCTCCCAAAGCTTTTGGTGAATAAAACCCTGAAGCAGTTCTGCTTTGTACAACATCATCAGGGCTCACTTAGTTTGAGAGAGAACCTGCTGTGAAGTTCATTTTCAGGTAACAGTTTTTCCAAGTCCTTGCCCACCTTGATCCCCTCTCCTTTATAACTTTCAGGTTATTTAGAGACTATCTCTGAGCAATCACTAAGGCTGGACCCTCATTCCTGCCTTCACCAAAGGAAAGGTGTGATTGAATCTTGGATTTTGGTTGGGGCTGACAGTTTAAAATTAACTCATCAGTTAGTCTCTATTTTCTAAGGGCAGAGAAGACACTGTATTTCTGGGAAACGGGCTGCATGTTCTGTCAGGCAGAACACAGTATTTCAACAGCACAACTTTAGAAGTGCATACAAGTATTATCTCTGTTTCCAGCAAAAGAAAATGAGACTGAACAAGGCATATTAGTCCAAGATAACTTCATCTTCTCTCCAGTGTTCGGGCCTTAAACCTGAGAATCACCCTTTCTGGAAGGGGACACTGTAAAGTGAAGTTATGCTTCAAAAGGCCTTTTGGAGCCTGCGGTTTTGGATGTGCTGCTGTTGCTCAGGGCAGTCGTGGACAAAGGTATCCTACTTGTTCCCAAGACTACAGACAGGGAATCTGTGGCCACAGTTATTTGCAAGCTGAAATCACTGGCAAAAAGATGGAAAGCAGGTTGAGAGTCTGTTTTAAATTCACATATATGATCTCTTAAACGGGTTTTCGTAATAAAAAAAAAAAAAATTCACAGTAGCACAAAGAAATAAAATGCATATAAACTCCATGTAAGAATTTTTGGTTTATCCCATGTTTCAAACATTTGTTTGAGGTTTGAATGCGAATATTTTTAGACCGCCAGTATCTCAACTGGCATCTAACTTTCTCTGCTGAGCTATAAGGTCAAAGCTCTGCTTTTGGGTTATCTGCAGAGGGGATCTTGACTGCATAGTGTGCCCTTGATCCCTGCATAAACCAGCCATTGACGTCAGTCTGAGTTTCATGTGCAGATTAGAGCTGTGTAAGCTCTTCATAACAAAATCTAAAGTTATGCAAAAGCCTCTAGTAGTTTGCAGTTTGAACGTGGAAGTAAATTCAGAAGAGATTTATGTAGAATTTGAGTCACTAGCAAACTTTTAAAAGAAAATTCAAAACTYTTTTCTTTAGACTGGAAGGATTATTGTTATTTCTTTAATGCTCAATGCCATGTTTTTGCCCTCTGGTTTTATATGGTCCCATGGAACGCATGTGGATTAAATAAAACAGTCAGCGAGAAGCAATACCTATACTTTTGAATGTCACCAGCAAATCTGCAAGTTTTGAATGCAAAGTTTGAACCCCAGAAAACTGGAGGATTGGAAGATGGAGGAATGACATGAACCAAATGATCAATTTGAGTTGTGGATTGCAAACATTCTCCACTGACTGGAGTCAGATTTCTTTTTTTTTTGTCCTGCCCTACTCAGAGCAGAACCTGAGAAGTATAAAGTGTATATATTATAAATCACAAGCTGGTCAAAGAGCTGAAACYGGTAGGAGTTGCAGTGCTCACTGAAAGTCATTAACCTGAAGGCACAAATCTCTTGTGGCAGATGAGAAAAGGAGATTCTCCCCTAAATATTTGTGAAGTAGGCACTCTCTTTGTCCAAAATTTTTTATGATTCTTGAGATGTGTAAATTTTGCCTAAAGGGACTGACTCCTGGTGTCTGTGGGCAAATTCTCTGAGAAGGAAAGTCAAAACAATACACTATGGACTTCTATCAGAAGATTTGTTCTTCCTCAAATAATGTCACTTAATTAAAAATTGTAAAGATATATTTACCTTCTCAGAAGTGACTGCCTTTAGAACAGTTCTAGTCTATTAGTAAATAATGCACATTTAAAAAGATTTATAAATATGTATTTAACCAAAACAGTCATTCTGGTCTCTTAGATAATTAATATGCATTGGAGAACTTTCCATTAAAGACTTCTTCCTCTCTTCTTTTTACTTTAAAAAGCAAAGAAGTTAAATGCAAAAAAAAAWAATATTTATAAAAAATCAACCCACTGAATAATGATAAGCCTGGGACATAACCCATAAAAAAACAGGACACCGAAACTTCATTAAAACTTCAGGCTGGAGAAGTTGTTCTGTGAAGCTGATTTTCTTTTTTCTTCTTCTTCTCTTTGACAGCTAGAATTAAAGGACAAAGTGTCAGCTTAATTTTAAATTCCCTGGCTTTGGTCCATTTGTGTTACAGCCTTAATCAGGAAGAAATAGTTCTGCTAAGGGTCATATTATTTTTGGCCCATGGAGGGATGTTCAAGGTGAACAAAAGGGCAAAGCTTTAGGCAAGAAGTTACCAGAAATGAGATAGGGACCACTTCTGTCCCTTTAGAAAAGTTATTGGCATTGGAGTGCTACCACTGCATGGAGCCAGGGCTGTTCCAGGAGCTGCTTGGACTTCTCTGGAGCAATTTGCCTTTCTGTTTGCCTCTAGCCTACTCCTAACTCTCATTTTGGCCCAAACATCTGCCTTGTGAGTTGTGAGTCATTAGTTGTGAGTCACCATTTTCTGAGGGTGTGAGCATCTGAAGGTAGGACTTTTTGCTCTCAGAGAACCAAAGCAGCTCTGCTCCTCAATGGCACTTTGCAGTTACTCCACAAACAAATGTTTAATGACAGTGCTTCTTGACGGATGTGGTGTTTGAAAGCTTGGCATGTTATTTGAAAGAGATATTTTTCAAATGTTTCACGTGAAATAGAAACGTTTTTGTTACATTAAAGAAGTGGTAAAACAGATAATAGAGTAAAAGCATATTTGGTTTGTGTTATAAATATGAGCATACATACTTTTCTGATCTGGATCCCATCTACCCAATTTATTGAGTAAATTATGGAGACATTTGGAACAATGTAAATTTCATTGCAACCAAATAGAGGTTTATAAAATCTGTAAGATTCTTACATAAAATGCTTTAGTGTTTGATAATAAACTCAAGTTGATAGTGACTGATTCACAAATGTCTTCCTACCACAGTGCATGTTTGAAAGCCCTCTGAAATCAATACACAGGATCCCATTGATTTCAGCAGATTTTGCATCATGCTCTTGCTAAATCATAAGATTCAATCAGAATTTATTCTGCATGCTGAAAGAGAGATGCCTTTTTTATTTCCCTGGGCACAGAACAATAATATGATTTTATTCTGTTATACTACTGAGAGAGTGATACACATGCTGAAAGATGAATTCTGATCTCTTAAAGTATCATTAAACCCGGATGTCTTTCACATTTTCATACTGATATGTGAGGAAGCACTTTCTGCTTCATGTGAAATGTTAGCATGATGGCACTGAAATTTAGAATGAATATAATTCCTGCTGTACCAAGGCCCTTATGAAAACAAGACTGTTTATCTTGTGGGGCTGTCCTGGCAAACCAAGGCTTAAATATGAGAAATAAAAGCTCTTTAGTTTTACAAGAGCATTGTGCCTCTGAGCTTTGCATTTTTTCTAAACCCCAGGATAGTGTAAGAAGAACCAGTAATAGGGAGGTAAGCTTCCATAACATTATATCAGAGAAGAAATGCACACAGCTCTTTAATAAAGGGCAAGGACATTCATTTGACTTGTTGGTTTACTTTATTACAGGGATGCCATTCATGTTTCTATAATTAAACTTGTTTCAGCGCCTCCATTATAAAGTCTTTTTTTTTTCTTGCTGAAGCAAATGCTGGCATGCTCCATCTGTTTCAGTGTCCTGGAGTGCCTTGTTTTTATGTTTGGTTTTTTTTTTTTCATGGGGGTGGTTGATTGTTGTTGTTGTTTTTTCCTCCTTCATTTTGGAAAGGTTTAGGATTCATTCTAAGAATGAAACCTGTGTAAACTTCATGCTACTTTCACATCTGAATCTCTGGAGGTGTCATCATACATCATTCTTCCCATTCTTGTAACAGAAGCTGTGCATTTTTAATAGGTCCTGCACTTAGAATTAGAAAACTAACCTTATATTTTTAGTTCTGCCAGAGATTATCTTGCTGTACTTCTGCACTGATGAGCTCAGCAGGTGTTTCTTCAGCAACTTCTTTCTGTGTCTTGCTGCTGTGACTCACGAGCTCTGGTGGTACTTGTTGAGGGGACTGAAGTCCCCGATGTCATAGTGGCGAAAGCTGAAGGGGCAGTGTGCCTACTCTGAAAGTACCATAGTTCCCAGTCTGTCTGAGTCTCCATAAAACAGAGGCAATAGCTAAAGGACAGACATTTTGCATGGTAAGGATGGTAGGCGGGTGGGAACAATAACTTCTTTGCTACTTGCCATAAATCCCCAGAGCTTCTCAGGCAGTGCTCTCAGTGCACCAGCCTGTAAAATATGGGTTTGTATGTTTATTTTTGTCTGTTTTACCTCCGTAGATATCTTTTTAGTTTAAGGTAGGAACTGGAAGTACGTGCACACGTGTGTGAATGAGTAGAGAGGGTTTATCTTCAACTTCCTTGTATTTCTTAGTAAGCTAAAATACAGCTGCCAAGCTTGGAGAGACTGTCCTGTCCTATGAGTGGTTTACCTGATCCACAGATGTTTAGCTTGAAGTCTGGCCCTAAAGTTTTTCAGGTATGTAAATCCAATTCTTAACTGCATAAGCATTTTTAAGGTACTTGCTCCAAGCCTGAAAATGAGTCCTTGGACCACACCAAGGTGTCACTCCCCTTTTAAGGCTTGGTTCCCTGATGTCCAGGTGCAGATGGGAACTCCATGTGCATTGAGAAGGATTGATACATAGACAGTGAGTATTCAGGCATGCAAACCCACCTGAGGCCCACATCCGGAAGTCACTTTGTATTGTTACATTACTGTGTTCAGTGTTTGTATTTAACATTCTCAAAATGAGAGAAGGGCAAGGAATGAGAGATGCAGAGGCTCATGTTTCAGTTGTGTTGTTTCCATAGTTTTACCTATTCAAACAGGCTTAAAAAAAGAAGTTTCCTACTTTGGACTCATCCTAATGTGCCATATTAGTATAAAACCAGAATCCTTTTGAGAATTTTTTCTTGCATTCAATGGTTTGGAGCAACGACAATATAAAGTATTCCTGTGTAGATAATACTTAGTGGCAAACTAGAATAGATAGTTCAGCCAGAAAACTGATTTCAATTTCTGCTGCATTAAAAAACCCCACAAGATGAATCTTTCATATACCAGTTGTCATGTTTCAAAGCTTACTTATGTTATTGTGTTTAGATGTGATTAAGATTCCAGATTATCTTACTTGTACTGAGTAAACACACTGTTCCACTGCCAGTCTAGGTTAGTTTTCTCTCTAACTTGTTTTTCACTGTTTCATTGGATGATTTTTTTATAGATTCCTCTCTTCAATAAAAGTCCTTGCTTTCACTAATATAACATTAATTTCTGATTGATCTGTTCTTAGGTGGAGAAATAAGGTCAAAACGTATATTGGCATCCTGATGGCTTGAGCTGGTCACTGCCAGCTCTTGATCAGCTGCCAACTTTTCAATTAAGAGGTGAGAGTGAGTGATCTGTGCTGGTTTTGCTATTTATCTCATCTCTAAGGAGTGACACATTTTGCCTTTCTGAAAACAGCTCCGAAGACTCTGTGGTTCAGGTTAATTTTGATCAGTGGCCGATSTCCACCTCATATCGGAAAAGTTCACTGGGGTTCTCAGCAGCATCCAAGTGCTTGGAGGTGGAGGTATGAAACACAGAAAATCATCAGAGGAGTAATGATGATAATATCAGAAAAAGATAGACTGGTGAAGCAGATAAGATATTATAATCCAAAAAATTGTTATGGGTAATTTTCTTCTCATAACCTGAGGACAAAAACTTTATTACTCTTTAAACTCCAATATTGCACCAATTAAATTCCAGCTTAAGAACTAAGGTTTCCAGTCCACTTTTCATTTGAAAATGTGTCTCCTATTCTTGTTCTCAGAAGTCCCATAAGAACAACTTTTTATTCTTCCTTTTTTTCATCTTCATATTTCCTATAATTAAAAAGCATGAAGGAATATTATGTTACAGAAACTTTGCCAATGTGCTTTTGGTTTTGCTAAAGCACACGCTTAAAATCATACTATTTTCTCACAYGAGAAATAATATACTTTGAAAAAGAAAGGAAAGAAACTTCAAGCCCTTTTCTTTTTCTCCTGCTGCATTTAAGTTTTCTACCTCACAGCTCAGATTGCTTTTTTTAATCAAAGCAGTAATGGAAGAACAGTCCTTACACTCAAATGCAATCACATTTAATCATATTTAATATCCTTATTTCTCAGCTGATCAGACTTTAAAAATTTGATTGCTTTAGTTTGATTTAAAACTTAAGGTAGGTCAAACCCAATAAAAAAGGTGTATTTTTGTTGTTAGCGTGTTCCAATTGTGTGGTTTGCATAAAGTGCTTGAGCTTCTGGCTGTTGTATTGCTGGAACAAAGATCTCTGAGCACCGTCTCAGTGGAAATGGGCAGAGAATAAAATGATACAATTTTAGCCAAACGTGCCACATTTCTTCATAAGAAAATATAAATTGATTTGGTGATACATTAATCTGTGTCCTACAAGAGAAAGACTTTGATTCAGTGTGAATATATTGTATTATCCTCTTCTGTTTTCCTCAAACTTGTTTCACAAAAAGGTTCAGTGGAATGGGTTTCTGAGTTGTTTTACTCCACAATAAACCCAAACCCATTCCAGCTGACATTGAAATCTCCCATCTCTGTCTGCAGTCTTCATTTTCAGTCTGCGAAGAAAGGACTGTAGCTGAGGTCATGACTCTTATCAGGTTTTTTTCGTCTAATTACATTAAAGTCCATTGCCTTTGTTGCAATTACCCTGTAAGTTCCAGAACATAACCTAAYACACAAAATGCTTGCTTCCTGCTTGTATTAATGTAAAGGTAAACTGTGTACCGAGCATGTCAGACTTTCTTTTCATGGACAGTACCCGGTTTCCTTTAATCTCAAACCGGATTCTGCACTTCATAGGGGAGCACAGTAGCTGCAAGTTCCTATTGTGACCACCAATCATGATGCTGAAACATGCCCAAAGAGTATGTGCTTTAACAGCAAAGCTTTACGGACACATTTGTCCTCTACTGAGGTAAGTGTAAACAAATAGTCCCTTGAAACCTTGAGTGCTTATACCACGTCAGTCTTACTTTCATGAGAATGAATAGAACAATTATGCTTTCATACAGACTGAGACTGCAGAATATGGTAAAACTCGATCCTCCCAGTCCAGCAACATACATAAAATTTGCTAAGCCACAGAAGTGAATGAAACTAATGAAATGTTCCATTCCTTGTTAATTTGATGCATGTGTTCTGGGTGGGTGAGAAGGAACAGGGCAGGAAAGGGCAGGCTTGTGCCAAAGTTCAGGGTCAAGTCACTATGGAGTTTTAGCACAATCTCAGAGATTGATCTTTGGATTTCTGGAGCTGTTAGACCATGACAATTTGACAGGTATATGTAAACTGTAGGAAAATTCCTTCTGAGATACATCTTAACAGCAGTAAGTGGTAATCAGAAAGTATGCATGTTGTCTGTGTTGGCATCATGGATCAGTCTTATATGGAAAGAATATAATTTCATTAACTTATCATCAAGGTGAATTTATAAAATGATGGACACTGCTGGGGAGTCTGGCGTGCCTCAGACTAAAGCTTTGTAGCTTCAAGGTCACATTAACACAGTTTTATTGTTACTTTCTTCAGTGCAGACCTGTTATCCCGAAAGCAGATATTACCTTCTGTGAAATTCATTATATGTGCAAAATAAAAAAAAAAAAAAATCAATCAAAAAGAGAGAGTGCAGCCCCATTTGGCAAGGAATACCATCCTTATATCCTATTTCTGGTTGCTGCTGGTGTATCTGTACCCAGCTCTGCCACAGCACCTGTGAGACAAAGTGGAAAGTGCAAGACAGGGGAGTGCATGTGTGAGTTTGCAATGTGGCTTTTCTGTACTGACTTTCATTATGTCCCCTGTGTTTGTAGTTTGTCCATATGTGGGGCATTACAAATAAYGTAATTTAAATAAAAAAATACTGGTACACAATGTTCCGGCTGGCTAGTAGGACTCTGCCTTACATTGTTCAGTCTGTTGTTTCACTCCGTGTTTCAGTTCACTTTAGTAACCAAAAATATTGTGTGAGACTGCTGCATAGATACAATATACCTCTCAAGAGTCACAAAACTCAGATGAGTTTTGTGAAGGTAATGTGAAATGATTCTATCATAGCTTGCAATGTACTCTGGGAGGGGAGGCATTGCATTGATATAAGATGATGATTTAAGTTTTGGCAGACACTGAGTAACAGTTACCATGCATTTTGCCTCCAAATTCTCCTAATTCAACTTAATAGGCAAATCATGTTTTCTCTCTGCTTTCCTGATCATCCTCCATTAACCTGCAGTCTTTGATAAATATGCATTGCCTCATAATGTTGCATAAACATTTTTTAGATGGCAAATAGAGAGTAAACAAAACCGAAGTTAAAATTATATTAAAGACTTTGGTGGCTTATTAATCATTTATACAAAGCTTATTAATCAAATGGATACTTTAAAAAAAAATTATTTCTTCCATAATCACAGGACAGATGCAATGCTGGCCTTTTCTCTTTTATGGGGGGAAGGCTGGCAGGAGGCAGCTCTTCATCATCTCTAACTCACTTTTAAAAGTTCAGACTCCAGGAGTACATCCCCATACTAACTTACTGTCCCTGTCTACACGTGTGCTTCTGGTGAAAAGACCACCATATACAAAAACCTGTCCCTCTCCTCCATCACAGTTTTCTTCCTCTTTCCTTAGTTCTTCATTTATTGCTAAATTTTTCTATCTCTCTGTCAAATCTCTGGTGAATAAATGAACAGTGTTAACTTTGCTTTGTGTGCTCAAGAACTCATTGATCTGAAAAACATAAAAAACCTCCCCAAATCAGCTTTCCTCTACTAGAGGTTTCAGCACCCCAATTGGGAGCATAGCATTACAAATCACTGTTTAAGTCCTCATGACAGTTGAGTGAGTGTCAGGTTGTGACATGAAAATGGACACTGGAGGCTGGGGAGAAACCTCTGACAGCAGGACTACTCATGATGGAGAAGATTATTTCTATCCCAGCTGAATGGAAATCTTTGGAGAAAGGTGGAAATAAGCAGCCAGGAGTGTAAGGACAGTAAAACAGGTAGACCTTCTGCAATGAATCTGAAAAGGTAAATTGGGTACTGTTTGTAAAATGACTCTTGACAGGCTGGTTACTGTTTTACATTTGAACTTCCACAGATAGAAGATCTGGCTCAGTATCACTATGGAGCTGGGCCACAATGGCAAAGGAGTTGGGTCCCTAAAGACACGGAATCACTGTGCAACTCTTAGCTCCTATATCAAAGCTGTAGTAAGTAGATGCTCTTACTCAAGTCATTATGACTAATGTATTCTTAACGTTACATGGGAAATTCTGGGTGATTTGAAATCAATAGCAAACTTAGGTTGATTTTGTAATGGCCAAGATTTTACCTGTAATTTAAACAAGGGAGATCATATTTTGGCATGTGTAAAACTTGTCATGTCGAAGCATAATTTCTTCCTAAGTGTTTAACTTGCCTGTCTGAACGTGAGTGAAAGGATACACAGCCTGGTCCACATTTAARCATATTAGCTGGACCAGGTTAAAATTCACTCTTTAATTCCTAGTCTAGACAAAGTCACACTCTACAGGAGAAGGAAGAAACTGTCTAGAATCTGGGTGATTAATGGGCTGAAAGCAGATGTGAGATATAAAAGAGTTTGTAAGCCTCCTTTACTACCTGGAGGTAAAGTTTGGCTGTCACAGGCAAGAGAAAAGGGATAAATTTCAAAGAAGGTTGAAACTGCAGCCAAAATGCATTAAATGATTACACGGCCAGGACTTACTTTGATCACACCTCAAAAGTAAAACAAACACAAACATGAAGAAGAAAGGTTCCTTTCCCCCCAAAATAGCTCAAAAGGATGAATTCATTAAAGAAAAACAAGCACTCCAGGGCAACAGTACCAAACATGACGTGGTGTGTTAAATCCCTCATCCCCACAGTAAGGGTGAATGTGACTCCACTTGGGGCACTGGTCTAACCCTGCAGTTTCCCTTGATCCCTAGGGAGAGATGGGGGTGTCTGTGAACCTTTGCATACCTGTGAGCCCCTGGGAAGAGAGAACGGCCTGGCTAGTGCACTCTGTGCAGGCTGGCATACGTGTAACCTGACACAGAAGTCAGCAAACAGCTGGAAATCAATGGAAAAAAAGAACCAAGGTACCAAGAAAGAAAATTAAATAATACCAACTTACGCAAACATCTGTGAATTGCAGAGTTGCAGAATCTGGTGTCATCATTTCCATTTGAAAGACAGAAAATTAGAGAAATGAGATATGAAATAGTTTATTCAGGTCATCCAGATTGTGAAAGGTAAAAATCTCTGTTTCAATCTGTTGCTGTCTTATAAACATGTACTAGAGAAGAAAGAGGGAAAGTACAATCATATATATTCCGGTTCGGACTCAAAGGAGCAGGCAGCATAATGAACAAAGTATATTCTCTACTCGTGGTTGGAGTTTAGTCAAGATAATTTTGCAATTTAGGAAGGCAAAGTAGCTTGTCTGCTTGTTTAGGTAGTCTAATCCCCTAATGATCTGCCCAAAAAACAAATCAGATTTTAACATTACTTCAGTTTTATAGTCTTGCTCTGTGTATTTTGTTATAGGAAGCAGTCAAGAGGGTATATGTAGTTTWATGGCAGATGTTTCTGTTCAAGACCACATATAATATTTGGCACTTTACTTTCAAACATTTTCAGATTTTAAATAACTTTATAATATAACTGTGAGACATGCAAAAGACTACAATCCCATTCCCCTGGTCTGCTTTTCCTGAGTATGTAAGAAAAATTCCATGTAAAGCTCAAAGAAAGACAGCATCATTGTGTTGTCTGATAGTTTGCATTCAAGAGACTGAGCAGATGAATTTGCAGTCCTGTGTCTTGTGTAGTTTTACCCATCTGTAGACTGAAGAAAATTCTACCAAGAGACAAAGTGGGATCTCTGGGTTACCTCATTCTTTTCTGTGAAGTCTCTACATTATTTCATGCAACACATGCAGTCTCAGACCCTCAACTTACCCATGTTCAGAAAGGAGGGACGAGAGATTGGCTCTTTCTAAAAATATTTGAGGGTTAAAGCTGCAAAAACTGTTTTAAAATGCCCAGTATTACTTAGGGCTGATTTATAATTTGTAGTAAATATCCTCATGTGTTGTGGGGTGGGGTGGGTGGCAGAAATCCTCTAAAATCTTAGCAAGAAAATGTATAAACAAGTTCAGTTTATGCCAGTGATTTCTTGGAAAGTTAGGCTGGCTGAGATTGTTATTTATTTATTTGCAATATTGCTAGCAAAAGCTCTAACAAAATTAAAATATACAAGCAAAAAATCCCTTCTATCTGGATATTTAAGTGTGCACACACTAGGAGCTTTATTTATGGCATGCTAGAATCAGGAAAACTTTTCTGGTACAGACTTGGTCTACAAACACACTTCAAGTAATTCCAACAGCTGTAAGTGTATCTAATTTGAAAAATATTGTTCTGATAATATGTCAACAAATAAACATGAATCAAACTGAACCTGGAAAAAACACCAAACACTTTCTTTTTTAAATTTTTTTACTTAAAGAGAAATTCTGATATCAGAAGTAAAAGTAAAGAACAGTTTCAATAAGCAATACAAGCCTTACTGTTTTTTTTTTTAATTTATTTTTATGTTTCAAGTCTTATTTTACACATTTTKTTTAAAAAGAAAAAATACCATATAATTACTGTCACGGTTTTTCTAGCACCTCCTTCAACTTTTATGGTAATAAGTCATATGACAGCCTCAGTTCCTCTGTCAAGGGAAGGGGTGAAGTCTTCATTTACTTCTGGTGTAATAGATTAAGCTGGAGAATCCATTTTAGTCAGGGAAGAGTGGATGTTGGTGAAGTTATGAGCTTACTGCACCTTTTAAAATGAAATATTTAAACAAGTGGGACCTTCCGTGGTTGATGCATTAAGCTGACATAGGATGTAAATCAAACAACACCTAAATGTCCTTTAACAAAGTCAATTATATTATATAAGCGTAGCAGAGATGGAACTCCTTTATCCTGTGCATCTGTCAGTTTCTTCTCCTAAGATAAAAACCTTTCCACAGATGCAGAATATCATTTATAACCACTCAGTATTGTGCTATAAACTTAAAAGAAATTAAAGAAAAATGTATTCTTTATTAATGTTATTGAAAAATGGTGTTCCATAATCGAAACATCTACTGGAAACATCTACTCAGTTCCTGAAATCATCTCTATTAGATTATGTAGATACGATCTAAGAAAATACTTCTAAACTTAATCTGTCAAGACTTCAAAGAGTCTATAAGCAAATACTTAGATTTGCATTAGATTTTTGACTTTGAAATCCATTATTGTAAGTTCCTTGCTGACTTTGATGTGCTGCCTTTACACCTCCTCTCTGAGAAAGGAAGTGTAAAGGCAGCACATTAGTTTATAGATGTTCACAGACTGTTTTTCGGATAAGGCCATTTAAATCTCTTTTGAAGGTCAATCCCAGCTCTTATCATTCAAGAAGTAATAATAACAGAGAGAATCTGCCTAGACTAAGGACTGCTTTAAAACACAAAATAGCAGGGGTGGAATGAACTTACTTAACTCTTGACCTAGCACAATATCAGCATTCTAGTGTTTTGCTGTGACAATGCCCTGCTAAGGCATAGTGTGAAATTTCAATATAGGTGTATGGAATTAAATGATTAAGGAGAACAAGAGGTTGCAGCTGTTTACAGCTGGCTTATTTTTTACTTTCATTTCTTGGATTTCTTTGTAGTTGTTTGTTATAATTAGTAACGTATCGAGGAACCATTAAAATACTGTTTGAAACACACAGTGAGGTACCCCATGTTCAAAAACAGGGCAAAGGCATGTTGTGCACATGCCAACACTTTCAAACCCAGCTGGCTAAATTTAGACTGAAAATAATCTGGAAGCAACTTCCTTGCTTTTCCTGGGCCTGATTTTTGTCTTCACTAGGCCACTCTACTTACCATGGAAGTAGGGCCTGTTTTGTATCTTTTCTTCCCTTCTCATATAACGTCACTTTTCTGCAAGTCATAAGACGAATTTTGAACCATTTCAGAATATTATTGTTTTGCTCCTTTTCACTGTTTTCCCTGATGAATAAAAATGAGAAAGATTTATTTTTCCTCTTTTAAGAAACTTTCTGCATGCAAAGTCTCTTTTAGTCACTTTGTCTAGCTCCATTTTGATTTCAGTGATGATTTCTCATACATACCAGTCTTACAACGACAGAAGATTTTGGAAGATGTTTCCTCCAAATAAAGGACCTCATTCTCAGAGGATGGAGCTTYACTTTTGAATACAAAGTTTGGCAAAGAAAGCAGTAAAAAACACAGAAAAGCCTGAAATTATTAAACATAGTATTGAACAACATTTAGCAGRTTTTTTTTCCTTCTTTTTTAGGTTTTGGTAGTGATCACAGTGTTACACGTTCTGCTAGTTGAGTGCTGACAACTCTAACTTTGCAATAACTAGATTATTTGCTTGTGATTTGTGAGTAGAATGAGTTAGTTTTGAAACTGACCTTGTCCAGATGCAGTTTTGTGTGATTTCAGCAGCATTTTCTGTACTGCTAATGAACTAGTAGAGGTGCTTCAAAATGTCAATGCAGTGCAGTCATTTTRTAGGCAGCCTTGTCTCTGCTATTCTAATGAGACAGAAAAGTTGTTCTCTGAACAAAACACTGCTGTCATAATCCCATCCAATAAGTTACAGAAGTGACCAATATTGAAGAAACCTGCAGGGGAATGTGCAAACCCGCAGGGGTTCAAACCACCCCTATAAAAACAGCAGGGCCAGTCTGATTTCAGAAATTTTATGCTGGCATTTTTGCAGTTGTGTTTTGAGATGCCATGCCTGCTTCCGTGTCAACTTTCCTGTGTTCAGGAAAATACAACAACACAAGTTTTTTTGAGAAAGTAAMTTTAGAATGGGCTGTTTTATTTGCCAAAGGGATCTTCTTACCCAAATTATTTGTAAAATATACAAAGGTTTATGAGAAAACTAGCCATTTTAAAGCTTATATTTAAATGATGGATAACAGTGAGAAAAGTCAGATATGTCGTTCCTCAACCCACTTAAATGCAGGCAGCACCCAAAATGCTGTTTCAGCATATTATGTCTGTGCTACAATCCCATATGTGTTTTCTCACTTAAACAGTTTTAGACCCCAGCTTGCTTCTGTTGATTTTAGGTGCTTATCAAGTCCACATTTTGAATGATTCTTGTGCTTCTCCCCAGGTCAGCAGAGACATGGAAGATTTGTCACCCATTTTTCTGCAGATGGGAAGAGATGCTTAGAGATGAAATGAGTTAGTGTTTCACAGATGCTCTGTCAGGGCACATACTTGGGGTCACCATTCCGGAGGTCCAGGTGAGTTTGAATCATTGCAGTAGCCTTTCTATCTGGATCTAGAACTTACTTCACAGCTTTTGCAGCAGGAGAAGGAAAATCCACATGTATGAGCCACTCTTCAGCATGTAGTTGTAAGGACCGCTGGACAACTTAACACCAGTTAAGGATTGCATTGAAAGAGTTTTCTTTGGAGGTAGTGCTCTGGTGATATTTTGTCGGTACAATAAGTGTATTGCTCTGGCTGCTATAACTTCACAGGCAGGTTGGAGCATTTGTGCCACAATCTGTACTGCGGAAGGCTGGAGGAAAGCAACAGCTTGTGGGTAGAAAGGCTACTAAGCCCTCTGCACACCAGGAAACAGTTTTTTTATGCTGAACTTTTCATTCTGGCCTAGAAATAAAAGCATTCCTAATGTAGGTCAGAAAGAAAAGAAGTAGTTTAGGCCTCTTACTCTAAGCTTACATGCTGTAGTAGGATCATTCGCGTCACTGATGTCAAACACTAGATTTAGATAGTTAAAACTTTAACTCCTGTAGCAGTGATGAGGAATATCCAGGATCTACTTAGATAAATGTAAGCTTATATTCCTTAAATGCAAATAAAAAGCAGTATGCCTCAAATTCTTAAGACACTGGCTGAATCTGACTCAGGAACTTCAGTGTTCATATATAGAGGATCAAAGTAAAACTTCTTTTACAAATACTTTTCTGAAGATTCATAATTTTAAGACACCACCGTTACTTCTTTAAAACATTCTTATGTATCATATTCTTTCTCTTAGTTAAGAAAACCCCCAAATCAAACCTTCCTCTTCCTCCCTCCCCTCCATAGACCCCAAAACTGCCCTGCAGGATCATTGCCTAGGATTTCAAATTCCACTTGTCTATGATGCAGATCTGTTTGGCGTCCAGTTTCCCCCTTTTCCTGCTGACCTGACAACAGTGGTGTATTTTCTGTCTGCCTGAAGATCACTGGAGAAGTGCCAGTCATAATCTTCCCCTTATTGATTCTGGTCAGCAGCTATTGACAGCTTTAAAAAGATTATGTTTTAATTGGGRATCAGATAGATGGCATTTTAAGGTATTTAATTTCACTTTGCAACTCACTATAGATTATCTGAGTGGCTCCACAACTCAAGGAGGATAAAGATGAATGTGTTGTCCTTTTCTTTAGGTGACCCTGAGTGCAAATGTAGCTCAGGCTAAAGTGACTGAAAATCTTTTTCTATCACTGGGCTGAAAAGGTTGAATGTGAATTCATTAGTATTATCTTTGTTTAAGGCACAATATCTATATCTCACCAAGCTCACATCTTCAGTGGTTGCACTTGTTCTTATGTGGTTTAAGAGAGAAATAGACTGGTGAAGTAAATACAGAAAAATCAAGGCAAAGAGTAAGAATTTGTTTTGTCTTGAAACTTGTATGTCCACTTACAACTCTGCAAAATGGGTGTGTAGAAATACCGTCAAAAAGATTGTACAGAGGTTCCTAATTTGATGGTGATTTCATCTTCTTGCAAAGGACCTTCAAGGTGGTGCTGGAAAAACAGCCTCCTAAAACTATCTTCTGTATTTTCAAGGAAGGAAGATATTCTTACAATGAAAATCAGTTCAAGAGACAAGCAGTCAAAAACAAATATTAAATTCTGAGACCCACAAATCCCTGTGTAGCTCAACCTGAACAGCCAAAGTCTGATAATCCCAACTTCAGACTCGAAATTGTCTGGTGGACTGTCTGAAGGTGACTTTAAGAAATGTATATCCATCTCACCAGGAGATGCTTGGTAACACACACTGATGTTCAGAATCTGGTGTCCTAGGATGCTGACGCACCAAGGATTATAATTTCATATTTACTGGGCTGTAAATTTTAGGAAAATTTTTCCCAGAGATGCTTTTTTTTTTCATCTGTCTAGGCTTGATTTGAGGACTCTGAAAAGACAATCAGATTTTCCAACATCCATCTAAGCATTGCAGAGAAATTAATCATGTTGCATAGGCCAGATCAGATGTGTCTCAAAGGTATTACCGCCACTACACAGTAAAACCTAGCACATTATTGATGATTTCTGTGAAGTTCTCTGTATATGTGTATTGGCCAGGTTTGTATATTTTGCATGGCCAGGTTTTGGTAGCAGGGGGGCTCCAGAGGTGGCTTCTGTGAGAAGCTGCTGGAAGCTTCTCCTATGTCCAGCAGAGCTAATGCCAGCTGTCCCCAGGACGGACATGCCGCTGGCCAAGGCTGGGCCCATCAGAAATGGTGGTAACACCTCTGTGATAACATATTTAAGAAGAAAAATACAGTTATTGTGCAGTTGCATTTGCATCCAGTGAAGAGAGGAGTGAGAATATGTGAGACGAAAAACTCTTCAGGCACCAAGGTCCGTGGGGAAGCAGGGCAGGAGGTGCTCCAGGTGCTGGAGCTGAGATTCCCCTGCAGCCCCTTGTGCAGCCTATGGTGAGGCAGCTGTGCCCCTGCAGCCCATGGAGGACCATGGCAATGCAGAGATCCACCTGCAGCCCCTGGAGGAGCCCCATGATGGAGCAGATGGAAGCCTGAGAGGAGGCTGTGAGAGGCCTGAGCCAGAACAGGATCCTGGCAGGGTTCCTGCCGACCTTTGGAGAGAGGAGCCCATGCTGGAGCAGCCTGTCCTTGAAGGATTGCACCCTGTGACAGAATGACCTGTGCTGCAGCCTTTTGGGGACAATTGCTGCCTGTGGGCTGGACTCGTGTTGTAGCAGTTCGCCAGTGTCAACCTATGTCAACCACTACCATATGAATATTGCAATTTTAGCTAAGACAAAACTTTGAGGACCCTCTATTGCTTAATTTCATCATCAAAGAACATGGTAACTGCTGTCAATAGCAAACTAGAGCCCACTGAAGAATTATAGAAGAAAGTTTGTCTTGCATAATTGTTGTAATCACATTTGTATGCTGGTAAGCAACTATTGAGTAGAGCTAGTATTTCTGATGCATCAATAGATAAAAGGAAGACTCAATTTGTGTAATAGGAGGAGGATCTTAAATATCCTTAAAGGGTGAAAAGAATGATTTTGAATATTTGTTCGCTTGAAATTCTTTACGTATTTTCAAAATATGTTTAATATGTGACATATAGTCTTTGTACTTCTTCATCCTGCTTATTCTGACAGAAGAAACACCAGTCATTAAATCTCTTCATTATCTCCCAGACCTAGCAAGCCAACAGAATCCCTTAAGTTGTGTGTGGAGAGAAATAAAGTGTGATGTACATACCTAAAACAGACCAAATGAATTGTACATAGAAAGTACCTAATTCCTTCCTCTGACTACAGAACCATCTCAGTTCCAGACTTCTAGAACAGCCACATGCATCCCACCTTCTTTTATCCRAGAGTGCCTACCATAGTTAG
This sequence comes from Amblyornis subalaris, assembly GCA_018881555.1. Lineage (NCBI taxonomy): Eukaryota > Metazoa > Chordata > Aves > Passeriformes > Ptilonorhynchidae > Amblyornis > Amblyornis subalaris. The sequence continues at coordinate 1,297,793 of JACAXG010000042.1, forward strand.
GCTTTGGCTGCAGCAACACATTTTCTCTGCAATACTTCCACAGGCCCTGACACCTTTCTCCCTACTGCCTTTCCAGAGCCTTAATACCACATTGCTAGGAATGTATTCCTCCTCACACAGTTCCTGTGGGATTGGGAAACACAGTTATCCCTATAGCACTACTGGAGACTTGGAGCATGGGCTGATAGGCAATATGTCCAAGCTTCTGGTGGAAGTCAGCAGGACTACCAGTAGTTAAAAGTCAGGGTCATATCTTGACATGAACATAATTTATTCTCCTCAGTACAAGTTCTAACTAAATAGTAAATGTAAGGGTAATCAGAATGTGGATGACTTCTGTGGACTTTGCAAAGTGATGAACCTTTAGAAGAAGTTAAAAATAAGATGTGCTTTACTCTGAGTTCAAGATTTTCTGGTGTTGACAGTATCAGGTCCTTGTTTTCCTTGTTGTCTTGAGGAGCTGGTTGAAGCAGCACGACTTTAGAAAGCCTTACAGAAATACGGAGAAAATAGTTTCAGTCCTGTGGCCTCCTAAATGACTCTTGTTTTATTCCACTTTTTGGCATACAAAATTTCCCTCTTCTTACTGGAACATTAGTCAGTTATCCTTCAGAAAGTGTCTGGGCTCTCAGGGCAGAAACAGAATATGTTATGTTGGCCAAAGATGGAAGAGATAAGCCCGGAGGAACACAACAAAAATATGAAGTAAGATGATGGATCATTGGGAACTGACCAAGAGAGCTGATCACAACAGTGAGCTGAAGTGAGAGAGGGTGCAGGCCATCTCTTTGGCAGCAGTGCTGAGATGGCCTGCAGGAGGGTGACACAGATATCAGGCAGGCAAAGGGAAAAGGGAGGTTGCAGTAGTCAAAGGGAGAGATGAATGCACTGCAGAACTTAAACTACCCACCAAGGGCAGCCTTTTAGAAATACCTAGAAATCCTGTGTGCAGCAATTGCTTTCTTGCAAAGGATTTAATTGGAATAACCTCCAAGCCCATGTTGAGCAGGCAGTATTAATTTGCTCTGCCAAGCTTAAATGTTGAGCAGCAATTTATATTTCATGCACTAACTCTCATGTGGGCCAAGAACCAAACAAAACAAGCTTTCCTGTGGCTAGCAACGAAGATGGTGCTTTTTCTCTTTACATCAGATATTACATATTCCAGAGCTATTTCCTTACATTTGAAAAGGCTTTATTTGTGGCTGAGGTCAGACTGACAGACTCCAGGGAAACAGCATCAAACTGTCCCCATTAATTTTATTTTCAGAAAGTGGGTGACTCCATTCCAGGATGGTTTGGCTGATGATTTCACTGTTGTCAAACCATAAGAACAATTATAAATATCATAATCAAGTAACTGAATTTTAGCATGGCCCATGGTTTCTGTTCTCACAAATGGCTCTAATGAGAAATAACTTTGCTCCTTCCTGAGACACTTCTTTTACCTGGGCTGAATTCGGGACGGTGTTTTTCATCTCCACRTGGAAGTCAACCTCTTGGTCTTTACCAGCCTCAGGCTCAGCCTGGGTTATATTAATTTGCTTTTAGTGGTCAGCAAGCTCAAGGAAAATCTATGCTCAGCTGCTCCCTGCTGTTTAATGGGCTGATTCAACATCAGAGAGGGAGAGGTCTCATGCATTTTCCTCAATTTTATCCTTCTTGCTCCTGATTCACTCATTCAACTACACTAGTGATGGGAACGGTGGGACTCCACATATATAGATGCAATCCCAGCAGACACTGATATTTGAAGCACTGTGTTCTATAGACCTGCTTTGAGCAAGGTTAGTCAACTCAGTGCTTAAAAAGCTGGCAGCCATCTGGAGATCAGCCTACGCCAGAGTTCAAAATTGTTTCCTTCACTGTTGGTAGCAACAATGGGGAGGGGGGTGGAGGGCTGAAAGCTTTCTTAGAAGCAGAATTGGAGGAGAATTCACTGCAGGCTGAAGTCATGAGGTAACCCCAGATCCTAGAGGTTCATGGACACTGTGCTCTGTAGTACAACCTCTGCTTAGAGGCATCATTAAACTCCTGATAATTAGCAAGTCATTAGGTTTTGACTACACTTAAAGGTTAAAAGGAGAAACTTTGGTGATGGATATTTTGTGTTTTTCTTTCTCTTGTGTTATGTATTCTCTTTGTGCTAAGTGATTCTGGTGCCCATCTCTTACCCACAAGCTGAAATCAGCTCATATTGAGACTCCTCTTTGAAAACAACCCAAAAGTTATGTCAGCTTTTCATAAATTGAGGTCACATTAAAAAAATAGGTAGGTAGGAAAAGTTTAACACCAGTGACTCTTTAATTTTTGATCAGAGCCTCGGAGATAAGCATTTGATAGCAAGCTAGAGAGCTGTATTATAGCATTGCAGTGCAAAACTGCAAGATGACTATCTAAGCCCTGATGAGATAATGTGGGGCATGTAATTTCCTGTAGTCAATATTTCCTATAATGACTCCTCCAATATGATCTTGCCTGATTAAGTGTTGTTTAAGGACTTCTATCATGTCCATATTTCTATCCACAGAGTAGTCAAGGCTGTCTTGCAGTATTTGGAGCAAATCTCAAACAATACATTTCAGGCTCTAGACAGAAAAAGTGTGTCATCCATGGTATTCCCAAGGAATTAAGCTAATATTCCTAGGACACTTTTTGTAACAGCTAAAGTGCTGTAGCAATATACCTATAAATCTAGAAATTATTTGCAACACATTTTACACTTTGGGGGTAATAGTGAATGCAAAATTTTTTGTCTGTTTATGACTTTTAAAGTGAGGAAAATTCAGCAACAATTGTCCTTCAGTGTTGAAAGTATTTCAGTTCATTCCATACTTGTAGAACAAATTGAGGACTAAAAATAAAAATGAAATAATAATTAAAAAAAAGAAAAGAAAGGAAACAGTACCATGCCATGTAGTGGAAGGATGGAGGGGGAGGATTGTGAGGGACAGTCTGTGTGACATCTGGCTTTCTAGACCTGCCATGTGGACAGAGGGACAAATCACAGTTTGTCTATAACCCTTTTGAACTGCCTTTCCTGATATAGTCTACAGACTCTCTGAAAACTTTGGCATTTGTGGAACCAGTTCTGTGTCCCATCCACTTGGCAGCCTGTCACAGCTCAGAGGACATCTGAGGGCTACTGAGCATCAGAAGAATACTCTTGCCTCCTAAGAATTCTTTGCTTCTGCAGTAGCTTGAGGGTGCCAGGGTTGCTTTGGATGGCTGTGTGAAAGCTTGACCCTGCCCATGGTTACCAGCAGATCTTGGGAACAAAACACCCCGAGTGGTATGCCTATAAGTTGTCATATTAGAGAGAAAACATTCCTCTCAGCCCCATGTGAGGGATCTGTATTTTCATTCATCTTGCCTAGATCTGGGATTTTCACATGGAATTGTGTGAAGCTGCAATTAAAACCAGGAGCTAAATGCTTRCCTTCCTTTTCAGCTTTTTACTCAGTAATAGAGTATTTTACCTGCAGATAGCAGCAAACTCCTATGCATTGTAGAATAAGATCTTATCCATGGGGAAGTACCTATTTATTTCTTAATAAAATAAAAAAAGCAGTTTTTCACTACCTAATTGATGAATCATGGCACACTTACTTTTTTAGCAGGTTTTGTTAGATCATGTGATATCCCACAACCTGACACAGTGGCATGCACTCGCTGCAGTAGCTGCTTCTACTCTTACATGTAGAGGTGAAAATGAGTAGGATAAAATTGTGTAAGCGCTATGATTCAGATTTTAACCAAGCCTGAGATAAGAGTCTACAAAAAAAGCTGTTTCCATTTTTTAAGGGAGTATAAATGGACATCTTAAATGACTGAGAAATAAAAATATTYCGCAATGGGGAGCATCTAAACACTTTGTCCCTTAGGTATCAATAGAGAATAGCATCTACAATCCAAGATGTTRTTGTAGCAATAGGCTATAGAGAGGGCTGAGTGGGATGACGAAAAGCCTTGTGTGTTACAATAACCTCCCCCCCAAGTACAGGCATTCTTTGCTTTGCTTGCTGCATTGTTGCTTTTGATCACTTAAAAGATTTTTTTTTACATTCTTAATTTCATTTTTCTGACAGAAAGCACAATGTTAATATGATACAAAGTGGACCTGTTCATGCATATTATATGTTTACTTTGATCTGACTTACTTGATACTGAAAGATTTTTCTGAACTGTTGAAGAAATTGAATGTAAAATGAGGGTGCCTGAACAGACAGAAGCTGTGTAGTCATGAGATATTTTGGTCTGTGAAGCCTGGGATCTCCAATGTGATACATTTATGGTACAGATTTCTGCCTTTTCTTTTCTGACCTCCAGTTGCTGAATAACAATGGACAGTCGTGGTGAACAGTGTTATACGGCACGGTATCGTATTCTTGTTCTTATCAGCTGCCAATATTTAGATTGCAGTCACTCCAGAAAATATGTAAGTGGGTGCCAYACAAAGACATTCCTTCACTTTCTGAAGTGAGCTTGAATTTGGAGAAGTTGTATGATCACAGAAATCCCTTTATCTTCTCAGGTGATGGCTCTTTTTACCATCAGTGGCAGAGGGTAGAGTGGTACATTTTCAGAGGGCAGTTCACAGGCACACACCGGAGACTGGGCATCCAGTTTGAACCTTCTTACATGAAAAGGATATATTCAAAGCTGAGGGTGGGCAGGGCTCTGTGTCTAAAACTGTGCTGCAAGTCTTGAGTGCTTAAGGTCTCAGGCAGGCAGAAAGTCAAGGAAAGTTGAAGCACAACTGTGCCCTTAAAGGAGGTTGGTTTTCAGTAGCTATTCTGCTCCCCTTTTTATGCTGTAGGTGCACGTCACATTTGAGTCAAAAATGAGAGTTCAGTTTGAAACAGAATGTCATGAGTTTACTCATTTCTACTGCTTTCTCTTCTTGCTTTTTGGAGCTGTGCGTATTAGAAAATCCTGTATGTGAGAAGAGTGACTGACTAAAAGATATTTCATCTTTGTATTTCCTATGTCCTGCTTTTTATAAATTTAAGAGCTTGCCATTGCATTAAGAAACTATCCTGGGGGCACAGGTCTTCCRTTGGTAAATTGTCTACACTCCAGTGAAGTCAGTGAGGCCGAGAACCTGCMTGACTTTGCAATCAAGCAATCAAGTAAGCATTTCCTGTTGTGGATAATCTGTTCGGTAAATATGGAGGGTTTCACCTTACCAGAAATATTTTCATCCTTCCCCTTTGAATTTTTGTACTTAATACTATCTGGTCAATCAATACATGACTTGATCGGCTGCCCACCCGCACAGACATGTCCTTAATGCTTTCTATAAGTTTGTAAGAACCCCTTGGCACCAGATGTAGAAGTTCTGGGAACCATCTTAACTGAAAGGGCTGAAAATGCTGCCTTAATGAGAAATGTACTTCTAAGTGAAACGAACTTGGACCAGTGCACATTGCCAGGTCACGCTTTAAAATCYAGCATTGACAAAGGAGCCTCTTTGGCAAATTTTCTAATTTCATCAATTTTTAATGTTTGAAACCATCTTTTCAGAGTGGCTAGTCTTGGTATCTAGGAATTCTTCCTTGAAGAATGCTTTTTAGTTTTTTTTAAAAGTAGATTATTACATCCATTCCTAGTCAGCAGACAGTTTGGACTTGTAGCCAGAGTATGGCTAGAAGAGATGCTCTCAACCCTATTACTTTGATACGTTGTTAATAGATTGTATCCTCTGATAGCATAATTTTTGTTTTTTCTATCTGCTTCCCCCCTTTTCTTTTTACCTCAAACACCTTCTTACATTTTTTTTTTAAATGTTACATGCCTTTCCATGTATAAAAATGTGAAGCTTAATATAAGCCTCTCTTATACTCTCCCTCAGTCTTTAGCAGGTTTTTGGTAATCTGTCTGTCTTTTACTATCATTTTCCTGAAGACCAGACCTGACTGTGAAAAGCTGTTTCTCTCATTTATTCATTCATGAAACCCCCAAAACTTTCCACAAGAAAAACCCCATGGCAAACAACTAAAAAARAAAAGAAAAAAARAGAAGTGTTTACTGTAAATAATTTCACAGCAGACAAGTGAATATAAATCTGATTTTGAAATATTTTTCTGAATAGATTGTGTCCCTTTTTGGATRTGTGGTAAAGAACTTCCCTTGACTATTTATTTGTTATTACATTTGTGCTTCTGCAAGCTATTTAAGCTTGGTTCTTTTATACATTTCTTTCATTTTCAGGGCCCTGCACAGCTTCTCTCCAATCCATACCTACTCCTTTCCCTGTTCTGTAGAGCCCTGCTAAGCTGTACTGGTACTCACCTGCACTATGAGCAAACAAATAGTTGACACAATGTCTCAGCTTGCTGTGAGAGTCCAACAACTTCATTGTTGGATCAAGCTTATTGCTTGGTCCACCACTGAGTCTAAACTGTAAACAGCTGTGGATCTGTGTAGTCATTAACAGACTCCTCTCGAGTGGTGCATAAGCCTGAATCCACCAGGGAAATAGACTTGGACATGTGCCTAATGGTGATACTTGCAAGTTTTAGAATGGGGGACCTGAAAATGGGCCAGCAACACTGTTAAGCCTAATTTCATTATTTATTTTCTTCTTAATGCTGTGTATTACCTGGCTCAGTGAGTGCTGCTGGAAAATCGAGGAATTTCAGGTTGTACCTATCAGGAGTTGCAATCTACAGTGAGGCTGTAGGAGGGCTCTTAGCCACAACAGCCCTGCCTAAGCAAGGTGTTTTCCTGCTGTTAAGTCCTCAAGGTCAATGGTGGTGGGATACACAGGGATGAATCTCTTTTTACAGTGATTCTCCTCTGGCCAGGGGGGAACTAAAGAATGGTAATTGTTTTGATTTTACACTGTTAGCAGAGATAAGGTGGAAATGGCTTTTGCTTCATGTGAGATGTTGAGCTGTCAGCAGCATGAACCCAAGACCACTTGAAATTTTCACAGGGTAGGGGGATGTGATGAACAGACAGGTGGTGAAGTAAAAGGTGACTTGGTAGTCTGTAATTACCTGTGAGCCCTGAATGAGACTTTGCAAAGACAAGGATGTGGATCTCTTTCATTAGTTTGCAAAGCATCCTGACTGCTGACCTGTTGGTTAGTCTAGATGTTCTAGTTCTCTTTTTTTACCTGAAATACCACCTTTTAACAGACCATGCCCACAAAACAGTCAAAGTACRTCAACTAACATTTCCTGTAACTATTTTCATCAGAAAATTCCCATCAAGCCTGAGAGTTAGTGGGTGTGAATCTGACCCTGGAATGCTTAAAGGACATTCATGGGATTTAATTTGCTGGAATTTAGAGAGGGAACTTATCCATTAGATGACTCAATCTATAACCTTACCCTGCAGGATTAATGGTCACAATGGATTTGGGTTTTGGCTGCCTCTGTGTTAAATTCCCTGCTGTGGGGATAAGTATACCCACTTTTGCTACTGAACAGTGCCACTCTTATCAGAAAGGAGCTTACGTCATTGCCCAGAATACATCATAAGCTATATAATTAAATTATTTATTAAAAAAAAATCCCCCAAACAACACAAACTCTGGTCTCTATTTTCTTTCCTTGTTTTTCATTCTTCCTGGTTCTGAACTTTGTTACATAATGAAAAAAACCCTTGAAAATATGGATACATTGCATTTTAAAATTTCTGGATGTATCTATAAACATCCTTTCATGAGATCAAGTTATTGAAACCCAAAAGGTAATCGTATGGTAGCTGCAATATTGTTTAATGACATACTAGCTGATGTTATAGGGTATCTCCTCCATTCATATATATTACTGTTTCCACCTGAGCTGTCTACATGTTGAATTCCAACATTCCTTGCATCTGYCTTAAATAATTGTGTTTAAAGAGCTAAAGAGTATTTCAATAAAATGCACTGACACTTGATGACCTGCCCTAGAGCTCTCATAGGTATGGTGCAATGCTGATATACAATTTAGAAAATATGATCACCACCTTTTATTTTTAAAAACAAAGGTGGATTTTCTTAAAGGTTTTTCAGAAGGTTTTATCTTAAAAAACAAAGCTGACAATTCAGGCAAGCTTTGTGCATTCTGTAGAAGGACTATCAAATAATTAAGGAAAGCTAAGAGGATATCCATTATTTGCATGTTTTTTAGGTTTTGGAGCGGCTCCAAACAGACTAGTATTAAGTATTTTATCTTATTTATTTTTTTATTTTTGTAAGTGAGGTGATCTTCAAGGGTGTTAGTTATCAGGTGAAGATAGTTTAGAGGCAGCTTGAGATGACAGATTGTGGATTTGACTGACCCTCAGACAATCTAAGGAACATAAGATTTGTTACTGAGTCTCTGATTCGCTAAAATGTACTGTAGTTACATTCTGGGGTCAGGGGGACCTGCTTTGAGGCATCCTTTCCCAAGGATACATCTATCTTTGCCTGTTCTTTCCTTCTGTTCTTTCTGAAAGTCCTTTATTTTTCAGGCTTTTGAATCTTTGGCTTCCCACAGCAAGAAGTGTCAGAGGCCTATGCTTGTGCATTTCCAAAGCAGCTGCCTGTGGAGCAAGGAATTGCAGCAGGGGATGTCTCTTTGCTTCTCTCAGCTACTGAACAAGAAAGAGTTGAGGATCCTCAAGAGCAGTTTTAGTCATGTGTGTTGGGCAGTGACCCATCCTGCAGGTGTAGAGCCTGAACGCGACACACAGGAGTAGATCATGGAGGTGGTTAGCAGCCAACAGACCTTTCCTTCCTCAAACTGGACAACTGCAGTTTGATTTGTTCCAGCAGTGGTAGAAGCACCCCGTGGTTTCAATGGTAGAGCTGTGGCACTGTGTTAGTATTGGAGGTTTTTATTGTGGTAATATCTGGAGGTCTGTGTAAGGAACAGAGGCATTGTCTGAATTTCAGCAGTTTGAGGCACTGGCCTTGTCTTTTCTCACTCAATGAAACTTTTGAGGGTGGATTTTTGGCTTGCTCTCTTTCCAGCATAAAGCCCCTCTGTATATCCCAAAGTAAGCTGGGGACAGATCTGCTTGCACAGGGAAATAAAATAGTTTTCTCTGCACTATTTTCTTGGGAGTATGCAAAAATCCCATGTGCATTTTTTTATGAATTGGACCCTTCTCTTTTATAGCTGGTAGTATTCATGCTTATTACAATGCCATATTATGGCCTTGGACACTTTTTATGTTCCTCTAACATAGCACCCTAGAGAAAGATGCTTCACTAAGCAAGAACCAGTAAACTTGCTACAGAATCAGCGGAATACTTTTCACAAAAGTGCATAAACTTCTGTTCTTAAACATTGTCATCCTTCACCTTAACAAGCACAGAGAAAGGTTCCACTGGTTTCTATGCCTTGTTAGGTCTATCATCTTTTTAATTAATAGTGTTTTTACGAAGCCGTCTGAACTGTGTCATTTCCATTATCAGAAAACCATTGCCATTAATGAATAATTTTCATTTCTGATCCTTGATATCATGCTAGTTGATCTCCTGTTTCCATGCCGCCGAATGATAGCATCGTTTTCTGCCCACGATCAAATTTAATTTGGACTCTGATTATATTATGCTGTTGCGACTGAAGTGTCAATTTTTGTCAGGCAATTAGGAGCTATAACCTGTGAAGTTAAGTTTGATAGGCATTGTAATTGGATTGTTACAGTAATAGCTTGGAACATTCCCTTTTTTTCTTGCTTCTTTGATTCTTGATGCATACTTTAGTTGTGAGAACAAAGGCATTTTGTTATTATGCAACCATAGGATGTTCAAGACAACAAGATGGAATTCAGGTTTTTCCACTTTTGCCAGATGGACTTAATTTGGATTTAGTTTTGACCACAAATTATTCCAGGATTTTAAAAGAACTTGGGGTGGTGTGAGGGGGTGTGGTGGTGTGTCAAGGAAACACTGAAAAAGAGAGCTGTAGAACCAGAGCTGCTAGGATTATAATATGGAGGTAGGCTTTACGCTAAAAGGCTCAAAGGCATACAAAAATCCTCAGACTAGAAATGTGTCAGATTACCCAGACTCCTCTCACTCCTTTTAGTGTCCTGTGCAGTTTACATACTTTGCAAGTATTTAGGAATATAATTTAAGGTCACACTATGGCCCAACATTTCTATTAGCGTAGGTCACGACTGTTGCATTCTGATGAATCAGTAGAGAATTTGGCCCCATGGAAAATAACCACAATTTAACACCTAACGGAAAACACTTATCTTTTTTTTTTTTACAAATTTTTGCTGTCAGACTGTAAGTCATCTGCTTTTACATTTTGGTTGSGTTTTTTTCCCGTTGCAGACACAGCAGTTCAAAGCCTGGCGATTTGTCAAATGAATTTTGTTCTGAATGTCTTTAGGGTGTGCTCAGCCCCTCCCCTACCTTCATCTCTTGATCATCTCTAATGAAAGGCACAATGAAGAGACCTTTTAAAAAGAACAATGGAGATAAGATAGCTTTTCCAGTGCTCATTTGGACTGGAAAATTTGATTGGACACTTTTCATAAGTGCTGCTGTGTGACAAGCAAAAGATAGAGGAAAACAAAGAAACTTCAGCTGCTACGGAATGTAAGGGAAAAGCTCACCTGCAACAGAGTTTATCTGGAGCAAACTAAAAATCAGTACCAGAGCTGTTAGGAAAATGGTAAAGAGAAATTAAACCTTTAAATTTGACTGCAGGAAGTTTTCAAAAGTTTCATATGGTAGGTATGGGATAGTTGTATCCTGTGAGTTAGCAAATATTGACCAGGACTGCACCTTTCTCTTCTGTCAGGCGTGATACTCATCTCCTTCCCACCATCCATTCTCAGCCCTGCCTCACTCCTTACATCCTTAGAAACTTCTCTCTTCTGATAAATTTACAATAGCCAGTGATTTCATGATGTGTCTGACAGGGTACGCTCGTTCCTATTTCAGGCATATGTTCAATTTTCTCTTCTGGCATCTTCAGTGTCTGGTCCGTGCTTGGTCAAGGAGTAAATTTGTGAATTTACAGCATTTTTCATTAACAGTCATTTGTTCCTCTTGGATCTGTCCCCTGCTCACCTCCCAACAGAGCTCCTCCTCCTTCTGCCTCTTGCCAAACCTACAACAGAGATTTTCTGTCAAGGCTAATGGATTGGGTATTCACATCCCATTGCTTCAATCGTGCTCCCTCAGTAGCTCTGTTCCATCCTGTAATTCCACTCCTCTGCTGTGTAAACTCACTAAGTTCATTTAGCATTCATACTCCAGTAGTGTCCTGCTAAATTTCACCATTTACTGTTCCACCTTCTCAATTTCTGCAGAGCTCAGGTGGACCAAGGGTTCTTGCGGCTGCCCTCTCATCTGAGTCCACTTGGGACACCAGGACATGGAGGCAGCAGAAAACTCTGGAAAGCAGGCTACCAGACTCTATCATCCAGTGGGGCCCTGCTCACTCAATGGGACCATTTTATTTCCTTCATACTTTGTACTTAGGCTAACATTTGCATAGATGCTAAAATTTGTTTGTTTTATTTTTTAAGTAATTCTCTTCCTTTTAGTTTTTTTTCTTTTTGTCTTGTGCTATGAAAACTATTTCCAGTGAATGCTTCCACTTACACCATATTTTCTTGCCCATTTTATTTATTTGAATATACAGAGTCTAAATACAGGGGCTAAGCTTCCTGGCCTTGCCCCCTTTAGTCTCACAGTATTGAAAACTAATACTGAGAACCTGAAAGGATGCATCAGGACTGCTACTGAGGGAGTGGATTGCTGATGTGACAGAAACTGCTGCATATGAAAAGGTGATATATGGAAAGGAAAGTAAGTCAGATGAATTTGAAGGTATTTGTAATCTATTCTTCAGCTGCATCAGAAGAAATGTCCTGAAATATGATAGAAGATAGTGGAGAGAGGTTGAAGGGTGAATGAAAGCTTTTGTTTCAAAAGGTAATAATAATAACAACTTATCTCCCTGCTTTTCTATTGGTGTACTTTTCTTTTTCCTTTGTTTTTCTTCCTTCCTGCGAGATAAGGATGGGCTGCAGTTATACATGAAAAATAAGTGAAAGTCATGTAAATTTTTCTATATACATGTGTTCAGTTTGCAAAAAGACAGACTAAGAATCTGATGAAAAAGAGCAGTAGGAAGACACATAAGCATGTAAAAATCCATTCCAGGCAGTAGATGTATGCAACTTTCTAGAATCTATTGATGACTAGAGCATGTATTAAATTTCTACTTTTCAGTTGATCTGATACAGGTGTAGCAATTACCACAGACCGATGTCATTAATTGTAATGTTCTGTAGGAGTAATCAATGAACTCTGTTTCCTGAAAACAGTTTCACCTTTGAGCTATTAGTACTATAATGAAGAGGGCTCAGTATATACTTACATAGAGAACTTAGAATCTATTAGCACCTGTGCTGAGCACTAAAGCTGCTGATACTTTGCATGCAAATTGTAGTCATCATCTGAGAAGAAGCAGAGTTCATAGGTTCAATATTCTCTCACTTTCAATCTCCTATGTCAGCTATGTCTTAACCAGCTGGGGGCAGAATTACATTCTGGAAATTAGTGAGAAAAAAAAGGTTAAAATCGAAAATCTACTGTTTCTGCATCTAGCCTCCCCATTCATATGTTATAAGACAACAAGAAAAATCCTAGCAAGTATAAATGATATCTGATTTCACATTACATTTTTAAAGTGTCACTACTCAAGTAGGTTTACATTTGACAGGTGATTTAAATACTTCAGTACATTTCTATAGCCATAAGAAAAAATTTTATCAGGATAAAAAACTTGATGAAACTATTAATTTTTGTACTAATGCAAGAAACATTACTACTCTTTTTGACATGCAAATGTATGAGGCATTATATTAATCTTCATAATTTTTCTAAATATTTCATTGCTTGAGGATATTTCAATGACAGATAATTTATATTGTTTGTACTATATTTATCTTCTATACTGATTCTTGAATGCTGTCCTCTGAGTACATACCTTATTATGATTGGTGCAATCTGACCATAATGCTGAGACAGGCATATCTGTGTTTCTGTAAGTCTTCTAAGGAGTTTACCTTTGGTAAAAATATGGTGGTTTTTTTCACCTCATACCAAAATAACACTTTTAGTGCCTACAGCAAATATATAGCTCAGCCATCTCACAAGCTTTAAAACCTTTCCCCTCAGTTCTATCTCAAAAAAAACAACAGTGGAGGTCTCTGTGCTCAGTTTTTGAACACCACAAAACATTTCTCTGTTTAATCCTATCTGAAATAATATTAAAATGGGCCCCTGTGAACATTGTAACTCAGAAAGGACACATAGAAAAATCACAACTGTAGGCAGTAGAGTAAAACAGCACACAGAGTTAATCAAAGAGAATTGAGAAAAGCACTCCTATGGGCAACAACTCTTTTGCATCCTTGGCTCACTTTGTCCATAGGTTCATGGTAGTTTGCCTATGGGATAGTGCCATGAGTGTTTCACACTTTAAATCAGTTTCATCCCTGGCTGGTCAGACTGACAAGGTCAAAAAGATGAGAGAAAATTCATCCTCAAGAGTAGAATGATATATAAAGTTACTGAAATAAGACTGCACAATGCTGAAACTGGATTCAAATTCTGAGTAGATCAACTTCTTTCAGGTTCTTTTGATGCCTAAAATTGGGAGTACCTGAAACAGAGACTGAACAAAGTTAGTGAATAAAAGTATGAATTTTATGAAGGCCTTCGAGTGGTACACCTCTGGTACAGAGCCTTGCCGATGCTAGGCTAGACCAAGATGGACCCCGATCACGAGTTTTCCCCCCCAGATATAGGTTTGGTACATTTGCTTATCAGAAGTTAATTGTCCAATTACAGTTCCAGGTAATGAAGTAATATTCCCCCATTSACYCCYTCCCAATTCACTTYTGTTTATRCTTAGGCCTAGGATWGTGACCTTGTTTTCCAGGCTTAGAGAGAATGTTTTGTCTAACAAGAATGTGAAGCACATAATATGGATTTCAGAATTACACACTAGTACAGTGCAGGGTTAGAAAACTCCAAAAGCTAATCCTTAAGGCATCACTTTGTTTATGAGCATGGACTGCAATATTTAAATCTTCATGTGAATTCTCCCAAAACATGACAATTTGGGCTTTTGCTTTAGACCATAAGAATGGTCCACAGAATTTGGATTGTCTTCAAAGTTTTTCAAAATCTAGCAATTTTCAAATTTTTTCTGAAAATTCGGGAATTTTTGTTTGGTCTTATATTTAGTTAAAAGTGTGTCTCCTGCATGTCTATGAGAAACATAAAATGAAGAAGAATACTTCACAGACACAATGATTGTTTTGTCTTAAATAGTTTTCTCCCCTTGGATTTTTAAATCAAAGACAAACCACAGCACTAGGATTGAACCAGAGGATTTATTAAAATCACAGTAATTTGGCTTTACCGTTTAAGGAAGGTTGTCCTGCTCAGATGTTTCTCTAGGAATAAACAAATTATTTTCATTCTGGGATCTGATTTTCAAAATTGCTCAGTGTCAACCTGACTTTGCCTCAGTGTACGCTGAAGCAGATAATCATGAACACCTCTGGATAGTTATCAGCTATTATCACTTCATTCAGCTAACAGAAAAGACAAAACAGTATAGAGTGTATTAGTAATCAAATAAAATGGAAGATCACTTAAACCATCCATCTGTAGTTTATCGTGGCCATATGTTTCCTAAAGGACTGTGTTTGGAGCCTGGAGTAAAGGCAGAGTGACCTGCAGTGACCCAGGAGAACACAATGATCTGCTGGCCCCTGTTAGGCCAGAAAATTCCTCATTTATTTCTCTGTACAAGGAAATCGAGCCCATGAAATCTAAAGCAGCCAACCTGTTTGGCAGCTCAGGCATTACAAATAGTCATCTCGCATCAAGTTTTCACTTTGTCTATAACTTTCTTGGTTTATTTTAGAGAAAATTAGGGCTGTGATTTAGGTCTTTCTCTCTTATCTCATCAGCTGTCTCCATAAAACCAGTAGGAATATAATTTTGGAGTTTTTTAGCCCTCAAGTTCAAATTGGCTAATGGTTCGGCCTTTTGTTGCAGGGAAAGTAAAGGGGAGAGAAAAGAAAGATGGAGAGACAGACAAAACTGTTACATAAAGCTTATTTCCATAGGAAGCCAAGTTAAACTGTCTTTATCTGTAAGAATGGTAACGCTTAGTTATGTAACTCTACAGCTTATTTGAAGAGGTGATTAGCTGTTCCTAATTAGGCATTCAGCTACAGCCCCATTATAAGACTTTTTCCCCTCTCTAGCAACTCAATAATAAACTAAAAAAATTAAAATGTTAAAACCCCCCACCAACAAACCCATAAAAATCCCTATGCATTCACATTTTTAGGGTTAAGACTTACTGACAACTTGAGTACTTTATGAAGATTGTGATTAAATTGAGTAAGTACTTTTTAAGATTAAAATACTTGAAACAGCTTATTTTTAAAATACTTGCAACACCTATTGTTCCATTGTATCCATCTCTGTGTCCAACAAAATCACATAATACCACAGAGTTTGAAACCTAAGTAGATTTCAATACTGACTGTGCAAAAGTCAGTTTTAGGGGCAGGAACAGTAAAATGTTTAAGAAATATCTCTATTTGAAAAAACAACTGACTGATTTATCTACCTGTGAAGCTGGCAAGGAAGGGAAAAAAGCCCCAGAAAACAAATACTTGGATCATCAATCTCCGAATTGCACTTGGGCGTTTCTGAAGTACCTTTTTAAAGCTCCCATTTCTCTTTAAAATTCCCTGGAGAAAGCCATTTTCCAGGCAGAAACCAGAGGAATTAGAGGGAAGTGATTTCCTGACGAGGTGGCAGAGCTGGGGAGGGAACCCAGATCTGTGTGTCCTTCTCACTTGGCTGCTTTTGTTGGCAGCAGCAGAGGCAGCTGAACTACCCGTGTGATTCTCTGCAGACTGCATGCACTGCGATAGCCAAAACTCATGAATGTTCTTACTTTGCAGTGTTTTGTTGTGCCTTGTAAAAGCTGTGGTGAGTGGGTACCTCATTAATACTAAGGGATCTTGGTGCTTGTTTTGCAAAGTCATCAGCTGTGACTTCCATCTAGGTAAGATGCTGATTTCCATGTGGTGCTGTGCTGCTGTAATTTATTAGATTTCACCCAGGCTTGCATTAGTAATGGAAAAATTAAGCCCTTATGTGTTCTCACATGCTATTTTCTTCATGTTCACATTATGCTTTTTGCACTATCTCAGTTTAATTTACCTTGACTTATATTAAGGTTTTCTTCCAAAAGATCTTTCCTATAGACCAAACCAATGAATCCAGTGTGAGGAATGCTAGACATCATCTTTTCACTCAGAGGAATAGAGCACAGGAAAGGAAGCCTTTAAGATGCTACTATCCATCTTTTTACCTGATCAGTGTTTAAAGAACATAGTACAAGAGTAAGAACCGGAGTTAACGTCTCATGTTAATCTCCCCCATTATGTTATGTTAAGCAATCTCTTCCTCAAACGACTGTACAATGCAGCACTACTAGTAAAATAAGTTTCACATCAGGATTTAATATGTATTGTAGCCCTGGAATAATTTTCTTTATTTAAATCCATGACAAAATTGTCCCAAATAATATACAGACATCTGCTTTGAAACTTCCTCAGACTTGTGGGATTGGTGGACCTTTACAGCCGGAACATTCAACAAAAAGATTCCTCAGTTTTCCCTCATCATGCACAATTATGAGCTTTGACTTCAAATACTTATAATTACAGTATTCTGAAAAGATGTCCTRAATATATATGTTTCACAGCATGATTGTGACTTCAAGCAAATTCTCTTGTCTGAGGTACTTGGTAAAGTAAAACTGAATTAGTGAGAGTACAATAAGCAAGTTACAGTGTTTAGATACAATAACCAAAAATAAAGTCAATTTAATCTTCCAAAGTAGGACAGCTTTTCAGTGTATTCGTCACTATGGAGATTTAGCAGTAGATTCCAACTTGCATTTTAATAGCAAACTTACATAATTGTGAGTCCTGGTGTGGTACTGCTGAGCGTATTCAGGCTGGAATTACTAGTTAGACAGATCCTGCTTAGCCTTGTAGTTAAAACATGCTAATAGTTTAYACATGTGTATGACAGATGATAATAACCATCTTTATAATCACCTTTGGATTTCTCTTTTCTTCCTCACTCAACATCATCTAAAAGAGAAAATCGGTATCAGTGGTCAAGGCTGGGGATTAACAGTCAAGTTTCTTGGGTTTTGTATTTTTTATCATTTAGCAAGTTTTGTCAGTGAGGATGTGCAATATTTTTATAACATGTATTTTAAATACACATATTTTATTTATTTATTAATTTGCCTATTTATTTGTTAGTAGATAATATATATTTGTGGATGTAGGTAAAGATGTCCATGAGGAAAAAGGTTYGCAGATGTATTTAAGAAATTTCTGGGTGCTCAAAATTGGTAAAGTATGCAGGGGGCTTTTTGTTTCGACTGAAAAATTATTTGATTTTGGCAGTATTTGTTGCACATGCCTTCTTCATTCCTACATGCTTGTTTGTAACCAGTTCTAGTCATTATGTAACTTGAGGCAAATGTTTTGCTTTAAATTGTCTGTGCCTTAGATTCTCCAGTTGAGGAATGGCTGAGAAAAGTCATCTATTAATCTATTTCTCAGGCTGTTGTGAGGCTTAATTAAGTGTTTATAAAGTACTTTAAGACTTTTGCATGGACAGCATTACAGATGTGTAATGCAACATTATTATTAATGTACATTGCAAATGATTTTTTATCTCTGGCAATTTTCCATTACTTTAGAAAATTAGTCTAATCTAAAATATTGGCCAAATAGACAGAATTGCTGCAATTGCTTTACTAAAAGTTCAGTGATGGAGTCGTGTTGACTTTTATCTTCAACAATCTTCCCTTAGAGTCTCCCAGAAACACAGAATTTGAGCCATGCTTCTAATTGTTGGCTTCAGGCTAAAACTTTTGATCACTTTCTTTTTCTACTTTCTGTTAAACTCATTGAATGAAATGGCTTGATAACATTTTATACTGTCTAATTCTTTATTTTGGGGAACATGAAAGACGAATTTGACCTTCTGAATTTTTAGTCTAAACTTTGGTAACAGGGAGCATCCTTATTCTTGTTTTCATTCATATTAATGCTGCATCTATCTCTTTTGCCCTGTAAAAAGCTATTAATATTGTTCTATTAACCTCTTTCTAAGTAATAATGACCTTTCCCCTGAAAATGCAATTACTGGACTTTTTTTTTCCCATAATAAATCTCATTTATTAGAAAATTTGGCCTTGTGCACTTTGTTCTCTGCCATTTCCTTAAAAATATCATGCTTTATTTTCAAATAAGTACATTATTTTTATTCAGAAGAATATTCTATGGTGCATGCACTTGGTCGTAATTGGAGAGGAGGTGGTGGTGCTTGGTTTGAGTGTCTCTCTACCTTTAGAAAGAAAAAGTCTGTAGTGACCAGGCTCTACATTCCTCCATTGCTCACTGGTGCTCTGGCTGTCAGTAGCTGCAGCATTTTGCAAGGAATTTGCAACCTGGTCAGCTTGGCTCTTGCTGATATCCAGTCCAAATGATCTCTGCTTTGTTAGACAGAGCTCCTCCTCACTTTCTGAAGAGAGCAATGACTTTTTTGAGGTGTTGCCTGTCAAAATTTCTCTGTCTTATCACGTGCTCCTGRGAGATGGAAGGAGAAGAAATGCTACACATGTCCTGGCGTGTGTGGCAATGCAAGCTTCTGGAGGGACTCAAGGGGAGGCAGGGAAGAGCTCTTATTGCATTCTTGCTCTTTGAACTGCTGCTTTTGTAAAGGGAGATGATGAGAAAACCTTCCTATATTCTAAAGAGTACAAAGGTAATAACAGCATCTGTAACCTCTCCACATCCTTGATGAAGCAGTGGCTGTAGCAGAGGGAATTTTCTTCACCCCAGTGAAACAATACTAAAAACCTGTGTAGAAGAGCAATATTATAGTCCTGGTTCTTCTCCACTCGCCACTCTACTCTTGTTGGAGGAGTAGGCATTTGCTTGAGGTCAGAGAAAGGAGGAAGGTTGTGGCAACTCCCTTTCTCTGGCCATTTTCTTTCCCAATTATGAAAAATCCTAGAAGAAGAAATGTGAAAATCCATATAGTTTTCCCTTCCTATGTAGATAGAAAAAACATCTATAACCACATATAGGGGAATAATATATTTGTGGTTGTAGCTCTAGGCTGGAAAAGGGAAAAAGCGGATTTCAGAGTCTGGGGTGGTTTTCTGGTTTTTCTGTACTCAGAGTCAAAAAAACAAGGTTTTTTTTTTTGTTGGGCCCATCAAATTAGAATACAAGTTTCTTAAAACATGAACTGAAATAAAGGCAGAAGTTACAGCCTGCACATTAGAAAATAGAAAGTGAGGCTCATCTTTATGAGGATTCTCTAAGAACATCAGAAAATGGATGTTAACTGTGTACCATGGACAGAGAGAATGTCCTTCCATGTATTCTCCCCACCCATGCCCCTGATTAATCAGATATGTTACAATGAATGTTAACACTAGTGATTTCAAGCAACAGATAAAGGACTTTGTACCATGTAGATAGACATGAATTATACCATATGCACAATTTTAAGATGAAAAATTATTTTTTTAAACTATGTTTTTCTAACATTTGTTTGAACTGCATTCTTCAGAAAACTGCATCTTCTTTATATTTCCTGGCTCTGTGACTCATCAAAATGAGCTGTGCTAGTCACATCAAATGATGTGTTTCATAGAACCAGAGAGGAAAAGCAGCACACTGAGTCATTGTCACAGGGAGGGTGGCTGCCAAGCCACTATTAGACAACATAGGGAAAAGCAAACATATTAAATGACTGGGGTCACAGAAACACAGCCTAGTGACAGGAAATCATTTACAATCAGGTGAACATGAGCCTCCTCATCTCTTTAGTCTGTTTTTTAAGGAAGTGAGACRTGCTATCATGATGTTTACCTGTCTATCAGCTTCTGTCCCCCACTAACTTTGTAAGCCCTTGGCCACTCTCAATAAAATTTGTCGAAGCAGTAGAAGTCTCAGAAATACAAAGTTCTTAAACCATTTCCTAAAAGTTGATGTTTTTACCAAGCAAGGACATGTCTTTTGCACCCTCCTGAGAAAAGGGCTGTAGTGCTGGTGTAGCCATCACCTGCTCCATGTGCCCTGCTGGCCACTATCCCACCTGCCCTGGCTGGCCTGGCAGCCGTGGTGTGGCTCTCGGCTCAGCACAACACAGCCTGCCCCTTGCCCTGCAGTCACAGAAGGATCTGGGCTGTTGTACAACCAGGTCATCCTCATGGATTTGAGAGAGGAAGAGGAAGAATGAGATGGCAGTGGAGACTTTATGTGGTGTTACACTAGACCTGGTGATGATACACACTGACAGAAAGAGGTGTGGAAAAAAGGAATTGCAATATAAAGCTGCTGCAAAGCAGGATTCTCTTTTCCTAGTGAAAATCTCTTAGTTCTGTCTAGGTTCAAGAAACTGCTGTAGTTTAATTTATAACCTAATTCTGAGTGCTTAGGTTATGCTCTTTGCTAGAGGCACTTAAGTTTCTGCTTCAGCTCCCTTAGGAATGAAGGTTGATGCGACTTTACTGTTTGCCTGCTGTGGCCAAAGTCAATTGAAAACAAGGCCCAGTTTTGACAAACTTGATTGAGGAGTGGAAGTCCCTATTTAAATTCCTGTAAGTTTAATGAAAATGAGTAAGTGGCTAGAAAAAATAGTTTATGCTAATTATCCCTCAGCAAGCCAAAATTAGCTGGCTAGTCAAACAGCCTTCTCCTGATGCCAAGCTAACTATAGCAAGAATTATCTTTTCCTTGCTGGGCACTATTCTGACAGGGAAATTGAAGGATATAGAATAAACATTTGTAAGACATTGGGGTTTCATTTGTCTTCTGATGAAATAATCTGACTGCTTTGACAAATTTTTTCATTTTTTTAAAATTTGTAAAGGGGAAGAATGACAACAGAAACTATCACAGCACACAAATGTTTCCTTTTTCTTCCCCCATTGATTCATCTTTAAACTTTATAACTGTCCATAATATCTGGGTTATTTTATAGGCTGGTGATTTTCACGTATTACTCTGCTTCTTATTAGGAAAGCAACACGTATACTTCACCTGCTTCTCTTTAATTATTTTTATGTTTTAACAAACTCATGAACAGAAAGAAAAAATCTGTCAATTCCATTATTTTGGCCTGTTGAGGTGGATTTTATTTTCTTCTCGTTACTGTAAATTTGCTCATGTCTTCAATAGGCTTAAGGAGAAACAAGGACACAGGAGCACATACAGGCCAGAACAATCTGGACTCAATAATTATAGAAATATAAGTTTTCATGCTGAAAACCCAATATTGGCATTTGAGCCAGTTACCAAATCAAACTGATATTCCTAATTTTTTTTTTCCCAGTAACTAATTCTTATCTCTAAATTATTTGGTAGTTTTTTCCCATGGTTTGCTTTTCTTTTCATTTTGTTGTTGACACAGACAGGAATTATCATCTGTAGAGTGTGCCATGTCCACATACATCAGCATACCATGGTTTTTTGCTTAATGCCATGTACTATTGTAATCTGTCATAATATACCATTCCATTCATTACACAGCTCAGATTTTTAAATATTACCTGTGACAAAAATTTGCCAAATTTTTCCTTAATATCAGAATTTGGGGGGATACTTTTACTGGGGTTTTACTACTGGACTTCTGTGTTCATAGGGAAATACCCACATTTCATATTATTGAGGTCACTGCTTACTGCTTATAAATGTGAGCACACTTATCTTTYGCTCTAATATCACAGAGGACATGAAGGATAGGAGTTATATTCCAAAGGTATGGAGGACATGGGAAAGGCTTTGCTGCATCTGCAGAATAAGTTTGCTAGCACTGTTCTGTAACTGGTTTCTATTCTAGGATGTATAGAATAGGAACCAGTAGTAGCTTCTGTATCCCTACTCAGGGTGTGATATTTAGAGCTACTAGAGTGACAGAAGGTCTGTGACTCTTGTACTTCTTTGCAGACTGACTTATCCTACCTGAAGGGTGAAAACTAGCCTGGAAATCTTGATGAGAAAGCATAGGTCTCACCTCCTCTGATGAATGTTAGAGGAAATACTGGGTACAAAACCTTAAAATTTCTATACAAGTGCAGGAGAAGGGGGAAAAGTAACGAGCACTGAGCCACACAATCCCTGAAGGAAGGACCTCCTCATGTTGCTTTTGTTAGTGAGCTCAAAGAAGGATTCCAAGGACTCTGGCTGTCTGAGAGTGAAGATGGTGAGAAGACAGCACTGGTGTCCGTGACATACTTCACTTTGAGCATAGTTCAAAGGTGCTTTTCCACTAACTTACCTGAGGGCTGTCAGGCACCCTGAAGTTATGGGAGAGTAAACACTAGCACCTTTATCTTATACTAGTATGCTTCTATCATGATTCACTTACMTTTAAAAATTATTGCAACTGTAAAACACACAAGAAAAAATACAGAACTCCTGTGATTCTCAGTCAGTCTTATGATGTTTATTTTTAAATTATGGCAAGGAAGAAGAGACTATTAATTCATACCTTTTGAATGTGGAGTCAACAATACTGTGATTGGGTTCTTGCYTTTTTTACAGATAGTGCTCTGCGTTGGTGGGATTAACAAGGCAATGTTTGGAACACTTCAGTTGATACAGCTGGCTGCTTTTTCTCCTGGATTAAATTTCATTCGAGCTTTTGGTTCTGTTTGGTTTTGGAAGGCCAGCCTGTGACCCTAGGAAAGATCTGCTTTTCAGTAGTTTTCAAACAGGCAGGCTTAATCAGGTTTGATATTGCCCCAATTTGGACACACACATATGTGCACACACATMTGCATCACCGATTTCAAAATGCTTCCCAGACCACTGATTGTGTCTGCAGCCCCTGCTTATGGCRTCCTGGTATTTTGGTATCAAATTTATAGAAAAAGATGTTGCAATGACACTCAGTTTTCCCTGACAAGCCTTGTTTTGAGAGCATGTGCAGTTGCTGCAGTAATATCATTTGGTAACTGCTTTGGAGGGTAACATCCTCCACCTCACAAATTTTGGCTGTAATATGCTACCAAGAAAGTCAACACAAAACTCTCTGTGATCATCTACATTAAATATATTTCTTTTATTTTCAGCAGGAGAGGACTGCAGACCTTCTTTCACACCATACATCCTGGCTTGCTTCCTGCCCTTGGAAAAGATTATTTCAATACCTGTGAACATGTGCATTACAAAAGACATCCTTAGACTTGATCCTTCCTGTACAGAAAACTGAGCTCTGAATACTTCTATGAGAACCTYAAGCATGGAGAGTTAGCACATTGAACAGAGAATGTCTTCCTGCCCCTAAAAGAAAAAARGAGTTGACTGAGACAACACCACTGTTACAGGCTGAGAACAAGCTCCACATGACTCAGAAGTGAAAGAGAGAAATGAAACCAAGGCCTCCTACAGCAAATTTCTTCCTACCTCTCTTCTTCATTTTCAGTACCAAACTGTATTGTCTTAATCTGGGAACGTGATTTATTTGTGAAATATCTAGTGGGTGGCAGAGGTGGGGAGCAAAGCTGCACAAAGCTCCCCAGAGCTGCTGACCGAGGTAAATAGTGTGTCATAACACATTTATCAAATAATAATGGAAACCGTATAGAACACATAGGAGAGGGAGGGGGAAACCCCATTCCCCACTGGGAAGTTACTGAATATTTCAGCCAGTTTATAAAAGTATGTGTACATGTGCTTGGAATGGGGGAAGTTTTTCTAGCTTCACCTCTGCAAATAAATCATTGGCCTGGGATGTCTGAGCAGACAAGTGAAATGGATGAGTGCATTATGGATCAAGGAGGTGGTATTCATACCTTGGTTAGTTTGAGACAGACCACCCAAGCACTGTGGGACTGAGATGAGACTGTAAGTAGTGCTTGTAGAGTTCTGAAAGGCCCAGGCTGCAGCCTCTGACATGGTAAGAAGGTGGGGAATAAAATAAAATTGGTGGTATTTCTCATATGGCAGGCATGACTTATCTGAACTGGCTTTGTTCCTAATATTTTTTTTCCTTTGACTGGATTGCCACTATATATAAAACTAAAAAGAGAAAAAATGGCAAAGGTGCAATAGTTATGCCTGATTTGAAAATGAAGTTTAGGTCAAAAAAGAAAGAGAAAATTATATTGATGATGTATATGTACATTTTTCACTGTTTGCCACTAGTGACTTTTAGAATACAGAAGCCATAGTCAGATGTTCTCATTGACATTAAGAATCTTGCACCGTAACTGGTCTATTGGAGTCAGCAGAAATTACTTATGGAAAAAGACACCCATTCCCCATGATTGCAGAATGTGGACGAGTGTTACCAAAAAATGCCAAGTTAAAAGAAGACTGACAGGGATGGTATCCTTATAAACATATGTATGGTTAAAAGTTCAGAATTTTTGCAAGGAAAAAGTAGATATGAGTTTCGGAATTATCATCTTTATAGCAAGGAAAGCCCTTCGAGTGCAATTGATCACCTTTTTATATTTATACATGGCAATAGTGATTGAAGGTTGATCAGTCTACATATAACAATAAATTAGATGAATTTTGGGCTCTAAGAAAAGGCAGTAYGAATTAAAAGGCAAAGTAGGAAATGTGTCTCCATAGAAAATGATCCTCTTTTTTTTCTTTTTTTAGGAAAAAAAACAGTCKATATTTTTGTATTATCATCTAAAATTTAATAATTTAAAAAATTTTAATTGAAGGAATGTTGGAAGTTTGTACCAACAGTTCTCTTATAGTAGGCAATCTGAAATTGTTTAAAAATGCTTTTAAAACTTGCTGGGGGGGAAAAAAAAAGCATGTTTTTAAAAAAATGCTCTTTTCCACCCATGGAGTAGTTTTCCTCCTTGCTTGATCGTGTCTAATAGCAGTCCATCAGCATTTGCAGTCACATGCAGCCCCCCACACTGCCTGGTCAGACACTGGTTTTAGTTGGTGACTGGGCCGGAAGTTGTAAGGTGAAGCCTTGAGGCAGCTCACCTTAACACCTTCCAGGTGATCCCTGGCCACAGAGGGGTGATGCTGGTGGTTTGCAGCACTCTGCCTCCCACAGCCAAAGTCCCAGTGGGATGTCAGCTATGTTCCTGGCAATGGGATCTTTGGGGTGACGTAGGAGGCTGAGATGCTTAGCACATGCCATCAATTAAGTTCCTGTATCACATTTCTCAGGAAGGGAGATGTTAACTCCCCCTATTCAGGCCGGATTTCAGCTTCAACATTCATATTGTGTCTACCTAAATCTCCCCTGAAGTTTTGATTTGATACAGTATCATTCATTTGGTGCCTTAAATGGTGCAGTGCAACTTTGCTGCCCACACTCTTGAACATCTGCTCTGCTTCAAAAGTTGCTGAGTTTTGCCTGCAAGAGAAGATATTATTTTCTTTCTTTCATTTTTTTTTTTGTTTTGTTTTTTTACAAGTTTTAAGGAGAACTAACTCAACTGGAGTTCCAACTGTCCCTGGGCAGGGGATGAACAATTGGTGTTTGTGCTGGAGAACAAGGCTGCAAGAGATGGGAAAGAATCCTTCTCTGCCCAAGGGCTTAAGGCACCCAAGCAACTGATCTACAGCTTGTGCTATAAACTGTGGGCTATATTTGCAGCTGTGATCTCTGCATGAGATTTACAGCCCCTGGATCTGCCCCTGCTGTGTTCCCAGCCTGACTAAAGCAACTTGCTACATTCCCAGCATGTCCCTGCAGAACGTGTTGCCCATCAGGCTGGGGGACATCTGGACGCCGTTCCACAGCCTTATCAATTCATGTAGGCYACCTGCAGCCTGGACACTGGTGGAAAAGCTCTTCCTTGGCTCAGATCCATTCTTGGAGGTAAATGTGGTGTTACCTAGGACTCTCTAGGTGCTCAACTACTCTAGTGACTAGTTCTCTAGATATTAATAAAGAGCTAAACAAATGCCAGATATTGTTGAAGTAAAAGGAAAATTCMTTTTAAAGAAAATTTATACAGGGGTTTGTTACAACTGGAACTATACGGATGTTACCCTGTTTTTCTACTGCTGATATCTGTATGCTGAGGCTAATTGTGCACATTTGTGTAGAAATTTGGCAGTTTAGCAACTACAATGGGAGAGACAACAGCAAAGAGAGCTGCCCTGAATGGCAGCAAAGCATCTGGGTGGAGAGGGTGTAAGGAGGAACGCAGATCTGAGGAAGATCTGTGATCCTGTGAATCCTCTTACCTTCTCTGTTTCCGCATGTACAGACAGCAAGAGGTCCTTCATAGAGGAGCCTTCTTGCTGTATCTGCTGTGCACTTCCTTAGCACTTCCTCAGCTCCCTACGTTGTAAGGCACCCTCAGTGCGTGAAACACACGCCTGATAACTCTGCAGCTAAATTAATATGTAAGAAATGCAGCAATAAATAGGGCCAGAAAAGACTGATTTGTTGTTGAAAGCGTTGTCTAATGCATATTGTTGAAAGGATTCTTGTACGCAAAGAAGACAGGTTTCCTTGACATAAAGAACAGGCCTTGATCCCGTAATTATTTTGGCAGGTGCTTAATTCCCAAAGTGTGAGTTATCCTATGAAATTCAATGCACATAGTGAAACAAAGGAGTGGGAAGGGAGGAGGAAGGGATTACATATGTTGAGAGAAAGGCAAGAGGGGCTCTCTGAACAAACGGGACTGAAAGGAGGATTGAAGGAGGAGAGGAAGGGCGACTGGCGGGTGAGAATAGGAAAGCAATTCGGATTTGAAGTTGAATCAGCATTTGCTGACATGAATGTGACACTAATGGAAAGGATTTGGGAGAAGAATAGATATAAGGTAATAGATTTGTTCTCTTCAAAACATTSTGTTGCAGGTAATAACATGTAGAGCTTGTTTATAATAACTTAAAGTGACATCTTTTGGTTTCAAAGTGAATTCATGGTCAGAAACAAGGAATGCCACATTCACCTGTTTTTCTTCCTCTTTCCTTCTTTCTTCAAATTTATTTCTGGAAGTCATTAAAATTCAGATCCCATCATTTGTAACAAATGATGTGAAGTGTTAGGTACAGTACTTGGAATATATGTTTGTTAAAATGAAGGAAGAGACTCTTCCAACACTTTGGGATTTTATGAATGATTTACATCTGGTGCTAAAGTTCATAAATGAAACGTGGGAGAACCAGATGCTTCATTTCTTGACTGCATCGTGTCTGCACATACTGATGGTGAATTGAAAACAGGAAYGTCTCATAAATCAAGAAAATCTATTTTTGTACTCTTGATTTCTATTCTGAACATCCATATAACACCCAAACAAAACTGGTAAAATTGGTTCTTGAGAAACCCTTTATGTTTAGTAACAGTGTGGACATGTTAATAAAAAAAAAAAAAAGAGAGAGAAAAAAAAGGAATCCATTTTCAGAATAAAAAGTGCTCAGAATGAACAACTGTTCTTGGAGATCAGCATTGAAGGCACTTCGTTTAGCAAGAAAAAGACTGAATGGAACTGCTTGGGCAAACTCTGCCAGCTGTACAAAGAGCTGTGGTGTATAATAAGGTGACATTTCACAGTTTTTGGCATTGGGGGAAAAGAAATTTACT
The DNA here is from genome assembly GCA_018881555.1 of Amblyornis subalaris. NCBI lineage: Eukaryota > Metazoa > Chordata > Aves > Passeriformes > Ptilonorhynchidae > Amblyornis > Amblyornis subalaris. The sequence continues at coordinate 1,325,424 of JACAXG010000042.1, forward strand.
GACATGATAACTGAAGGCAGAATCTGGCCCACAGATTGAATAGGGAGATTGAGGCTCATAAGCACACTTTTGCAGAGAGCTGAGTGATATTCAGATGTCGTTTAATTTTTCCATCAATATTTTGAATGCTGCTCTTTGCCTACTCTCTCTTCTTGCTGACATCTTTGACTGACCTAAGAACTATAAATGATGCTTCTCATGACGTTCAGGTGTCACTAAAACTTTTGTAAACAGGCTTTTAAAATATAATTTATTAACTTATAATGAAAGAATAAGCACAAATCTGTCTAAAGAATTTTTTTAATAGAACTAATTAGATTCCCTCACCCTTCCCACTTCTTTGATTTCACTGCATGTGTTTATATACACATTTTAAATTATTATATTACAATTCCAAAACTACCTGTGAGAAATGGCAGGGTAGCAATAATAAGTTTGGATGGAAAAGTTGTACCAAAAGGGTTACTAAGAACCAGCTGATGCATGGTAGCTGCCAATGTGTGTCCTCTCAGCCTCCAACAAATGCATGATAATTGGAGGAGGCTTAGCCCACTGTGCAGGTGTGTGAGGCTGACTTGACTCACCTTGCAATTGCTGTGGGGGGAATAGTGTGCATCCAGGCAATTCTTGCAGCTCAACAAAAACTTGTTACCTTGTGGTGTCTCGTTTGTGTCTTTAAGCCCTGGATGTGCATACCTTGTTATTTCTGGTAACAATTGAAAACAAATATTTATTTACATTTATTTGCACATCCTACACACAGATTGAGTGTAGGTGTGCTGGCAGAAGGGAGACTTTAGGAAGGATTTCATAAAGGTGAAGGAAATGGCTTGGCAGCCAGGTTTCAAGGAGGCACCCCAAATGCAAGGAGCACCCGAGACCATGGGGGGGCCTCGTGATGGTACCAAGGTATGCACTGTTGGCAGAGGAGGCAGAGCTTGTGAGCTGGGGGAGCTGACCTTGCTTTCAAAGGCATGTAGGCAGATTGTATAAACACACCATTAGCTTAGGTATCTGCTACTCAGATATTTCTCTGGTGGAAGCCAGTGGAAGTTTTGCCCTTTATTTCAATGAGAACAAGATCAAGCTTTTCTAGGGGTAATATCCCCCCATTTCATGCTGGGCATTGTACCCACTTTCAGTCTGAGGTGGAGTCACTACAAGAGACAGAAGAGCTCTGTACTCCTCTTAGTTACTTTGCTGCTCAAAATGCGTCCCTAACTAATACAATTTGCTATATGTCATAAAACACAAAGGAAAGCACTTTTCACGCCAAATATCAGAAAAGCACTCTCTTTTCTCAAATGCAGAAGTAACAGAAATGATGTGTTCATTTTAAATTCCATTCATGTAGGCCCTAATAAAAGCTATTATAAAATACAATTGTGTGGAGACAAAAAGAGAGATAATATCACTATAGCTCAATATAAAATTTAAGTAATTAAGACATGAAAACTATTACACAATTTACTATGAATGCAATGTGAATAATAAAATGTTTAACCATTTCAATTCTCTTTTGGTGTTTTTTTTTTTGTGTTTTTTTTTTTAATAGTGTCTTTTGAAAATGTTTGAGGTTGAAATATTGCTAAAGATCTAAATTCAATATTATTTCAGAAGTTGATCAGGACTGAAAAGTAAGCTAGCTGGGTTTCCACATAAGTCTTGTAGATATTTTTAGGTATTGATGTAAATATGGCACTCTGCCACATAATGGATTCTACGTGAAAAATGTCAGTTTCAGGTGATTTTGATTGTGGTTGTAAATAAAACAGGACATACTGAGTGAACTGAGGAAGTATTTCAGCAGTGCAAGCTAAGCAGCTGCATAATAGATATGAAATTGTGTAGATAGACTGATGCGTCCCAAGATTAAAACAAAAGCATCCATAGAAGTACCGGAAAGAAAAGTATTTTTAAACTGGAGGTGCTTAAGCTCTGCATTTTTCTTTCCCATGATTCACCACTGTGTCCTCTCCTCCGATGGGCTTCAGCAACCCTCCCGGCAAATGGTTGAGAGGAAAGCTCACTCTAGCCTTTCTCTAGTTGAGTGACTATCAAAATTCGGTATCTTTAATAGACACGTTGTTTTCTTGTGCTCTGCCATATGCACGGCAGCCACAGGCGCGTACCGGCCCTGCCTGGTAACACTCAGCAACTTCTGCTCCATGATCCAGCCCTATCTTTTTACTTCGTTCCAATGTGATTGCGTATGTTTGTTTTGTAGCTCAAATCTGTGGCAAGCACTTCGCCTCAGCCGTGTCCAGGCTCTCTCCATGGAACGGCATTCTCTGGAGCTGCAGGAGCTGCGAGCTCGTGCTGGTGGTTCAGTAGGTGGCACTCTTCCCCTTAGATCGGCCCGAGCCCTGGTCCCAGGTGCCGCGCGGGGGATGAAGCAGGAGTTCTGCAGGAAGTTGCACGACAGACCCACGGCTTGCCCTGCTGGGGTGCCCGGGACTAGCGTTTGCCAACGCCCAGGCTGGAGTGCATCCTACGCCGGCTGCAGTCTCTGTGGTTTGAGGACCATCCTGGGCTTTTTTGCCATAGCAGCATCCTCCACATCTGTCTAGTGCAGCGGAGAGATGCAGGAGCCATCTCTTGCATCTGGGCAACATTTACCCTCAGGATCCTCAGTTCTCACAAAAAAACCTACATAGGGAACGGAAATAAAGTTCAGAGATCAATAAGATGCAACTCCGAGGTCCAGTGTGTTATTTAGAATGACATTTTCAAAAAAAGCTCACTGGTCTCGCTTGGCAAATTTGAGGAGAGCTTGTTTGCTAGGTCTTCAGAAGCTGCTGATCTGCAGTTCCCTTTAGTGTAATTTTGTAGAACTCAAACCTTCATCTGCCAGAGCCCAGATGCCTCAAACTGGGCACCTCTGTTTATAAAGTCTTAGTCTTCAACGTGCCTTAATTTCTTGGCTTTTAAATGGAACAGCTAAGACTTACATATTGAAAAAAAAAAATGAATTGAGCATTGTGCTTATATTTGTTGTTATGATGAAGAATCTCATTAGGAAGTTCATCCACGGGACCTTTGGGTTCTCCCTCTTTTCCTACAGTCATGGCTTGTTTCAAACTGGGATGAATTCTCCCACACATCAAAATCTGTAAGTGAAGTAATAATAAAAGGTAGGCTCCAAATTTGGCCCATGAGATTTTAATTTCTTTTTTATTTGGTAAGTTTTGTACATCACAGTTTCTTCTTAAAATTGCAAAATATTTTTCTCCAATAAAGTTATATAAATCACTCAGATATTTACATGCTTTAAGATCAATCATTAAGACAAATAAATAATCCGAGTTACACAGGTCAAGTCTTATGATAGACTTTATAGGAAGGAAGAATTGCAGTATTGTGGTTTTGTAGTCTCCCCAGTAACTCATCCCATACATAGTTTAATATTTGAGATATAAATTATTCATGAACAGTTTTTAGTAATCAGTGAATTAGCCACTTGCAATTAAAAAAATTTGACCTCCTCTTCTTGCATTTAATCTGACTAAAGTCAGTGTCATTGCTGTGTGATTGGGTCTTATCTATTTTTATCTGTTGTAGGAGCTGTTTTGATCCAAATTTGACAAAACTAAGCTAGAAATCTTAAAAAAAGAAAAGGTAAGTCATATATCTATCTATCTATCTATCTATCTATCTATATCTATATCTATATCTATATCTATATCTATATCTATATCTATATCTATATCTATATCTATATCTATGGCCCTTTACTCCACAGAGAAGGGCAATGCAAGCCATTCAAAAGAAGAGCAAACCTTTAGTCCTGTGATTGGGTCTGGCTGAGATGCAGTTAATTTTCCCCATAGCAGCCGTCAAGTGCTGTGCTTTGCATTGGTAGCTAGAAAAGTGGTAACACAGCAGTGTCTTGGCTACTGCTGAGGAGTGCTCCAGCAGCGTCAGTGCTGTCTCTCCAACCCAAATCCRTGACCCTCTCTGCCAGTAGTGTGGGAGTGGGAAAGATCTTGGGAGGTGACACAGCTGGGACAGCTGAACCGAATTGACGAAAGGGATACTCCATACAATATAAGATCTGCTCAGCAGTAAAAGCTAACAAGAAGGGGGAGGAGAGGGGGGCATTTGTTGTTTATGGCATTTGTCTTCTGGAGCAAGCACTACAGGTACTGAAGCCCCACTTCCCAGGAAGTTGCTAGACATACCTTGCTGTTGGGAAGTGGAGAACAAAATTTTTCTGTTTTCTTTGCTTCTGCATGATCAACATTTTCTCTTGCTTGATTAAACTGTCTTTATCTTGACCAGCAAGTGTTGTTTTCCTTCTTATTTTTCTCTCCCTCCCTCACCAAGGAGGGGAGTGATAGAGCAGCTTGGTGGGCAACTGGCATCCAGCCAAGCTCAACCCACCACACAGCCACCGGGAATATCTGGAAAGACAGATCACACCCCCCAAATATTTTGACACCTCCATTTGGAAAGGTAAGGTCATTTTAGAGTAGTAATGTCATTTAGAGTAGTAAAATGTCATTTTAGGACTCTTCTGTCCCTTCACCAAAAAGAGCCTGAAATAAAACACTGACTTTAGAATCCGACTTTTGAAGAATTAAGAAACATTCTTTGAAGATGTTTATAAGACAGTAACAATGGATGATGCCAAATATCACGTTCTCCATTTTGCCAAGACTGCTTTGCTTCAGTGCCTCACTTTTTTTCACCAGGCACAAACTGCTGACAGAATGTCACTGTAATAGGAAAAGACATCATTTGGAACAGTTATTAATATAAAAAAAGATCATGTTAGAAAAGAGTTAGCCATCCAAATGGACAATTTCAACAAGACACAATTAAAGTTGCATTATTTCCCTCCCTGGAGCTTAGAAAGAGGATATCTTAGCCTTATGTTTACCTTTTTTCCACTTGGTCATTGAAATAGTTAACACTGGTTTTTTGTTGTTCTTTTTTTTTTTTTTTTAAAAGCAGCTATACCATCTTATCTACTATAGCTTTGATTTCTTCTTCATAGTTACTACACTGTAAATACTTGTTTATTCATATAGATTGCATTGTAGAAAAAAAAGGCCATTTATTGCCTTTTGTATTAGATAGGGGTGGGAGGTAGTGGATAGAGATGACGTGTGTGCATTGAGTGAGACATTGAAGGCATTGTTTAGAGACAGAGAGGAACAGAAAGACAATTTGAAATGAAAAAAACCTTATGAGGACAAGATCTCATAGAGAAAAGATGGCAGGTTACGTGAAAACCTGTTGAGATGTCACAGGGAAATATAAGAAGATTCAGACCCTGGAATTTGACTAGAAGAAGAAAAGAACTACCTGTAAGAGAAGTTTCAGTTAAGTTTCAGTGGAGTACAGACTGAAAATCTGATTTAATAGGTTCAAGAAGTAGGCTACAAGAAATTAATTCAGCAGGAAATTGTAGATGATGTAGACAGATAGAAATTCAATAAGCTTGGCAAGAKAGGGAAAAGCAGGCTGGATCCTAATGGCAAAAGTATATAGGAAGAAGCATGGACATACTAAGGGTAAAAGAGGCTTCTGCCCATACATTTCATCACAATTACCATAAAACAGTGCAATAGCTTCTAGTAAGAACTGATTATGCTCCTGTCAAAATTCTCATTGTGGGACTCATTTATGGCCTGGTCTCTCCCTTAAAATTTGTCTTCTGGAAATTCTCAAAAAATTTATCTTCATTTTCTACTACATTTATTAATTAAGACAATTTAAAAGTTTGATCTTATTGCTGGATAGAATAAAATTTTATTTTCTATCTATAGTAATAGTAATGAATTCTTAAAATGATGGGAAAATATTTTGTAAATTTTTATTATTTTTTGYTAAACCCATAAAGCCAAAATTTTTCCCCCCAGTCATCATTTTAAAGTGGTAAGTGACATGGAATGTAATGTTTTTAAAAGATAAAAGGAAATTCAAATAAACAACAGCATAAAATATTAATCTTATTATTCTCAAGCATATACATCTCAGTTATTAAAAAAAGACAATTTCTATTAATATTCTTGAAACCATGCGTTGCCTAACCTGGCCCTGATGTGCTGGAATGGGAATATATATGATGGTTATCACTGGATGATTTTGAGAAYCTCATTGGGTCTGAAAAATATACTTTTGGCCAGCAACACTCCAGCTAGCTCCACGTGGACAGTGTGCCCACTTTCAGGCCTGACAAAGTGCCGTAYGTTTTCTGTGTCCAGCTAACTTAAACTTGAATCTGGGAGCTTATGCCTTGTGTTTATAAGATAGTGAGCCAGCATTCAAGATAAGAATTCACATTTGTGTTCCACAATGTGCTGTGTCAGTGCTAAGAGTCCTGAGGTGGTTCATCCTCTAATTATATTGCGTTTGTGCAAAATTCAGTCACAGAAGTGAAACTTGTGCAGAAAGCTCCTTCCCACTTTGCTCAGTCTTATAGATGACACTATCAGCTTTTCTTCCAGAAGATTTCCAGACCTCTGCTGTTTCTTCTTGGTCTGCCTGCCTGTCTTTTTTATTTTTTCTCTAATCAACATATTCAAAGCAGAGCTGAAGAATGCAAAGATTGTCCAAGATCTCCTCTCCATGGACAGATCACATAGCATCTACTGATGAATGACAGCTTATTGTTCATTCTCATTACAGTAAAGTGCAAATCTACTGACTGTGGCTAGGGAAACTGGTAGCTTGTTTCCCCTACAAACTTTCTCGAGTGCCTTCTGAAGGCACAGTGTCGCCCCAACCACCATGCTTCACCAGCAATCTCTGAAAATGCAAAACAAACAAATAATCCTAATGCATGTAGCACATAAGTGGCAGGAAGGATACGTTTTAATGCAAATGGAGATAAATGTTCTGAGGCTCAACTGCCTGAAGTGTTCAGGAGTTAGCTGATGGTGTACGGTAGCTGCTCAGCCTTCCTCTTGCTTCTCGGCGCAGACGGCATTGATTGGCTGGGCTGATTATAGCCCTGCACGTCAAAAAGGTGCAAGTTGTTCTTAACACTGGAAAATCGGCTCTTGCATGTACAGGCTTAATGCATGATAAGCTATATGGTGTAGACATAAATTTTGTGCTCTTGAAATTGAAGTGAACTCTGCTTGTATCCATGTAGATATGGCCAATAGCTGTTAGAGTCTGTTGCAGCTCATATTTATTGCTTGTAGTTAAAGTAAAAATCAGTGCCATGTGATTTTATTCAATTCAGGGAAAAAAACTAATTGTCCTTCTGCCAAAGTTTAAGTGCTACATTTTTTCATTAGAATTTAACAAATGTTCATCTTAAAATAGACTGACAATGGGTCAAACTGTTCCACTTTATCTGTTATGAACTTAAAATTTATCAAAGCTAGTACTTGCTCTTCCCAGAGCAATTTGTATTTTCACTCCTGGATTTAACTATCAAATTCTCCTTCACAACTACTATTTAATAGCCACAACATCCTAAAACATTTGAAAAAGATCACTGCAACAGTCTTCCGCTTTTACCTGTCTCACACAACATGTTATGTAGATGTTTTAGGGCATTAATGTTGTTTATAAATATTTACTTCTAATGAAGAAATATAATATTTTTAGGGAATATTCTTGAAGAAGATAGCTGCTACCTTGTCCAAGATCTGCTGTYCCTCCTTATCTTGGCCAGAAATGACCATTCCATGAATGTGTGTGAATCACAGCCAGTTTGGAGTGTAAGCTAAATCTTCCTCTGCCCTTTAGATTTGTATTTCACTTCATCATTTGCAGACCCACATCTTGAATAGAGACTTTTCTTGCTGTCGTAATATAACTAATGGTAATCTTGAGGAGGTAGGTGTGATCCAGTATGAAAAAGGGTATCTTAATCTTGCCCTCTCGTGGTAAAGTATATTAAATCCAGGATTTAAAAAAGTAGACTAAGCATTGATGGGATTAAATGTATTACATATCTTTATGGAAGACACATTTATTCTTTAGTGTTTAGTGCTAAGTTCCATGTTGAACTAAATCCAAAAATGAGATGTAGATTCTGGCATATCTTAAAATGTCGAACTGGATCTCTTGGTTCTTGCTTTGATGTGGCAATATTCTTTCAGTGCCTGAACATGTTGGGTAGAGGTGAAAATGTAGCACAGAGCCTTTTAATTTCATTGTGTTATTTATAACAATTATCTAAATCAAATTAGAAGTAAATGGCTACTAATCTTTGTGTGTATATGTATGTGTGCCCAACAATTCCTAAATGCCACTAGGAAATGAGAGTAATTTTGATATTAAAATGATTACTAYCATTTTTTTAATAAACTGATGCGACTTTAGAAGTCTGTCCCTGATATCTTTCATGATTTAGACATCACACAAGCTGTAATTGTGCTATTAAAGGAAAGAGAGCTAATCTTTTTGCATTTGAAGTAAGCCCTCATCATCAGACCCGACAAAGCCAGACAGATCAAAAAAGAGTAAAAAAGAGCATTTAAGGAAATTAGTACAAGTGTCAGTTAAAAGGTAAAAATTAATGCACTTATTATTGAAATACAGTTGAAACCTACGTTCTTTTCATTTCTTTGATATTGCTAAAGCATAAAACATTCAATTAAGTTTCCATTGTGTTTGCGGGGTAGCGGGGAAAGGCAAAGCATTGTCAGTGAAGTGTTAGGTGTGTAGGTGGTGTGTGCAAGGCAAAAATGATTAGATACGAGAGGAGGGTAGAGCAAAGGCTTTTAGTTTGCAGCCGACAAAGCCAGCGAACTCCTTTAGTGTGTTCCAGAACAATGTTCTTGCGTGTATACTTCTTTTCCTAAAGATACGGTGCTGAGCCTCTGAGTAGGTAGCATGCATTCCTTTCATCCTCACCAGGGAGTATTTCTTTTCCTGATTATTATTATCTACATCATTAAGAGCTGCATGGTTTTGCACCTCTTTCCTAATAAAAAGTGAATACAGATAAATTGATAATATTTTGGACCATTGAAGAATAGTACTTTGCAACATAACTGAAATAGATACATTTAATTCATACTTACCCTCAGCMATAAATATGAATTCCCATGGCTGTACTCTTTTATTCTTTGAAAACTGCTACTAAAAGTGTTGATTTGTAAAGACTGACTTAAGATATTTCAAAATATATCCTTGCTTTACTACAGTTATATGTTGGCAACACTTAAGCTGCAAACAATTTGCAGTAATGCAGTAGTTTTTCCTATCCTTTTTGCTGTTTAAAGTAGAAGCAGCTTCTTTTTTTTTTTTTTCTTTTTCTGTTTTTTAATGAGAGCACTGGAATTATGTAAAATGAATAGAGGTAAAATTTTAAAATATATTTAAAATTTTAAAATAATAGTACAAAACAGGAATCCCTCTGAACYCATTCAGCTGGGTTGTTAACAAAACCTTGCTAATATATTGATGGAGTTGTTTTCTCTCTCCTTCCACTATCCCTACACTTTATATGAATTTCAGTAATATTAAGACTATGCAGTAATGTTCAATATACTTTAATTAAAAGAAGTATTTGCTAATTGGCATAAAATATATGTGTGATTATTTTCCCATATATTTATGATTTTGCAATAAGAGAACAGCTGCTAAATATTTTTTTACATGCTGATTCTACTTAATCAGCATTCTTCTTAATGGAAGCAAGAAAAGTTAGGAATTGTGTTTTACAAATGTGTTCCATGAAAACATCAGCATGATGACAAAGTCATGCCCTTTGGGGTACAAATGAGCAGATTTACCACAAAACATTTCTGTATAGATAGGAGATAAATCTTAGTTTAAAAATCCTTTGCAATATTGAGCACCTTCCAAGCCAAATGTGTACTAGCACTTAAAGAAAATATTACCAGTTTTAACACCCAAACTCACTCGATGTTTTGATTACTATTCCTATTAATATGCACATGATAGAAGTTAATGCCACACTGACAGATTTAATGCTTTGTAAATGTGCTGAATTAAACTAGAAAGGTAAAAGCAGCCATTACCCTAAGACCTAAAAGAGAGACACTAATCAGCTGGCTTTTTTTCTCCTATCTTTTTTACAGATGACTGGGAATACAGGTTTTATTTAAAATGCAAGGTTGGAAAAAGCTTAGCCACAGGAAAAAGAAAAGGTCTTGACCCTTAGATATTGATCCCRTTCTATTGATTACAAGAGATGGGGGTGGAGGGACTTTTAAAAAATGTAATCCTAAAAAAGGCACAAAGCGGATTTAGGCAAAAATCAGACTGAGCTTTGTTATTTACCAGACTAAAGAGCTATAGAATAAAAGACAAAGTGGGTGGAGATCAGGGCACACATGGGCTCCAGAGCTGATGTCCAGGCCTCATAGACTCAGAAGCCAAAAGCCCTCGCCTCCCCTGGCAGGAGTGCTCTGTCAGTAGACTATGCTGTCTGTGGAAGCTGGGATATCTGTCAAGGTCAGGATCTACCTTTGGTGGTAAATTCCCTTTTACGGGCAAAGGGGCACTTTGCTGAAGTATCCTTCCTCTGCAGCCACGCTGAACAAGACACCAAGAAGAAAAAGAGCCCCCAGCCTGTGGTCTTTTCAGAACAACAGGCAAAACAAGGCTATAACCTTGTGTCTCATACTGAACTTTAGGAGTCAAGTGGAAAATTGGAAGTTTCAGGAGTAAACAGAAAGGAAGACTATTTAACATGTTTTTATCCAAGAGAGGCTTTTAAAATGCCCTCAAAATCCTAGAGCAAGCAAGTCTATGTAGTACAACTTCTCCAAGAAGTATTAAATCTACATGAATCCTGAAGTGCCTGATTTACTTGAGCAAAATGCTCAGTAATTCTCATTGTCAAAGAACTGAAGCATTTCTATAGATTAGTGTGAGGAAGAACTGCTCCCTTGCAATGTGCCAAAGCCACAAAGAATTCACTATAGATACGCTGACAAATGGAAACATAAAATAAACACAGAAAAATGTTTAATCCCAGGCAGCAATATATATTTTAACCTAAAGTACTGCTATAGTCTCAGTGTGTCTACTTAGCTTTTCCACATTGCATAGCTCATGTGGCTGAGAGAACTTTCCCCATTCTTTTGCTAAGCAAGCACAAAATGTGCTAGATTGTTTCTCTGCATAAGTTTCTTATAGACCCGTGGAATTCTGCAGGTAGACTCTCTAAAATATATTTAAACTATACAGTATTTGTTGAAGGACTTCTAGTCAACAAATTCTAACCTGCAAATCTGGTGCAAAACACCCAATCTGGTGACATGCTGTTCTCCCCTGCTGCATATAATACTGCCATTATCTTTTGTGATGATTCTCTGCAGGTATGTTTTCCTCACTGCACAAACAAGSTTTCTAGTCACTGACATCGTTATTATGTCATTTGCTATTATGCCATTTGATCTGTCCAGAGAGAGGGCCACAAACTGTACAGTCAGTACAGCAAGGGTCAAATACTCTCTTCAGGTGAGATAGAGCTAAAAATTGTGCATATAAAATATGTTTCAGTTTTAGCAATCTGTAATAACTTTTAGAAGCAAACATGAATCTGGTCAGTCAGTATTTTGAGGTGACAACCACACAGGAGCTGGGCACGTGTGGCCTGGTCAGCATGGTGCTTTGCAYGGGGTGTTTAAATCCTGTTAAAAAAATGAGGTAGTTTAAACTCCACAGGTAACATGGTGTAACATGACTGTATTGATGATAGTGACCAACTGTCTCAGATGYCTCTGCACAGCATTCCAATGTGCCATATAGAAAAAATATCCTAAACTATCACGCTAAGTAGTCAGTTCTCGTTACAGTATGCCTTCACCACAGCTCTCATTTAATTTTTACTGTCTAAAGACAGTATAACTCTGGATAATATGTTCTCACATAACTATTTAGTTAAGAAGGGATCRTGAACTTTAAAAGCCACATCTCTTTCCAAATTATTTTCTTCTAGAGTTTTTATTAGTTGCAGTATCATCTGCTAATTCTTCTATCAGTGACCCACTTCACAGTGCAGTTTTAGTGCTAACAAACAAGAAAAAAAAGTTCTTGCTATAGAATCAAAGATGAAATCAAATTATTTAAAGATTATATCTTTTAATCAACGTTTACTTCTGCCTGGTGTCTCTGTCATCAAAAGAAATCTAKGAAATTTTAAAAGACCGATAATTTCCTTTGCATAACAACTAAAAAATAGGACTTTTTTTTGTGCGCTCCCATTAAATTAGAACATTCAGGACAGTTGATTTCATCAATAATAAACTCCCTTTGCAGCAGTTAGAGACAAAAAGTGTTTCTCAAGGGAAGTAAATATTTACTTACATATTTATAAACTTTCTCAATGCTCTTTATGAAACTCAGCAACTCATGCAAACTAAAGTGGCAAATTAGAAAATGCACTGCATAATAAAAGATGTTATTATTTTTCTTTTACYTGTCTTTTTAAGATCTAAGACAAGGAAAGTATAGAAGTCATAATGTGAATTGGGGAGCTCCAGAACTGTTTTAAGCTTTACTTGCTTGTTGAGTTTTGGCTGCCTTGCCTTACCCACRCCCAGCTGGTCTCTGCAGCACACCTGGGAAGCCCCTTTGCTTCAGGTGCAAAACACCCCAGTCCAAAGGTGTAAAGAAACTCTCCTGCCCCGAGGTCAGACTGGTTGTTGGGCTGAGGGGCTGTGAAGGGGCAGCTCAGGCAGCTCCTACCTGGCTGGAATGAAGGGCATCTTAAACGCTCGCATCTTAAGGGCATCTTAAATATAAAATACATGRAAGGGAGCAAGGTGCTGAGACATTACACCTATCCTTGAAAAGGGAAAGGAGTATGAGGYAGGGAAATGAAAGGCTGCTGTGGCAGCAGCAAAGCCTCACACGGTATTGTTGGAACACCAATGACTGGGAATTAGAGGGGGCCCGACAGCCTAGTTGTATATCACAAACTGGAGTGGAGTTTTTAATGGAAGCTTTTAATCTTCAGAGACAATTTACAGGCCTTCTGCTGCCAGAGCCTCAGCCACCCTCTTTCCATGGTCTCCCCTGAAGCCTGACCCTGGCCATGGTTGTGTCCTGGCAGCTGTGAGCACCAGGTGTGGATGGCTGTGCAGGGCCCCTGATGCAATGGCAGGGAGCCCCTCCACCCTGTCAGCACTGCAGGTCACTGTGTGTCCTGTGTCCTGCCTCCCTTTTTTCATTTATTTATTTTTTTAATCACTTGGGGCTCTACTCATACCTCCATATGCTCTAGATATGTCCAAGTTTTCAGACCTTTACCTCAGCAAAATTCCAGTGCAGACACCTGGGCTTCTGTGAGTGAACCCTGGAAGATAGAATCTGCATTTAGAAATCAGTAAATTAATGYCCGCAAAGGTGCTGTATAAATCTATACCTAATAAGTACAGTAGAAAGCCATTAGTTTAACCATCTAGCCTCCCTTATTGCTTTGCCACCCTTATGATACTAATGATGAGTGGAGTGGCAAGAGAAATTGAGCCATTTTGCCTACTGAAATGCACTGAAGGAGCTGATACTTCCATAGGAATGGAAAGAAAGAAGGTAACTTTTTCCTGTAAAAAGAAATAGGCAGGGAGTGAAGCTAGCATTTACTGTATGAATATATTATTCTAGTGAGGTTCATTATTTTCTGTTTCAGTAGGCAAGGAAAGAAGGGAGGACCYGTTTGGAGGGAGGACCAGTTAATTGGATATGTTTTCCAGCTGCAAAAAAGGGTAGGACAAAAGAAATATCAATTCACTATAAAGTTAATATTAGGCAATTTTTAACGTTTTTTAAGTGATAGAACTGAAAACAGAGGAACAAAGGAGATACTGAAGAAGAATTCCTGTTTGGAGAGTTAATTCAAAGGAAAGTCAAAATGAGGTGCATAGTGTAAGTTCTGCAAAGGGACCTGGTATTTCTGAGCCTTGTTCCTCAGCAGCATTCAGAGGTGCACAACAGAAGTGTAAACACCAAAAGAAGAGGTACATAAACCACTATGATTTTATTAGACAGTTCTCTGCTAAAAACAAAGTACAAGTAGCCCCAGCATTACAGTGACAATAGGATGTGCCTTTTGATTCTGCTGCTGTTGTTTCAGAATACTGGCCTAAGATTTCATATAGTAGCCTTGGGCCTCTAATGTCACCTGCCTGTGAGGGCTGGAAATTCAAGTTCCAGATATCCACGTATTTASAGGTGTGCAGGTGGATCTGTGTAAAGGCAGGCACTTCTATGCATCACATATCCTGGAATCATTGTGCTCTACACATGTCCAAGAGTTGCAGATTTGTTATAGGATTTCAGAATGTATATTTTCAATATTTAAGTGTCACCCAGAGGCTGCTCTATGTTTTCTGCTCACCCATCTTGCCCAGCCTTACAGACACACTAATTTATGTCCTGATCCATGCTCTGGGAATTAGTGTCATGGCACTGAATAAGATTGTAAAGAAGTAATTTTTTTTTTTTTAACCTCTGTATGTTCAAGGTACTTATCTTGTTGCATGAATATGGATGATAGTTTCCTATGAATATGGAAAAGACTGGGGAGGGATGGGTCAGTGTTTAACTGCTCTTAACCTTTCCACCAAGCTGACCTTACCTGAGTATGATGCATAGGAGGGGTCGRGCTCAGCTGATTTTCTGTAGAATGCCATTAGTAATTTTTTGCCACATATGTTTGCCCTAAAGCCTTGTTTGCCACCTATATAATTATTAGAAGACTCTTATCTTTGTATTTGAAATTCTAAGTTGACACCTATGTCATAGTACTATGGCACAGTATTATGTTTAATTTCTCTTTTGTTAGTCTTATTTAATGTACTGAAGAATTACACTCAAAAGAAGATCCCACACACTTCTTTTCCTTACCATTACCAGCTATTCCTCCCCTACCTGCTAGAAACATCAATTTAATAAAAACAAAAAAAAGAAGGGAAAAAGTATGTACAGGTTTGCATGCTCAAAATATAAAGTGTGGAAACGCCTCATTTAAAGTGTTTTCTGAAGGAAGTAATAAGACACTGATATTTCCCTGATAGGTAGAACTAATAACCCAGTGGTATTACAGGATGATGATGCCAGATTAATTGTGATTTTGTGCACTATGTCAGTCTGAGCCGTTTGGCACAAATTACGTTCACTTGATCCCTGTACAGAGCAAACTCTGTATCTGAAAGATTATCTTCCTCCTCCACCCCGGCAGACTTGCTTGGATGTTTCCTGCAGTGCTTCCTTTTGTCCCAGAACTCATGGGTGAGGTTCCTTTGGGTGAAGACTCATGGGAAAGTGTTAAATAACAGATAACTGGACTTACTTTGGAATGGAAAATCCTGATGCAGCCATGAACTGGTTATCTATGAATGGTTATAACAGGGGCACACTGTGTGGAATTGGAATAGGATGATCATTTGGGCTCCTCAGGTGATGTTGTTAGGTCTCCATGGGGTTGTACCTATTTCTAGTGAAATCTTGGAAATTCACATCAGTGTTCAGTGCCCATGGGGAGGGTGGTTTGCATCACTTTCCCATAAGACTGTGGAGTTGAAAATGTATTGTGTTCCTGGATTTAATATTTTTTTCATTTTATTTTTTATTTTTTATTTTCGCAGTTTACAGTGGAGCTTTTGGAAGCAGAGGAATGCAATGTGAAGTCATATGGAAGCAGCACTATGCAGCCACTATATAAGGGGTGGAAATGAACTTTTCCTTGATATTTACTTTGTATTTAACTACATCTTTTGGAACAGTTGAAAACTTTCATCCACTTGGTACAGACTGCTATCTTGATTATCTGTTCCAATTTGAAGTAGTTTTACTGTGGCAACAATCCTGGTTTACCACTGTTCTTCATCTGTCATTCTCTAAATACTCAAGTTTTGCAACAAATTTGTCAACCTGTAGATATTTTGCACTCCTTGGAGTGACTGAAAACTGATGTAGCAAGAACATAAGCCAGTTTTCCAGAGAAGATGAGTAAGCACAGAAAGGTCTGATTGGTTTATTGGGCCCATGTGGTTAAGGTGTGCCAATTTCTGCAGCCAAGAGCAATGCAAAGGAGTGGTTAGCTCCAGATGTGTGTCTCTCTCTGCTTTCTAGCCTAATAGATGAGGTTTCCAGTTGTATTACAGTAGCAGTGTTTTAGAGAASTCTGGATTGGAAGTGAAATTTGCAGATTGAGTTCCATAGTAGGAATTTGTTTGCCTGTAAGCAACTATAAATATAGTGGACATAGGTGGATACTTTTGGCAGCAGTGTCTTTGAAGTCAAGCACATGTTTGGATAGTTYTTTTTTTGCAGGTTAAACATAAGTATGGTTATATCATATTTGCAGTAGCAGTAAGGTACTTAGCTCAACATTGTTATTTTTGTTTATTCTATGCATTTCCAAGATAATTCAATTAAGATAATTCTGTCATTGTGTTAATTGCTGTGGATATGTATTGTGTAATAAAGAAATCAGCTCCACACTGCTGGTACTAGTCTCTCCTATTCCACTTAAAGGTTATCACTTACTACACGATATGCAGAGTAGACATATCCACAGTTGCTATCCTGCAGAGTTTATAGTTTAAACATGCAAAACAGGTGAAGAGTAAGGAAAGAGAGAGTTTAYCATGATTTAAAATCAGTCAGGGATGATGTGCACAGCCTGCAGGATCTAGGAACTGCTCCATCCGTACTGCTGTCCCTTTGGAAGAGCAGTCTAACACAGATTAAGATACTTACTCACACTTGCACAAAAGGGTGGTTTTTTTTTTTAATTATTATTGTAAAGTAAATGTCAGCTATTCCATCTGCCCCTCAAAATAACCATCATTAATTAGCTGATTTATTTTAGACATTGCAGCAGAGGTGGATTTTTAAGGATAGATTTCAAAGAAGCGAGGACAATCGCCTGACAGCTCAGTTCAGGGAGGGCAC
The DNA here is from genome assembly GCA_018881555.1 of Amblyornis subalaris. Lineage (NCBI taxonomy): Eukaryota > Metazoa > Chordata > Aves > Passeriformes > Ptilonorhynchidae > Amblyornis > Amblyornis subalaris. The sequence goes on from JACAXG010000042.1 coordinate 1,342,269, forward strand.
TCCATGTGTGAGGGGCAGGGTGGAGCTGCGTGTGAGAGAAGCTGACAAACAGCAGAGAAGATTGTTATTGTTAGTGGATTTCAAGGAAGAGTGTGAGTGTGTGTGTGTATGCGTGTGTGAAAAAGAGAATGAGAAATGCAATTAGAGACAAGAACAGACAAATAAAGAAGGGTGGAGTTTTGAAGAGCCTTGAAGCTGAGGACAAGAAGCATGAACTTGCTGTTTTGAAACCAGAAGGGATTGAAAAGGGGATGAGTGATGTGGTCAGAACACACAAGTACTATAACCCTCAAGTGGAAAAAAAAAATTAAAGATAGGCTATTTCTTGATAAGCCCAGAAAGCACAAATTGACAGAACAACCTCTGCTTCCAAAACCTTTTAGAAGCTGAACAATTTTTGAGGAAGAAAAGAGAAGAGACATGGCATCCAAAATAGCACATTAAAAAAAAAAAGTCTGAGCAAGGGCATTTGCAGTACTAAAGCAGAATGTTAATTGAAATCCTACTGTGCCAACAGGAACATTGGAAAGAGACCAGTCAGGATTAGACTAATTAAGATGTCTTTAAAAGAAAGGCGAAAAAAAAATCTACTGAGAAACTGAACAGGTTGTATTGTATTAAAGAGGAATTTACCAAATACACAGAGAATCCTTAAAGAATTTATAAAGTGTGTCCATCTTGCACAACATGAATTGAAGTAGACTGGAATTTTAACACAGTTAAAGAAAAGCTGTCTTCTGAGTATCTTTGAGAGCTTATGGTTGTGCTCCAGCATATTAGCTCCTTGTCCCCTGAATTTTTATTTTGAGGAGAGATGCCAATAGCTGCTTTAAGGAAATTGGTGACTTCTGGATAACCCATTTTAGTGGTTTTCTCTGACATAAAATACTTAAGACTCAGCACCCCTCTTCCTTGTCATCACTTGCTCCCATTTGGCTTTGTGTGCCCAGCTGTGGAAAGAGGCAAAGGGAGGATTTTTCTTGAGCTGGAAAACTGAATTTCTTTTTTTCACTAAGGTAAGGATACTGTCTAATGTGACCTTGCCACAACTGTGATCGGGAGTAGATATCCTTCTTTCCGAGCTTTCACTACGCAGTGCTCTCGGGCAGCACAAAAATGCTTGTGTGGCACTAGAACATGAGCATAAAGATGGAGAAAGTGTTTGAACTTGCCTTTGCTAGGACTAGTGCCATGCAGGACACACAGGTTTGAGTCTGAGACCATCAGTAGAAGCAGTGTTTGCCAGGCAGCTTCCACAACTGGAGCTGGATGACCCACATCCAAGTCTCGTACAGCCCTTGGGAAGATAACCATTGCTCCTGACGTTACAGAGTGATAATGGCATTTGACAGAAGAAACCATGAATATTTTAATCCTTTAAAAGGAGTAAGGAGTATGTCTAGTGTTGAGTCAAGCTGTTTGAATTATTCAGTGTGAATAAGTGAGCCAATTTATTGGACCTTTTCCTTGTTCACAGATCACTCATAACCTCATCCTTCTTTCCATGGCCGGAGTTGCTTTTCTGAAGTTTTCTGCAAATAGTTTGTACAAATGTCAGCCAATGGAACTTGCGATCTCTTTTCTTCAACCATTATTAGCTGTTAGCTTTGCATAATTTTCCAAATTACTGCTTTTCAGTGTTTGGATGGTAGGACTTTTAAAGTGGGGGGAAAAATGAAACAGTGAATCTTGACTAAATACACAACTGTGCAAATATTGTTCCATACAAAATGTCAAATATGTCTAGTTGTGCAAAAAGCAGACATCTATATAATTATAAAAGCAAATAAGCTCCTAACTGACAGGTGGATTTTAATGGGGTTTGAATTGTGTAGTAGCCCCAACAGGAACCTTCTCAGGAAGAGTCCCTTCTGAGGGTTCCATGTTGGCCAGAACCACCTGTGCTTAGCTCTGAAAATATCTCAACTATCCAGAAAAGCATGACATCTACACTTACTGTGTTCAGCAATAGTTTAAAAACCTGTCTGTTCATTTTATTTAAGCTGAACAGTCGCAAATTTGATGAAGATTGAATAGAAATGGTATTAATATGGTTAAATCAAAAAGAACTCTGAGGAGCATTTGAGAGTCTTGATTTTATACTATTCAACTCTCTTGGGTTTTGCACTGGTGTATTTATTTATTTACCAAAGCCAGAGTCTTTCTACAAAAGTACTCTCTGTAATGACATTCCTGGGAGGTCTGCAGCTTGACTCACATTTGTACACATATGAAGTTAAACAAAACAAGTAAGTGAATGTAAAATCTGCATATTGATATAGTACCTTTCTTAACATCTGATAAAAAACTACATACAATAGGAAAGTCAGAATCTTTCTGGAAAACAGCACAGGGAGTAAATCCCATTCTAAGCCATTTATCTAAGTAAAATGGAGTGTACAAGGTACTAAACTAGCCTGACAACCTGTATTTAGTGTAATGATTTATTTGCTCTTTGGCAAGCTCTAACCATTTACTATTAACTATTGCAGAGGAAAGGTAAGGTTATTATTACCTCATAAAGTAAATAGTGTTACTTAACAAAACAGAACATCTGCCCCACTTATTAAAATATTTTGACAGATTTAAATTGGTTAACATTTAATCTCATTTGTAATTATGGGAAGCAATAGTATGCATTCTGAAGACATAAAAATAAATATTTTTGTGATTAGGAAACTTGTTACACTCCAACAATAATTTTTTTTCTTGGAGTTCTTTTCTTAATCTGAAAATAATGTAGACATTACTTTGGCATTCTCATAAATACTGAGGCTACTTGGAACTAAGCCTACTAGTTTTAGATAGCTTAAAAACCCAACCCTTATTTATTTTACTGACATATAAAAAAGGGAAATATAAAAACAACTTTCTGTGCTTAGCAAAACAAGTTGATATATGGGAATCTAAGGGGATAGGCCACAGTGTTTTCATGTTTTGAGAACAGAATCGGAGAGCTTCACTGTTGGATATTTAAAGACTACTGGATTTTCAAAGAGAGCCTGAAATTCTTCTATTTGAAATTCCTATGAAGGGCTGAGGACAAAAACTGAATACTAATCCAGTAAAAGAAAATCATTAGTTTTCTTCCAGGTCTGTTATTTGGTCCAGTCCCCTACATGGTCACATGACCACAAGTGGGTTGTCCCAAGATGGGAGGCAGGAGCAGGCAGACAGGAATAGCCAGASCTTCTCTGTCTGATTCTGTTGATTCACACTTGATTGAAATGACTCTGTAACTATGACTTAAGATGGGAATTCCAGAGACTAGAGCTAGGCTGTGCTTTTGTAACTTAGGTTGATGTACCTCTCTGGCAAATAACTCACTGCTCTGCACTTTTTCTGCCTTTCTTTCCCCAAGCTAAATATTGTTTTTGTCTATGTAGGGAAGTTTTGAGCTGTAGGGGTTTTTTTCTCTTACTACATTTGCACCGTATTCAGCATAGCAAGTTCTCTTTCTTAGCTGAAGGTCATCAGTGTGGAACACAGACTCAAAAAATTTGGATGTGACTTTGTGTAAGTGGAACTAGTCTGGTTTGCACCAGCTTCATCATTACRTGTGGCAGAATGTCCGAAATCTCGCTGCTCGTCAACTTTGTTTAATATAGCACTTTTCCTACAACGTGTCAAAAGCATTTTAAAGAACAATAGCTACTGAGTTGAATAATCAATTATAGATAATAATACAGTACAGCACAGATAGCACAAAGTGTATAATTATAGTATTTGATTTGGTTCTGTTAGAAGTCAGTGGCAATTTAACATTCACATCATCAGTGGAAGCAGGAAGCACGCTGTAGATAAATGCTCAGCATACGGTTAGTTGTGAACTATGTCTCAGCTATTCAAATGTCCTGTAAAATTTCAGCTTAAGATGGATCTTTTTATGTTGAGTCCTGCCTCAAAGATGATCTAGAGCAGTTCAAGGTAATATTAGTTTATCCTTTTTCAATTTAAGTATTGACTTCCTAACCTCTCTGTGGGCTGTATCTATATTTAAAGTATCATCTGAGTTCTGTTGCTACACCTTGGAATATCATTTATTCCGTGGACTTTACCAGTTCTTTTAGAAAAAAATATTCACAAGTAAATTGCAATTTTCTCACCATTTCTTACATTCTTAGAAATTCATGAGAGCAGCTTTTCTTGAGAAGTCCTCCCCACCCTTTTCTTTTAACCTGAAACTTACAACTAATCCCTAATACACAGAAATGTAAAATATATAGCTTAGTTGTGACTGGTGATGTGATTTTCATGGCCTTGTTTGTACTTCAGATGGATAAGTGGAAGCCTTTTAATCTGCTTTCTGCTGCAAGGATTTCAGAAAGTGTGTTTTTTAAATTGTATCTCAGTGAATTGTAGAACGTAGAGACTGACGATTCACTGTCCCTGAACATTTGAGCTAATAAGTCTTGATTGCATGACTACTCTGAGAAGAGGTGTGGAGAGTGTTTATATCTAGATTTAAATGAGTATTCATATGATTTTATTCATTATTCTCTCCACACAATTAATGAGTTTTCAGAGTACAATCTGAGAGTCTTTCCTTTCTGTGTGTTCTTTGTGCTGTTCTGGTTTTTTATGTCTATTTTTGTATTCCATGTATATTTTTGTCATCTATCTTGATTCAGTTCACACGTCCAGCTTCTCTCTGTGACCTTTCTGACAAGACCTTGGGACTAAAAGTGGTAGGACCAATCATCATAAACAGGCTTAGACCTGTAAATTGTACATATTCCATCTAATTTGTCTTAATCTTGAGATTAGTCCCCCAGGTCATGATCCTATCTTTGCCTGAATGAGGTTTTGAGTATTTCTTTTTTTTAGCCTGAAGCTAGCTCAGAACCCTAAGAGATAATTTTTAAAAAATATAAAACTATCTTTTTCATTAATTTCATTTATTCCACATTCAGGCTGTGGTGTTTTTTTTAATCTATGCCTAGCATAAGCATATAAGTGTATATATTGAGTGCTGTGCTCAGCTCTGCAGCCCCCAGCACAAGAAGAAGCTGGTCCTGTTGGAGTGAGTCCAGAGGAGGGCCATGAAAACTAGAGCCTCTCTCCTATGAAGGCTGAGAGTTGAAATTGCTCGGCAGGAGAAGGGAAGGCTCCAGGGAGACCTTAGAATACCTTCCAGTACCCAAAGGAGAAAGGTGGAAAGGCATTCTTTACAAGACCATCTGATGATAGGACAAGGGATAATGGCTTTGAACTGAAAGAGTCTAGTTTTAGGTTAGATATCAGGAAAGAATTCTTTACTGTGAGGGTGGTGAGGCACTGGAACAGATTGCCTGGAGAAGCTGTGGATAACCTATCCCTGAAAGTGCACAAGGCCAGGCTGGATGGGGCTTTGAGCAACTTGGTCTAGTAGAATGTGTCCCTGCCCATGGCAGGGGGTTTGGAACTAGATCTCTAAGCTTTCTTCCAACCCAAACCATTCTATAAATCTATGATCTATTCTGTGAACTGCTTAGTTAGTAGCTTTGATTTTGTTTTGTTTTTCTTTCCCTTCTTTGTGAGTTTAATCCGCTTTCTGTGAGCATGGATTTTGAAACTGCTTTAAACATCTGTCAAAGACACATCTCTTCTGCATAAAGTGTATAGGTGTGCTCTTATAATCAAGTTTTAAGAGATAGGTGGGTTAAGAACTTATGTTCAGTCAGCCATCTGGGAAGAACAGAATCTGCCCACTTAGTACATCACATAGAAATTTGGAGGTCTTACTATCTGGATCGTAAGCTTCAGATCTAGCCTTACAGATAACAAAAACTTCAAAACATTAACCCTTCCAGCGCTCCTAGGCTATTACTTCATTTTTCCTCCCATTTTGTTTTATTTTTTTTTTTTTAATTTTTTTCCTCCCACACTTTGGTTTTTACAAGAAAAATAGACGTTTCTACCCTAAGTAATTGCCACCCTTCTTTTACAGCCTTACAGCTCCATAAGATGAGCTATTGTGCTAAATAATTAGCACATGCCATTCAGAATATTATAAGAATTATATGCAACATCAAGCAGGAACTATACACTGACACGGGACCATATTTTCCCTGAAGTTGCACTAAACAGAAATTAGGTATTAGCAACAGGTACATTTAAAACAAGTTATTAATTGTTAAGGGGGAAAAAAAAAAAGAGAGAGAGAACAGTGTCATATTCAACCATTAATACAGTAAAACATTTTAAAGTTTGCAGTGATTTGAACCATAACCTCTTTGAAAATATCCTTTGTTCATTTGCATACACAAACATTAATCCTGTGCTTGAACACAAAAATGCATTTACATAAAAACTACATTGTGATTTATAATTTATTAAGTAATTGTGGCTGAGATGTTATTGGAAACAAAGAAAACAACTATATTTAAATGCCAGGCTCTAGGGGAATATAATATATAGGAATTTTTTAATAAGGAAGAGGAAATATTTTCTTTCTAGCATGTCACTAATTAATACAGATTTTCTTTTCGATATATTTATTTTTAATAGAATTTTGTGTTTTGAGATGAGCTGTGCTACAGTATACTGGAGGCCCTGAAGATTATGTTCTCTGCTTAAATAGAGGGTAAAAGATACTGCAAAACATATCCTTACATTGCCAGCTAACTTGCTAGGTCAAACTTATTAGAAGATTTCTGCAAGGTGTACCTTTCTTGTGGATTCCAGTTGAAGATGGACACTGAGCCATGCAGATTGAAGTAATTTTGGCATTTGGAAACAGAACTCAATGCAGTGGGGGAAACGAAAGTGATTGGAAGGGTCTCTGATGAAGTCAAGCAGCAGATGAACAAGAGAGATTTTACATTTCAGTTTTGGGATGAGGTGCTTAAGTACCATATTTATGGCATTGGAAATACTGGTAGATTTTTTTAAATGAAATTTAGCCCTTTTTGTGTGTCCAGGTCCTCTAGCCATTCCTGCCTGTACAGAACATAGAACTTGGCTAAAGTAGTTTCAGCTGCATCCTGGGATCTCCAGATCATCCTGGTTTCCCTTGGCATTCCAAACACAAGTTATTACTGGGAGGTGAGGAATGGCTTCAAAATGTCTCAAGGAAAGACCCTAGGCCTTATTTACTTTGAAGTCATTTCTTGTGTTCTTCTCCCTCCTTAGCAGCCTCCAGCTTCAATTTGTGTCTAATGCCGGGTTATTCCAGACACTCTTGCTCTTCCAGTAGGTTTAGCATTTGTTCAATCTGTATTTGAATTGACTGTATTTGAATTGTCCTGCAGGCTGCGAGGCATATGGTCCATTGAGAACACAGGAGGGAGAGTCCTGGAGCCAGCTTTGTGTTCGGAGACACTTCAAAGCTTTTCAATTCTGTAGGCAAAATTTAAAGGGATAAGGAACGGTAGTCCCAGTTGGATTTTTCTTTTGTCAGGAGAAGTAACAGCAAGAGAGGGAAGAGAACTCTGGACAATCATGCTTGCTGCTTCTGGAAGCAGAGGAGGACACATAGGGGAGGGCTGATCTCAGCATCAGCTTTTCTCTTCCCCTGCACTACATAACCTGACTTTTACACATTTTGAGCCAGTCCTCAGACCTAACTGGCACGGATTCCAGGGATCCGGCTAAAGAAAAAAAAAAAGGCAGACACAAGTCACCATCAGTATCCTTTGTGGTCATAACTGCTTCTGGCTGTCACTTGTAAAGACAAGCTTGACCCCGGGGTTGAAGCCTCAGTCTTTAGGGTTCTGTGATCAAAATATTTAGGGAGCAGATTAACTCTGGAGAGGTTCTTGCTGAGCATGTGCAAAATGCAGTTACACTAAAGGCTTAGTAAGTGACCAAGGGTAGAAAAATTTCTGGAGTGGTACCATAAGATTCAGCAGTGACCAAAGAAGGCCCCTGCCCTGAATGATTCACTATGTGAAGCAGATGGCAAATAGAGAAAATTTCAGCACAAATGACTAAAATTTGGCAAGGTTTATGAACAGCTTTGTACGATGTCTTACCTTAAATCATAGGTTTTACCTCTAATTGTGACTAAAGGTGGTCTCTGAACTTGGTACTTTATGCATGTCACAAGCTGTGGACTGGGGCACGATCTGCATCCTCAGCAGCAAACTACAGGTACCTAAGTTCTGTGGTGGATCAAACGCATTATTCTTTAAATGATCCTGCTGAAACATTGAGATAGAAATGACATTTCAATAGTTCTATGTGTCTGGTGAAGTGAATATTACCTTATGATCTTCTTTTTATAACACTTTTCTAGGCCTTCCAGAAAGCTGAAATTTTTTTGATTATTATAAGTTCATTTTGGGCATATGTTCTGTATACATTTCTTTGGGGGATGGGAGGAAACTGTGTAGAAGACAAATGAAACTAAATTATAATTTGTGGTTTGCTGCTCTTACAACATCTCAAGCCCATGAAATTTCAGATAAATTTATTGATACTTTGAAAAATATGTAAAAATAAATAATCAGCTGTCACTCTCCATATATGTGCTCTGTTTTCTTTAACATTCTCATGTCAGATTCTATAAACTCCAGCAAGACATTCTGTATGCTATGTACAGCTTGGCAGCTCTAATGACACACATTAAGACTTTTGGCAAAAAATGTTTGGAAAGCCCTGATGTAACAAATCCTTTGGATTTTTTTGAATAAAGTAGTTCAAGGTGGCAAATTCCATGGAAAATGTTTTCCAGAAGGCTGGGCAAGCAGCTGCAGGCCATCCTGTTCCTGCTCTATATAAAACTCTATGGTGAAAACATCTTTCAGTAGTAAGGAAGCTCTTACAGTAAATCAAATTACTCTGTCTACATATATAGTTATAGTCTTTCATAGAAGTATTTTTAATGAATTTTTAATATGGAATTAGTTTCCTTCCCTGTTCTTTGTCTTTAAGATCCCAAAGGACAGTGTTTATCTCTATAACAGAAAACTAGGATTCTGACCATGGTTATGCTTGTGTGAAATTTCATAAATGACAGAAAAGCTCTTCTGGACCATTGGTTGTGTGCTTGAACTCTCAATGGACTTGCTTGTCACATAATAATAAGGAAAATAAGGAAGAAGCCAGGTATATTAAAAAAGAACAGATTTATAGATGACTCTTGGCTATGCTCTTTCTTGCTGACAGGTGATGTGTGGAGCTATGCTGAAGGACAATAGTCTGAAAATTTGAGTGAAAATTTTTGCAGTTAGAAGATCAGTTTTGCTCACATACATGTTTACAAATTTCTTTTAAAGTTACAATAGAGAATCCCATTGTGAAATCTATCATTAATTTTGAATTAATATTAACGATGTTTAGTGTCTGGGAAAAAATGTGAGTGGACATAACTTCTAGAAAAATCTTTGTATTGTTTGTGACAGCTGAAAGCATAAAAGTACTTTTAAATATGTTAACTGYAGGAGTAGTTCCTGATGCTGTAATAGGACATTCATAATTAAAAGTAAAAATAAATACATTCAATTTTTAAATTCATGTCTAAACTTATGACAAAATTTGTTACATAAGAGGTTTTCTACAATACAGCTACCTGGCCTAATATTCAAATAATTATTTTTATTCTCCCAATGTACCTTGTCTTAAATGTAGTTGGTGGTCTTCAGCATTTGAACATAGCTGAGCAGGCTGAAGAGATCCCCACCTCTGCCTTTCCCCCATCTGTTTGCCACAGCTGTCACAACAGAAGTTACCACTACATCAGTCCATTGCATAAATTTTTTTTTCCATATTCCTCCCTAACTTACATTAGTCAAAATCAGCTGCGTTTGAAAAGCCCTACTCCCTATCATTTTGACAGGAGAGAATTTAGAGGGCAGCTACATGTGCAGTTATGCTGGCAAATCTGAGGGAGTGCTAATCTCTCCTTATCTCAGCCGCACTGTGATGCAGCCATAATTGTAAATTTGCTGGGCTAGATAATATTGCCAAGTCTGAGCAATGGCAAAAATCAGGAGTTTGACTGAAAATTCATGAGACTTAAAAAAGCAATACATTTGAAATTATTTGTATTTGACTTGTGTATTTTGAAAGGGCAGAGAACAAGTTTCTAAACTTTCTTTAACAATTCTGAGTGCTAGTAATTAGTTCTGTTTCAAAATAAGATGAGGTGCAATACTGAATGATTTGATTCCAGCTGCTGTGAATCAAATAAAATCATCACCGAAGTCTGAGAGCTGATATTAAATAAGACAAGTGTGCAGTATAGAGGGACAAAGCATTCAACATGAAATTTAGATGTTGCTCTGCACTGTTAAAAGACCTAGAATGATCTTATGAGCTCTTAAAATTGCCATTTCTTTGGGGAGAGGGTCTTTCCACAGGAGTCATCATAGAATGAGGACTTCTGAGGACGCCTTTGCAAGCCAGATGGTAGCAAGGACAGAAAGAGCCCAGTGAGGGAAACGTTGGAGTATGTGGTGCGAAGACAGTTTAGCAGATTATAGTACAGCCTCAAGCTGCTAAAGTGGTGAATCTAAGGTGATCTAGGTTAGACTGTGGTACAGAAGCAACAAACTTCAAGTTAACCAGGCCTTTGATTTCCTCAATCTCTGTGTTCGCCCAGCAGAATTTTTGTGTACTACTTTATCAAAATAAAAAGCCCTCAAAAACTATTAGAGTAGCTGAGACCAAAAGATAGGTCTCCTGAAATACTCAAGATTTTAGTTGTTCAGTTCTTTTTGTTTGTTTGTTTTTTTCTTTTTTTCTTTTTTTTTTAAGGCCAGCATGCCTTTATATGTCTATATACACTTAAGTTCTGAGAGATATGTATGACATAGGCCACCCTGAAGGAGGTATCTTCCTCTTTGGAAATTTCTGTCCTTCAGAGAAAGAAAAGAAAGCATGCATTCAGGCAGGAAACAGGTAGTTAAAAGCAACAGTGAAACACATTGTGCTAAAATTGCGATTCTTCTCAGAGCTTCATCACAACCCATTCTCAGATCATGTACTGCAGCCAAACTGCATCGCACACAAACACGTTTGGCTTTGTTTCTTAACTGCCCCGTTCTGATGCACTAAGAGCACTCTCATTTGGGGCTGCCAGTCAAAACTAAAGGAAGTCTTCCTAACCACGAACTGTTTAATATCTCTTCTCAAAGTGCAGAGTAGCTTTTGCGTGACTATGCTGTTTGAGGAATGAGAATCAATTTAATTTGGATATATTTGTAAACAAGTGCATCTGCAGGCCAGTGTAGATAGGCCACAGATCACCTACTTATATCCCTTGCTAGAGGCTTGCAGCTGTATAGCCAGACTTTTGGCCTAGTATGAAGGGAGGACCTAAATAAAGATGGGTCAAATTTTAGAAGAAACTGTATTCATGAAGGTGGCTGAAGTTCAAATGTGTAGGCCCCAGATAAAATTAAGCTAGGAAAAATGTTACAACTTTGGCATTTTTAAGGGCTTTGGTGAGTGCTGTGTTACTGAGGATATATGTAGGAAGTATTTTTCTTTATGATTATATGAATTCCATTTGGCAAAATTTTTATCTGCAATGTAAACATTGAACATAAAGGTGCACGTGTCTAAATATGGCTGACTTTTAAAATTTGTATACAGTGCAGTTTATAACAACCACATTTAAATTTTACGTTGGCAAATGAACTGAATGAATACAAAAGTAAGAGTTATGGGTTAGATCTACATTTGTGCCTGGATAATACAGAACAACTGGTGTTAAAATTGCTAGAGGGATCTTCCCAGCTGTGGATGCTCCTGAAACCAATGACCAATGTCACAATTCAGATGCCGTTTCACTTCTTACATAGGCAGATTATTTCATTTTTCACTTTGGCTGATAGATTTGGTAGTGAGGGAGACCAAGCCAAGGTGGAACAGTAATGACCACATACATCTGCAGTGAAGACAAGGAAAAATGAACTTAGCTGAGAGGCAGTACCTGCTGCTCTGCTAAGACTTACCAAGTTATCATTAAGCTTGTAATGACCATATAAGTTGTAGTACTTGAAAATGGTGCCTTTGATCAGCTGCCTCTTTTACAGAGCTGTTTAGGAAAAGGAACCATTCTGAATAACTTGAACCRTATTGTTTTAGTTGTTAACACAAATTCTGTGTTTGTGTCACAAAAATTGAAAGAAGTCTGATATACTGGAGATATCATTACACATTACTGAAAATTTTGGTTCCATATTTAAATGTTATGTGTTGGACAGCTGAAAGTAAATCCTTATGGAACAACATTTCTCCTCAAGCTGAAACTTTGTAGTGGGAGAGGGAAATTTTACACTGTAATTACAAACCTCTGAAAGCAGAGTTTGTAAGGGAAATGCTGACAGACTTCTTGCTATCACGTCACTAAGAGAAACTATATAATACATGCATTTAATTGGACATTTAATAAATATTGCTCTTTTTTCAAGAAATTCTGAGAGTCATACACACAGTGAAGTGACTTTGAACAAAAAAAGATGTAGAGGATGAATAGGGTGAATATTACCCACTGAAAATACAGAGAAGGAAGAGAGAACGCTGTTAATAATTCTGTTTGTGTATGTGATATATAGCGTGATACACAGAATGAATGCAGTAATAAATATATATTTACACATACACATTCTTTCCTCTGAAGTTTTAGTCAATACGAAACGAGGGTTGGTGCATTTTGTAATAAATTAATGGTTGAAGTTAATTGTATTGTATTTATAGCCCATAGAGGTGGTTCTCATTTTAGATCAGGACTTGCCTTGGCAATTTACTAATAACCACAGGTTCCAAGAGGCTAAACAGAGACAAATACAGAAGAATTCAAATCAAAACATGCAGGGGTTCTACATAAAACTCACTGAATGGAACAGACAAACTCCTTAAGATAGAAGAGAGGGACACACGTGTAGAAGGGAGGGATTTTACTGCTTTAAGCTATTTTTACTTTGCTTTATCCTTTTCAACTTCAGATCATTGTATTCTGGGCATTCTGAATTTGAATTAATATATGTATTGTATGTTATTAGATCCTCATCCATGGTCCATTTGAACTTCAAGTGAGACAGAGAAATTGTAAACAAACATAATTTCTCTTTGCAAAGAAACATATTTCAGTCATGGAATTAGTTGGTAGCTGGAAGTTAGATGCAATCTCTTGAACTTGGAATATGTCTTTTCTCTACATCCTGTTTTAAATGTGATGATTTCCCCAAGTATATTAAAAATGGAACTCAGAAAGACATATGCCCCTGCTTGCAGAACTGACTCTGCCCTGGGCTTCTGCCTATGACAATATGTTTCTTGCTCTGCTCTGAAGAAATACAATGGATATTGCCCGACTGGCAGAATTCCAGTAGCTGCATATGTGCTGGGCAGCCTTCTTCTGTCATCCAGAGCACAGTTTTGCTTGTGGTCTATGGGGAAATATTGCAATAAACTGATACAGTCTCATGGCTGAATTACTATCGTGTTATTTGTTTTATTGTGGCAAAATGCCAGTTTACTTGAGTGGGAATTATGCCTGAGTGGGAAGCAAGTCTAAGGACTTTCAGATTTTGTGTTTGGAGAGTAGAACAAGGTATTAAACCATAGAGATAGACTTTGCAGTTCATTAAAGGAGGCTTTTTTGTTTTATTTTCTTTACTGAAATTTCTCCACTATACTAAAGGGAATGAAAGTAAATTAGTAATTTTTTCACTGTTAATGATAATTTCCATGAATTACAATGGAAAGAAAGATCTCTCAGAGAATGAAAAAAATCCCAAACCCAGAATTGGAGAAAATTCCACTAGCAGTGTTGATATTGTCTTGAATAAAGTTTCCTTTCCTTGAGCAATCCCAATTTTAAATTTATCTCTGTGAGGAAACCCACATATCTAAGTTACATGCTGTTTAATTCTGTTTTATGCAAGCATAGCATGCTTTAGACTTTTTAATTTAAATATTTCAAAGAACCAATTTATGGCAGAGGTGTTACTTTCCTTCTTAAGTACATATTATGCATTTTTTATTACAATTTTGCTACAGCCAAATGTCTTAAAAGCCTGATTCACAAACCACTTCACTGCTCTTCAAGTACGAAAAACAAAGAGTATACACTCAGAACGTGACTTACCTTTTGAAATGTTGTAAAGCCTTAGAAATTAGAGTAATTTTCGACCTGGCTCTTACTTTTAGGTTTCAGAGTATTTTGGCATTTAGTTTATTTGGTTTGATGATTATCATTTGATGTAGCTGTCGTTATTTGAAAATGCTGTCTCCATGACAGCCTTGTAAATGAACCTTTTGACTCATATGTGCTCTCTTTCTTTTAAAAATAAATCTTATTCACAGAAGAAGCTTGCAAGTGAAAATATGTATTATTTCTTTTACTGTGGGAATAACATGTGGCTTAACCAATGGTTACTGTTGAGTAAAAGTGATTCTGACACTGTGTATTTCCATGTGATTCAGGGAGAAAATTGATCCATTAAGTGATGACCCTCAAAACTGATGCACCCTAGGAAATAAAAATGTTTTCATAGAAGAACTGTGAAGGTTCAGAACATCACAAACTTAGCTGGTGACAGAAAGAAAGTGATTTGCTATTTGTGACTGAGCACTTGCAGCTCTCCTGGAAAAAAATTGGTCGTGCTGAATGGGTATGGCTCAAATCCTGGACTTCATAAGCAGCTTTCTTGTAGATTTGTTACCCAGGATGCCAGGCTGAGTGTTTCTAAATCTCTCTGGTCCAATATCCTCTCTCTATCTGGCAGCAGCTGCATCAGTGGAGGTTATAAGGAACTCCAGGACAGCAGTGTAATCCAAAATTTGTCAGGCCTTATGCAGACAGCAATGTAAAATTTGTGCTTAGACAGCAGGAAACCTAACTTGAACTTTGCCTTCAGGACAAGCTAAACTAGTCATGTGCTTGTGTCCGCCAACACGTATAATCTGCTGATTGGCCCACATTCACTGAGGCATGCTAGCATTGTGCTTCGGACAAGGCCTTCCAGTTGATTCATATCCAGCAGTCTGATGAAGTATACTGATTGTTTTAATTGGATTATGAATATTTTATCTGATATTAAGTACATTTCTATACATGTACATTTATAATTAACTTATTTTAATCCTGCCAAACTCCTGTTTTCAGTGTAATGAGTTGGGGCTTTTTCTGTCATGAATTTGCAGTTATCAGTTTAAAATTAGTTTTTGTTTAATTGCATTGATATTTCTTTTGCTTTTGTGCTATGACAGAGAAATTTGAATCTGTAAAGTTATAATGGAAGGAAGAAACTTTGCATTCTGAAATATACATGCCTGTGTAGTAGTTGCTCACTATGTCCAAGCCCACGTTATTTGCATTTTTTTACTATATGCAGTGGTCCATGTTCAGAGAAACTGTATTTTAGATGGACTGTTTCTAAATCTTTACACTGTGTAATATAAATGCTGAACATATAATATTAACCAAATATTATTAATTGAAATAGATTCATTTATTAGGTCTAAAAATGAATCAAAAATACATACCAAAAAAACTATAATCATTAATTGACTAGGCCAATCTCAAGTGGAAACAGCTGAGAGAGGTTAAGGCATATTCCTGAAGTCATGTAGTAAGGTGTTAGTAAAAGAGAGAGCAACTTATGGAAAAAAACCTGGTATATGCTTTCATGATAATTTTGTACCACAAGCAGAGACAAGATTTTAACCACAAAGGAAGATTTTATTTTGAGTGTGCCTGTGGAGTTTTCTTATGATTAAGTGTGCTTATGGGGTCCATTAAAAACATGTGAAGTGAAATGAAACAGAGTTTTCTTATTTCAGTAGACTACTAGAGTTACTATATGTGACTTTAGCTACCAGAGAATTTAAATAATTAGCTGCAAACAGTCTCTTGTCCATATGATAAGAAGCACAAGTAAAATTATAAATAAAAACCTGAATGGCATGTCAATAGTGAAAGAACAGTGATTGAGGTGGCTCTGACAGAAATCATAAATAAGGAGAAAGCTCAGAAACCATCTGGTGTTCCAAAACTGACAGTAGTTTAGTAGTCAAAAATCACAAAACTTAATCCATTTTAGGGTCTTATCTGAAACGCTTAATTTTTTAAATTATGTGGATTAGTGTTTTCTGAATTTAAAAATTTTCACTGATTGTAAAAGATTCTAATACCATTATCATTCATCTGTCTTTTGTATCTAAAGGGAAATAACAGTGAGAAATGTAGAAGGAAAGTAAGGAACTAGGAGAAAGCAGTAGCAAGAGGACAAATGGGAAAACGTAAAGTAGTTCTGAACATTAAAATGGTGAGATTCTAGAATTGCCTTCAAAAGGACCAAAAAAAGTGGGGAATAAAACCCTAGAGAAATTTAATTTCTAAGAGAAAAATATTTATAGGGGATGTATAGGGAAACTTGCATTTTAGGCCAACTCAGTGCTACATTTTTAGTTAACACAGTCTGCTCATGTCTTCTCTTAAAATGTATATATAATCACCCTTGAGAGCTGTTTACCTAAGCTCCAAGATAGTGCTTTGCTTAGCTAACATTGTTCATTTTTTAAAGTCCTATATCTAGAAAGATTTTTAATATCTAACAACTCTTTTCAACCCTTTTTTTCCCCCCCTGCAAATTACCAAATTGGGTTTGTCCTGTGTTTAAAATAATTCTTTAATATACTGGAAGGCTTTCATCATGCTCCTTCTTCATTTTTCTCTGTTTTAAACATATTCAGTCTTTTTAGAGTTTCTTTACAGCACCTGTTTTCTGAGCTTCTTGCTGGTTCTGACACTTCTGCAGATTTGGTCTCTGTCTTGGTTAAATCAAGTGTCCTAAATAGAAACAATTTATGTTGAGGACACTCCATTTCTAGTCGAGGACAAAACTGTCTGTTCCTGTTGAGATACTCCTGTTAAAAATTCCAGGATGACATTGATATTTCTTGCAGTACCAGCATTGGTTCTTTCTCAGTCTGAGATGTACTATAATCCCCTAACCACCGCATGCAGCTCTAGCACGGTCAGTTATTGCTCACTGAAGATTTCTGAACATTATTGTTTCCATTCCTGTATGAAGCAGTTGATACTCTTTCTGTTTTCGGATCATTATTCTAATTTACTGAGGCTGTTTTTAATTTTAAGCTCCTTCTTGCCATTTCTCACTTTGGATTTTAGATTCTCATTTTAGATTTTCTAAATTTATTCTTTATTGTATTATTCAAGCTGTCAATAAAATCTTTGAATATTGTGGGATTTGGAAAAAAGCTCCTCGGGGACAATATCCCAAGTACTGAATTGATAGGGTTTTTTGGATCAGTTGTTTTATTTTCTGTAGTCATTTATTTCCATTGGACTAGTCACTAATTCTCCAAGTTTTCTGGATTCTTCCTTTGTGAATTCCATTTTTCTAGTAACACTTTCTGTTTTCCCCTTGTTTTTCAAATGACGGTCATCTCACAGCAACTTTCAAATCATTTTGCACATTCAGAACTAATCAGAATTAAATCTGAAATAGCCTTCTCCTTAGTTACAGCCTCCATCTAAACCCAAAAGTTTTGGTGCTGTATTCCCAGGGAATATTGCACAACTTGTGTCCTGCAGTATTATTAATCCAATAAATTATATCCTTATTGACATTTTGTCCAGGGCTCTCCTCTTTACTAAATGTTCAAAAAATATCTCATCATCCTTTTCATGTTTTAGTGGTCAGAATTAATGAAATCTGGCTTCTCTGCTGTGTTATTAAATTGATTCATCAGTTTTCTGCATTATCAATCTGTCAACCCTCACCAAACCTAAGTTATCTTTGTAATTTCTCCCACTCCATGTGTAAATGATTGGTGTGGCTGCCCATGTTGTTCACAAGAAGCCAAGGAGAAGGCAGCCAGAGCACTTTGCTCCTTTTCAACATGCCATCCTTCCCATATGAGGGAAAATCTCACCTATTCCCTGTCGCTACATTTGCCATTTACTGTTTTAAAAGTAAAGGCAGGTGGGAAGAGCCCTGGAGAAGAATCTTGAGAAGCATATGTATTTGCTTCTGAAGGGCAGGTGCAGGCAAACATCTCTCTGGTATGAAATAACGTTCCAGAAATACTTAGTAAACAGATGGTGTGGCTTAAGATCTGCAAGACACTGGGTCACTTTCTCACTGTTGAGGCACTGTCCTTCTTTAGGATGGTATAGCTGACAGACTCCACAATGAAGTCTTAAAAAGCATAATTAGAGATTAGAATAAGCAAAGATGATGCAAATTGAGCCCCATTTTGGGGTGATATTAAAGACACATTTTAAAATCGTTGTAGTATCATATTGAAGTAGTAAGATGAAAAGAATATTGAAAAGATTATACCAACTAAAATTGCTGAATCTGAGCTTCAAAAGATAAATTTCCCTCAAAGTAATCCAACCTTAGACACTTGGGAGCAAAACAAAAAAAAAAAAGAAAATAAAACCACTCCAAATCCCCAAATGCAACCTCACCTCCAGAACTATCCAATCTGTTTCCTTTGAATGGTTTGCAAGCAAACAAGAATTATTTTTGTGCTTGAACAACTGCAAGCAAAGTGAGTTTTAAACATGCTCTGAACAAAAGTGGAGTCAAAAAAAATTATTTTTATTGCCCATACAAGAGAAGAAAAAAAAAAAAGACCAGGTAAAACCTGACTGAATTCCTATTAGTTTACCATACATTGCTGTATTTTTTACAATCTTTAAATTAATGGTTACCTAAGCAGCCCTGTAAGTTCAATATTTTGCTGTAACAGTTTTAACAGGTATATGGACCATTTACTTAATATTAAGTATAATATTGCTTGAATGGTTCTCTTATTAAAAGTAAATGCATGTTTTTCAGAAGTTTAGGTATCTGTTGTCTTCACAGAACAAGTGCATCTTCTTGCACTCATCACTGCTGTTGTTTAGTAAGAATGTTACTTTGAAGCAAACTGGAAAAAAGAATTCCCTAAACTTCTTCCTATTAAAGAATAATGTTAATTGGTTAGTGTATATAGAAGAAGGTTATATGGCCCATTGACTTTATATAGATTGAAATGCTAAGCAGGGCTAAGTAGAAGCATCAGTAGGGAATAGAGGGTAAGTGCTCATCAGTTTTATGTTCTCTTTCCTATTTACTGCTTACCCCTTACAGTGTTTTACAACTAGATACACAAAGTTTTCTTGGGTGCTTCATAAATAAAAATGTATTTTTGGCTTTTTTGGCTAGCCTGCCAGGTCAGTTGTGAGGGAAATAACAACTACAAATAGGATGCTTAGGGACAAGAAAAGGAAAGGTGTTTGTTAAGAGGAATCACCTGAGAGCATCCAGGCTAAGAAAGGGTATCACTATTCAAGACATTTCTTGAGCCTGAGAGAAAACCATTTCAATGGAAAAGGATTGTAGGGATTTGTAATGGAGATGGTATCTTAGGATGTTTGCCAAATGTGTCAGTTTCGCTGGAGGAAAATGATGCCAAAATTAAGGGTACAATCAAGGGACACCAACTATCTCTTGTTTTAATGTAGATGAAGAGGTCTGACTTACTGAAAAATACAAAACAAAAAATGGAAGGGTGGTGATGGTGTCACTGTCTTTAAAGAAGTTAAGTAGTTACTGCAGTTAATGAGTTACTGATTTCTCACAGAGTAGCATATTAAAACAAACAAACAAACCAAMCAAACAAACAATAGTAAAAAAACCCCCAAACAAATAAACCCTTTTCTTTTGCAGTTGGGATAGCTTGGAGTACACGAGTGATGGGTTACCAGGACTCAGCTGGTGGATGGCAATGTTTGGAACCATGGTAACTCAGCCTGYATGCTCTCACACAAGTTTTCACTAGATTTATTTCTTCTTTGCTTGAGCATAAAATCAGAATTAAGCTTTCTTATCCATACTTGAAAGACACTAATGATAGTCTAGGGACTGATTATAGTTCAGATTAAGATTTTCTCCCACCTTCAGAAAGAAAATGAAGCTTTCAGCTGAATATAAATATAACTCATCCAATGTGGAGTGTGGTTATCTCAATACAGGACTTTGTCTGTTGGCTGTATCCTACTAAATAAATTTTGCAAGACATTATCAGACTTCTAACTGAGAGCTTCTCTGCAATGTGTGGGGCCTGAGATTGGAATTTTTCCTGTTATTGTCCATAGCATAAAAGGAAAAAATAAAATTATAATTAAAGAATAGCAGCCTTTAGGAAATACCTTTATATGATGCTTAAAAATTAGGCCTAGTTCTGGTCTCAGTGAAAGTCAATGATGAAGTTATAAAGGCAAGTTAACACGGATTCTAAAACTTTTTACCCCATTAAAATAGAAAGCCATCCTCTGAAATTCCTCTTATCTTGACATCAGAAAAAAAAGTCTTCAAATGCTGGTTTGTGGGATTTGGGGAGGATGCAGCAATTCTAGCTGCCTTAGGTTCACAGACAGATTTTCTTGTTCTGCAGTCAGTCCTCCAAGAAGAAGGGTTTCATTCAAGCTAATACGAGGAAGCTTTCTCACAAAGAGCTGGCATTGGAAGTTGTGAAGGACCTGACACATAATAGCCATTTGCTGTCTCTAAAATGAAAGATACAACTGAGTTCAACCAATACTTGCCTTTTCCCTGCAATCACTAGAGAGCGATTGTGTGGTACACACAGCTGGTGCTAATGGCAGATTCCTTCCTCAGTGCTCTGCTGGGAATCCTGCATAGATGAATCCCCTGGAATTATGTGATTTGCTGGTACAGCAYTTTCCTGGCATCTAAGGAAACACTTCCTAAATGTGCAAGGACAGATTGAGGGGTGCTGTAAGTTAAAAGAAGTCATGATCAAAGAGGAAGCAGTGGCACATGGAAGTAACTTTCCTAAAATTAGTMATCTTATTTTAATCTCGCCTTGTATTTTTTTTTCTCCTTCTCTCTCTGCCCCTGCAGTAAGACTTCCATTCYTCTTGGAACTCCCCAGAGCTAAGTTCAGAAATAAGTCACTGCCTCCCCTAACATTTCCTGAATATTTTTCCTCTATTCCTAACTTGAGGCTGGTGGTGTAGTTTTGGGCCATAATTCCCACTGGAGTATTAAGGTGTACAAAGATAAAGAAGCAAGACAAGAGGTAATTGATGTTCTTAATAAACTCCTAGTCTCCTTACTATTAGTGAGAAATTATTTTTTTAATTATTTTACTGTATGTCAAATATATAACATGTTGTACCTTGRTGTATAATTGTTGTTTAATTGGTGTTTTATTCCTTGCATTGAAAATTATGTCAGGAATAAAATGCCAATATTTCTCTTGTAATTGACAGCTCATTTCTGTCATATATTAAGGAGGATTAAAACATCAATTTAATGATGATAGTGTGACATTTTAGATATTTGACCCAAGCTTCAAATGATAGAACAACTTGTGGGTGGAGGAACTCTATTCCTCTTATAGAAATGATGTTAATTAGTTGCAATATTTATATGAGAAGAGGAATAAAAGAGAGAAGGGGAACTTGCCCTGTCAAAATGTTTGCAATTTAATATCAGTGTTTGGCAATTATTAAAAAGGCACAGACACAGAAAAGTTTGCAATAGTGGAAATATGATCAGTGTAGCAGTTGGTACCTGGAAATTGTTGGCTTTTGTTCACCAATCCTATATTTGTTGAATCCTCTCTTCTTTCATGTGACAGAGCTCACAACTTTTAACCCCTGCCACCTTCTTAGATGGAGGAGGTTATGATAGGTAAGACAAAACACATCCTCACATGTCTGCACAAGGGATTTCATTATCTACTTCCATGCAAAGTACTCATGGATGTGGAGTGTACCACCACTTGAGTAGMTGAACCTTGCTGTCTGGGGACCTAAACATCTATAAATCATAATCTGTATCAATTTATCCCTGAAAATGTTTTACTAGGACTTTTTGCATTTAAAATRTCTGAAGGTAACTGGTGCAGCATTTCCTGATTAGTTTCAGTGTTTGCCCAGTGTGCAGGTAGATAAAGATAAAGCATGGATGACAAAGAAAAGGTTATAGTAGACTTCTCATAGATGATAGAGTAGACCTGTGTTGGACCCTTCTGATGGRTCTGTCCAGCTGTCTGAGAATTGCCACCAAAATGTAGCTGCTGCTCTCCAAGCAAAGTCCAGACGTGACGGAAAGCTGGAGCTGATGTATGATTTCCATTTGCTGTATTTGGAAAACCTGGTAAAATCACAAAGGCCTGGAATTTCTGCCCTGTGTTAAAACAACAGCTCAGTTTTATTTTGTCACTTAAACTACTTGAATTCCAAATATTTTGCAAGTGCCAGCTAGTGATGTTCTAGTGCCCTCTGTACTATTCATGTTTTACCTGCCTCTATGTGTGAACTCTTCCCCACTTCCTAGAGCTTATATTTCCCACTTCCTTTACTGTGTCTTCTACCACAGTGCCATAACCACCTTTGTCCCTTTCCCCAGAGGGTCTCCTCTCATGGTACAATCCCACTAGGTTCATCCTTGCACATTACAACCTGTCTTAAAGATACGTTTTTTGTGCTGCATGCACGGAAGCCAAACGACCTATGTCAACTGCCTGTTGTTGTTCCATCTCTTCAGCTTCCATAGTGATCTGCTGTTGAATAAGGAGCAGCGTGGAAAGAGCACCACTGCTGACACTGTTAGAAAAGTAACTGGTCTCTCACAGGTACCACTTTAAATCAGCAATCAATAACTAATGATGATGGCAGGATGAATTATCTATCACGTGTCTGAGCCTCACGTATGCAGTGAGGTAAACTGTCCTTGCTCACGCAAACAGCTCTACAGATTTAAACAGAAAGCATAGCTGTGTAGAGCCCCATTTTCCCTTAATATGTGGTATTCCAACAGCCTGATCCAGAGGTCACTGGAAACGTTAGGAATCTTTCTGCCGACATAAATTATTTCTGGTTTAGACACAAATAAACAAAATATAACAGTAATATTTAAAAATGTAAAGGTATAATATTTGGTAATTTTTATTGATATAACCCATCTGACTGCCTATCTGAACCTGAGTTGTAAACAAATGCAAACCATAGGTGCATATTTTTTCGAGTCAGCCTCAAATTCTCCAGTTACTTGCAAATTGAATCCTTATTTGCAGGCCAGCACTGAATTATATCTGTTTCAAGAACATGTTCCACAGAGTTTAGTCTCACTGCATGCAGTTTTTCTGTTACCTAAAGCCCAGGCTGTAAAGGTTTTGAGGTTCAAACAAGAAATTGCAYGATTGCATGTGTTCACCAAAGGCAGGTGGCCAGACTAGCTCCTTGCAGAGATGCTGCTAGTCTCATTCTCTTTAAGAATCACTCTGCTGTATTGCAAATGACACCTTTGTAAAAGACTTATAATTTTTCCCCTCATAGAACTTACATTCTGAAGAAAGCTTGTCAAAACATAATTGTAATTATGTAGCACAATATTTTGTAGATTTAAAGATGTTTTAAAACTTATTATATTTCTGAAGCTTCCAGATTTGAAACTACAGAAATGTGTAACTACATTGCTTTTGTCTTTTTAGTTCTCACGACAATTGTTTAACCTGTTTAGTTTCACACCTGTACTAATCCTCTGATTCTCCTTGTAGTACTACTTCTCAGTGAACTCTCATGTTTTAGTAAAGTCTTGCAGTATAGATACGACCTTGTGAACTCCACTAAAAATGCATAGACTAAATCACCCCAGAGTTTAAAGGCTGCTAGTTACATATCTTGCCTTTTCTGTATGTACATTGAAAAACAAGTGTCTAGATAATAGGAGGCAARAATAACTAAAAAGAAGAGAGACATATCTCTAGTCTAAACAAAACAGTGTATTTTTAATTGAAATAACATTCAGTAGAACTGAACATCAAAACATTTAACTTTTTCAAAGTTTTCAGCATTAAAGAATTAAGATGAAACACAATTAGGAAACAGAAAACTGCAACATTGTAGAGGATGGTCACTTTTTGTATGTCATGTGGCTTTAAAAACAAGTCAGATAAATGATGATGCCATTAAAACTGAACTAATTAAAGAAAGCTTCTTTTAAGAACTCATTAACTGCAACCTCATTTGCATAATGATGCATATTAATTAAGTTTTAATGAATCTGAATTTGCACCAAGCCTATTCATGTTGGCTTTGAAACAAATTGAACAAATTAGTTAAAAGCTTTTTGGAATCTACTTTTCACACCAAACAGGATATGAATGCAATCATCTCCACAAAAAAGAAATATTTTTCTTTTAATTTAATTCAAAGGTATGCAGACCCATCTATTAATTATTTTTAAATGCAATAATTTCCACCTTTTCTTTGCAAAATCAACAGTATTACTCATTCTTGAGCGGCATGTATTATAAATGTATGTTGTGGGATAAAATCATTACAGCCAATTTATTGAAAATAAGGTGGAAACATTTGACTTCAGGGTGCATTTAGTTTACTTAATACATGGATTTCAATTTTGTTGGTAACCTTTAGGCATTTTGGCTGTCTGCAGAAAACCACTAAAACTGTATTTTTTATGTTGCTATCAATTTTTCAAGATATATGTAAAATGCTAAATTGCTCTTATAATACCCATTTCCTAATGTAAGATTTCACAGCATCATAAGTCTTATAAGTATTACAAGGGAAAAATAATTTATATGCTTTTAAAAGCTGCATGTTCTTTCTTTGGTGTTGTTGGATCTTAATT
This sequence comes from Amblyornis subalaris, assembly GCA_018881555.1. Classification (NCBI taxonomy): domain Eukaryota; kingdom Metazoa; phylum Chordata; class Aves; order Passeriformes; family Ptilonorhynchidae; genus Amblyornis; species Amblyornis subalaris. The sequence goes on from JACAXG010000042.1 coordinate 1,366,850, forward strand.
TTTTTTTTCATATACACAGGCATACACACACAAGCAGCAGAATCCAATTTTAACAAGTTTGCTTTCAGCTCATAATAAAAACCAGAATTACAGCAGAAACACTATTGATTTCCTTATACTCCATTGTGTCTTCATCAAGAATGAAGAGATTTATGTAATTACTGCTCCATCTTTTGTTGTTAGAAAGCACTTTTTTGTAAGTCAGCAGATACAAAGGCTGGAATGCTTTTATTGTTAAGATTAAAAGATCATTTTTTTCTCTTTCCGCTAAACTGTTTTTCTGTGATAGGTTTTTCAGGGAGGCTGACAGTTAGGAAGATACTATGCATTGAAACCTCACAGTTTTCCCCAGCATCTTATCTCGTCTCCTTCTTTTCTTATTAAAAAAGCAACCAAAATACACTGAACACCCCCCCAAACTAAACTCTCTTTAATTCTCTTTTGTTTCATTGTCCATAGTAGTATCTTCTGCTACTAAGCTGATACCAATGCAGATTTCCTGCAGTAAAGTACTTTGAATCATTTTATACTTACTGGTACAAATTACAAGATGTTGTATTATCGTCTCCTAATGATTTTACTTTTTGTTTTTCATTCCTCTCTCATCAAAAAATTATCTTTCCTATTCATTAATAAACTTAAACCTGAACATTTAATATCCGAGAGGTTTGAGGACTGTGTTCTAGAACTGTTTTCTGCAGTGCAAATCTCTCCTGAGTGTCCATTCCCCTAGTGGAAACTATCTGTAYTGTAAAATCCAATGAACCTACTGCCAAGTTTTTCAGAAATTGCATTACTGGGTTATAGAGGCAAAAAAATGCCTGGTTATATTTTGGTTATTTGCCTCACAGTTAATGAAGCAACTGTATGAAAAACTTTGGAGTAGAAAAAAATAAAATATTTAGAACATGATTGTGAAATTGGAAGAGACTCGCCTTGATTTTCTTCACATTTATTATCGGAATTTCTACCATATAATCCTGCTTTTACCTTAGATTCAAATTTGAGAAACACAGTCTTAAGTTGTGTATCATTGTCCAGAGTAAAAATGTCATCAAGGTTAAGAGAAATGTTGACTTCTTTGTGATTTTGAGGGCACTGTTTAGGTTCTACAGTCACTTTAAAATAAGACATTTCTCCATTTTTAAATTTTTTTTCATCTTGTACYTTTATAGTGTACTGTAACTTGAAAACAAAATGAAGCTATTAAATATTTTAAGTACCATCTGATTTCCAAATAGGAATAAATTTTTATGAGATCACAACCTGGAATAAAGAAAAAGAATTGCTCTAAGTTATAGAGTCATAATTCTTTTGAATTTTAGGATCCTGGATTAACCAGTGAACATTAACACCATTATAATAACCTATAATTAAAAAAATAATAGAGGCAGTTGGGACCTTCCATTATGGTCTCTATTTAAGCAGACAGATATCATTACAGATAATAGTTTTATATTTGCCAGATATGCAGTCACCCTAACCTATAGGCTGTTACTGCAACCTGTCATGTAACCCATTGCTTTGTATGTTACCCTTGAATATTCATGTTTCGGGCCTTAAAGATTTTAAGCTTCTTGGAGACATAAAGCACAATCTGCAAGGGATGTTTGCTTTGTTGAAGATTACTTTTAATCTTATTTATCTGATTGCAGGAGGCTTTTCCTTTGGGAAGTGTTTTGTGGATTTTTTTTTTTTTTTTAATACAAATTTAGTGTGCAGAGCTGGTTTCTTTTGGGGGAATTTTGACAGAAAGTGTCTTCCTTGGGGGAGGTCAAGAGTCATTGGTATTAAACTAGACAAGCTGGTAGTGCAGTGTTAATGGAAATGGAAAGCAGATGTTTGGTAATTAGGGGAGATGTGAATGACAAGGCTTGAGAGGTACGGTACATGCGCTGGCTGGCACAAAGCAGCTGTTGTTACCGATTTCACTGTCAGAAATGTACACAAGTCAGACCATCCCCTGTGAGTTTGCCATAGCACTGACAATTAGRAAAAATTGTATTTGATTAAAATAAGTAATATATCATACAGAACAATTTTTGTAACATTTAGAAACAGCCTGGGTTAAAGTCCACGACAATGAACTGGATGTAAATGAAGCTTGGKGAATTGACAGTCCTGAAAATTAGTGAAAGTCAGGATGAGTATTGACAATCGATTCTAAGACTTTCTAGCCTGACAGAGAGAAAAGGAAATAATTTGATCTCCTGAAGGGTACAAAAGAGAACATTTGAAAATTGAAAATTAAGAAAGAAATTMATTTTTCTAACAATTCTGTATTTAGCACAGAATATTCTTATTTTATTTTAGTGGTGCTAATGTATTTATTTAATGGAATTTTCATTGGTTTTTCATTCATTTTCTATTAACAAAACTTTTGTTCATCTTTTTGTTGTCAACTGTTTAATATAAATTCTATGGAACAAGTTTTTAATTTTTTTTTTTTTTTACTATCAGAAAGCAATTCAGTTGAGATGGACCAACATAAACTGTGGTAATAATATCATTATTATGGCTGATCCTAGATAGCTCTTCCCCATTAATTTAAATGAGAAATTTACCCCCAGTTTACATTAGTCATCTTCAAAAACTTCTGTGGTAGGTGCTGTGCAAATACAAAAAAATCATGGTCACTCCCTTTTTTTACTAAGTTCAGCATGTTTATACCTGGATGGTAGGGTTGTCACACTGGTCAACAAAAAAGACTGGGCTCATCTCAAGTTTACTACAGTTTTCATTCTTCCACCATTTGAGGTCTGTGGTGTTGCAAGCTGCATTACAGGAATGAAAAGGCTTCAGCCTTTCAGACATTAAGCTCCATTCAGTCCATCAGTGGTGACTGCCCTAAATAAAGGAAGACCCTCCCTTGTTCATTAGTGTTGAGGCTGAAAGTTGAATCTTCCTTCCTCTTGGCAGTGTTTTCTCTTCATTTCTAAACCAGGCTATTATTTTCAAAGCTAAACTCTGGTGATATTAATTTCCAGTGTCCACATATGCCTACGACACTGCTTTCTAAAACACTTTGGGGAACACTGGATGTGAAAGATAGAGCAATAAAATGTACATCTTTTTATGAATAAATTCTCTTTCAAGAATTCATTTGATAGTTGTAGAAATTTTATGGGCCAAAAATATTAGAGATGATTCCTTGATGCATTGTTGTTAACCTGATACTTGCATAAGGGATATGTGAATTAGATCTCTTTGTATACTTGCAATTAAATTTAATTATGTTTAAGTATGTGTTAATTCCTCTGTCCATTTGTGAATGAAACTTTCTTCCCATCCATTGTAAAGGCTATTAAAAGTATTAGCTTTCAAAAATGTGATTTAAAGATTTCAGAGCACTCCTTTTTTGCTTTAGAAAATAATTTCCTCTCCCTGACACATACACACATGCACCTACATGCACACATATTTCCTGTGTAGTCATTTTACCATTTTATTTAAGAGATCTCCTGGGAAATAAAAACAACAGAAAAATTGAATATAAAGAAACAATCTCTTCTTTGAAGAAAGGCTCATTTGTGAAGTTTGTTATAGCATAAATTTTAAGTGATGTTAAAATACGTTCCCTGAGTTGAAAATAATCACTTTTCTTTGGACGTGTCAAAGAGCATAATGTATTTGCAATCGTAGACATTCAAATTCTGATAGAAATTGCAACCTCTACTTTTAAATTACTTAATTTCTTATTTTAGTTTTTCACCCTCTTCTGCTATATAATTTTATATTATTATGTAGGGGAAAATTCTGCCTTTAGATGTGCTCCTRTAGCTTCCATTAACTTGAATGGTGTTCTGTATCTCAAAGTCAAATTTTGGTCAATACTATGCAACCTTTTTCCTCTTATACGTTCACCAAAATGCAATGTTAATTTAAAAATAAGGGTGGTTTCGTTACACCTGAGCGATGTACACATAATTTTAGGCTTTTGAGTCAAAAGCAATTGATCAAATCATTGGTGAGTGGTTTAGGACTGGTTTTTGTTCAGTCAATGACAATTTTGCCTGAAAAATACTTTTCAGTGTTGGATGTTGTATGACTGCCTTTAATAGGGGTATGCTTTGTTAAGGCAATTGAACAATGGAATCAGAGATTATAACTAGAAGGGATGTTAGATCATCTAATCTTCAGTGTGCCCTATAATCCCTTTTTAAATATATCTACAGATGGTGTTTTAACACCTCTTCTTAGTGGTGGTTTAGCTGTTGGATTGTTCTTACTGCTGACTGAGCTTATTTCCTTTTAATTTTGAGCTGTTTACTTAAAGAATTATTGGTCAATTTGAAATTAATTTTAAATAAGAATGAAATTAAAGTTAGAATATGGCAAATTGGAGCCAAATCCTCCCTCTCTAGTCATGAGAGCAGAAATTCTGAGATCAGATCTTCATGTAGTGTAATTTGCAGTAGTGGCATTGCATGTGTAGAAGCTGTTATGTGATGACAGAACTGGAGAAACTGGTTCCATAAAAGCAGCACAGCTGCTGCTATTTGGGTTTGCAAAGACATTACTTGGAGATGCTGTGTTGGCAATGTCTGCTGCAGGGCAAAGGACAGGGATTAGATGAGGGTGTTTGGGAGGTTGGGTCCACGATTAAGCTTGTCCTGCCTAGAGAGCTGTGGATGCTGCTCACAGGTTCTACTTTAGACAGTAGCTTTTAGTATCACCAGTATCACCACGGCCAGCTTGGGTTAGGAAGAAGGCAACTCAGTTCTTTAATTCCCTAGAAAATTTCTCTGTGATCAAGAGTAATTACTCGTGAAGATGCACAGGACATTTTCTTTTGGTGTCAGTTTATAATGTAGTTTTTGGTTATTTAAACTATTTTGGTACTGTGAAAATGGGCCATGACAGGGGCAGGAATTAAAGCTGATATTTTATCACTGCCTGTGGTAATTATTAATCTCTCAAAGAAGTGTTCAGACTAAGTAGTTGGCTTCTGTATATGACATTACTTCTACACCTGTTTAATACAAAACCAATTGGAACTTAGAAATACAGTTGGCATCATTTCTAGAGAAGGGGAATTCCCCCTAAAACCAGGGGAATTGAAACCTTCTGTTTTTAGATCAGTATTGCTGTTCTGTAACTAAATGTTCAGCTGGTGCAATACGAGTGTTGAAGTCCTATTCGCTGAAGATCCATTCCTTTACTTCTTACCCTTATAAGGGCCAAGACAGGCTTTGGGTTTTCCTGTGAACATAGGACACATCGATTAGGATCTTACTGCTGTGGTTTGGAAAGAAGCAAGTGATGAAAAGGATTCACAGTGAGACTGGTGCCAGGACTCCCTCAATCACATATTTAACAGGTCAATGAAAAATACTGAAATTAATCATGGGATGTTTTGTTTGAAGGATTTGGGTGGGAAGTGGTAAGAGGAGGGGTAGAGCATATGGAGTGAGATGTGCCTTACTATTGAGAACTGGACTCTGCCTCTGCTTGTAGTTGATGAGTTGGAAAAAGGCCAAAATGAATACACTGAATATTGAAAACAATTGCTCTGGTCAACTCTAATAAGTGAGAGATTATTTTCAATACGTTATCTGCATAGCAATGTTCTTTTTAATTGTTGCTTTGAATTCATTCTAGCTACTTCTAACGGTGTGTTGGTTCAGCTCTTATTGGAAGCAAGCACATATACATTTCTTGTATTTTGGATTAGCGTTTTTCTACCCAGTGGGAACCAGAAAAAAAAATCCTAATGTATTTAAAATGTGATATGTAGAAAGGAAAACATAAAGAAATGATTCTCAGTTGGCTCCTACTGCCATATAAATATGGTATAGTTACTTGATTTCTATAAGAATTAAACTCAAATCTTTTAAAATGCATGCAAATTCTTGCAGAATATATATGAAATAGTCACTATAACTGTAGAAGCACTTCTGCTCCCTTGATAAATGGGACTTCTAGACCACACTTTATTGAGTCTCAGATTTTTAATAATTTGAATCCTGCAAGATTTAATTCTGCATAATTCTGGCTGAAATCAGCTTTTGATTGAGTTGTAATGGCTGTGTTATTGTAAATATCTCTTCATGCTAATGTTGTGCTGGAATTCAATAATATTTAGATGAAATTTCTAGCCTCAAGCAGTGTGGAAGCTGGATTTAGAAAGCCTGAAAGTTTGTGTCAAAAAGTCATTTATTTTTGGAAACCCATAACATGCACTGTAATAAATGGTCATCCCAAGGTCCAATTTGAATAGATACAGTAGAATAGAGAGCAGTTGATACAGTGTATTTTTTACACCCTTGAGCTGCTGGACTGAATAGTATTGATTTAGCAGGGTTTTGTAACCTCAAATGATTTTGTACTGTAATCATCCACAGTGAGGGTAGAGTTGGTGACACCAGATGAGCAGGAATAAATCATGCTATYGGAACAGGCAGCCCAGAGCGTGCTGTGCTGTACTCTGATTCTATAGCAAAAATAACCTGTCTCCAAAAAACCCTTATTCCAGATGTGGCTTTTCAGTCACATCTTTTTGCTTCTCAGGCTGGAAGATACTGCATACACGCAGGGTAAATTTTTTTTTAGTACTTACATCGTTTGTGTTATGTTTTCTTTCTGTGTAATGGTGGAAAGCCTTAGCACTTGCAAGGGATAGGTAGAAATTAGACTAAAAGAACAAGTTAAAAAAAATCCAACCAAAATCACTGAATATTTTAAAAAATATTTATAAGGGGGGCAAGAAAGAAGTTTGAAAATTGGTTAAAAAAAAATAAAAAGGAATAGAGATAAACATGAAATTCCAGAAAATCAGGATATTTTACTCTATGTACACATATATTCATTCTCACACGTACCTGCTTCGGAGCATTCTGTCCCATTATGAACTATGGGGCTCCAGAAAGGGCCTGGTTCCTTGACTGAAAGACAATAGTCCCTCTTTCTGTAAACTGATCCTTAGGAATAATAATTTCCTACTACATCCCTAAGTTTTGAGAACAAAAAATATGGTACATGTTGTGTATATATGAACATTGAGAAATCTCACCATTAGTATATATACAAAGAGTAATAACAATCAGATATGTAGGAGCAACATATGCTTACCAGGTGAAATCCTGGTCAGTTGACATCAGTGAAGCTTCCACTGATTTTTCTGGAGTCATTCTCTTTTGTTCCTWATATTATTATTCTTAGTGTTCTTTAAAGAATAAAGTATTCTGATTTAAATGGTTACATTTTTTTAGATTTTTTACAAAAAAAATACAGATTTTTTGACACATTTTTGTTGAGTGTTGCAGTTCATTGTTTCAGTTAGGACCACATATTTTTGCCATCAATCATTTCAGAATATGTATTGCATATGTCTCAGTGCATTCTTGTTTAAGTAGGATTTTTCAGTTTTAACACCTCTCAGTTTTGTTGCTTAGTTCCGATTTTAGGATCCTCAGTCAAATACAATGCATATACATTCATACATAGTCACTACTTGGCTTGTTATCCATCAGAGAATTTCACATTTACTATAAAAAAAAGAAGTAATTCTCTAGACATATCCTCAAGTTCAGACACAAAACCTGATTCAGCAGCAATATTCATACCATCACATGTGGGCAAAACCTGGACATTTGAGGTCATACCTACCCTGAAATCACTGCTCTGACATATCCACTCAACTTCAAGCTGGCTGCTTTGGCTACTGCTGGCTGTATAGCTGCAGCAGTGTGCAACCTGGCACGGTCTCTTCAAATCTGCCTTGCACACCTCCAGGCTATCAGCAGCATTGAGACTTGGCTAGGTAAACTGGATCCGTGTGAAAGACTGTCAGAACACGGACTGCAGTCCAGATCTATGCTTCAAATAGCAGCTAGCTTTAGTCCAGGCTATTTTACTGGATAAGAGACATCTTCCATGCACAGTTATTTAAAAGGCTTATAAACTTAGAAACTATCAAGTCAGTTGATGCTCTTGCCCTAACATTTTCATTCATTTGATTGAAAAGCATAAGAAGAGATGAAAGGCAAATTTATCTTCCTTGTAACTGGTACAAATATCTCCGATTAAAACTGCAGTTAATATTACAAGGCATCAGGAGAGAGTCTTCTTCTGCTGTGGATCTCAGTGGCAGAGAGGAAGTCACTTTTATTTATGTTGTCGTCCTTGCAGGGGAAAAAAAAAAGAAATGACACTTAGAACTTCTGTAGACAATGCTAATTTAGAGAGATTATCCTTCTTTCCCTGCTTTACATCGACTCCCAGTCTTCCCTTAAAACCTGAGGTGAAATTTAATTGTCAGCTTTGGTTGTTTGCTGGGGGGTTTCTGAACCAGCTAGTATCTAATTTCCTTCTTTTTGTCTGCAAGCAAAAGGTGAGACTCTTTACAAGACTTATCCTGTTTCTCTTATTCCCTGTATCTGTTAGTCAGCCCTTGCTGATTATTTTTGCTGTATCAAGCTATAGTATATTAAAAGTGCTCTCCTCTCAAATGAAATGTCTTACAATTTAAATCTCACTAGGAGTGTCAGCATTGCCATGGGACATCTCCATCTTTCCAAAGCAAACAAAATTGACACAGTTGATTTGGTGTATAAATGTCTGCAGCTTTATTAAATATGCATTAAAGTGCAACAGTCATAAATTACATGCACTCAGCTCACTCAGAACATAATGTGTACAGCTAAATAACTTTCTGACTCTACAACCTAAGCAATAAGACCAACCTAAAGACAGACTGGATGCTGAAAGTCAGTTCCCTAAAGTGTTTGCCACTGGAGTATCATTTTATCATGCTGTTAAGCACCTCACCTCTCTTGTGTGGTGTCTATATGAGGGAGGGGAAGGGGAAAGTGAGATTTCTGTATTACTTTTACTTTAAATTATCCATTTCATTTGCTTATATGTGTATTCCTTGACATGGAAGAGTGGGCAGTTTGCTTCTTGGATCTTTCTGTTTCTAGTAGAGAAAGAACGTTTTCTCAAATAAAGAAATAGTTGATGCTGATTATAATAATAATAGTAATTTATATCTTATATTTATATGGCAATTTTATCATATGATATTAATATCTTTCAAAAGCTGGACATATATAGGAATCACCCTTTTCCTTTAAAAATGCCCCATTTTCCTGTTGTATAACACAATGTAAATTGTATGGACTTCTTCACCAGAGTGTATTCTAGGAAAGAATGATTTCTCAGCATGAAACAAAAGGGACACTGTTTTAGAAAAGACAGAATGCAATTACTTGCATTCCTGAATACATGCCAGTTATACACTGAAGTGTCATGACTTGTTGATGTCTGCAAGTACTGTAGTACTTGTTCAAATTTGATCCAAAACCTGACTTTAATGGTCTTTCTGACTCCCAATATCATGATTTTTCAAGGAGGATGCAAATTTTACTGATAACATTAACCATTATGCTTTGTACTACCTGGGTTTTTCTGATCTTCTTTCTTCTCATTACTGACCAGTGTCAGCCCAGATTACTTTCTGATAGTGCTCAATACTGTAAGTGTCAGTTGGCCATGGAGTGAACTATAGATTGCAGCTCATCATGCACTGATAATGCGTCCCATTAGCACTCCGTTCAGGTTTTTGGTGGTTTGTTGTTTGTCTTTTTCTTGTTTGTTTGTTTCGTCTTGTCTGGTTTGATTTGATTTTTCTTAAAACAGTGTGTTGAACAGAAAGATTTAGTTGCATTTTCCTGCTTCTTCTGACTGAAGTCCTCTCAAATGTCGGGTTCAGTGCCATTTTTTAAAAAAAATATTCCTTTGTAAAAGTAGCTGGACCATTTATAAGAAATTAGCTTCTATTATGAAAAGCAAGATAGCAAGACACTAACTTTCTGACAATATCTGTAATTTGTGTTTATTTTATTTCCCGTTGATTTATTGCCATAAGTCTCTTGGCTTTCTCCCAAACATCTCCTGGCAACAGAGTCAACCAAATTAATTTTGTGCAAGAAAAGATCTACTATGGTAACTTAAAGTCTGTCTTCATCATCTGGTTAATGATCTCTTGTGTGCTGCTCTATACTTGTTTTATTTTCCCTTACTTCATGAATATGAAAGGAAAATCTTGGGGTACATATTATAACTATGACCTTGCTTCTCCCTTTTGAGAACACTTTTAAACTCCCATGATCTGTCATGCTGGAAAGGGTCCTTCCTGAAGAATTTTTATTCTTCATCATCTATAGATTAGTTTCTCACTTGTCTATTTCTGTTTCACAGCTAATCCTTTTTTAACATTTACAATTTCCTGAAATACATTGCATAATATGGAGTAATTTGTTTCTTGTGGCTATTGCTAGCTGAATTTAAATAACTATTGTGTTCTGAAATGTGAGTTGATCCTGCAGCTTTAACTATGTTTCCACAGTAGTTTACTTTTGACTTCTTAACACTTAAAATTTTGCAAAATCTTTTTCTTTCTAATTGCAAATCAAAATAAGTGGTCCCCATTTGAATATTAAGTAATAAGTTTTAGCCTTCTTTCCAGTTCTTCTGACCACTTTTAAAATGAAGAAAACACTTTGTGTCATAACATACATTTCACATCTCATGCTGGACATATAGATAGACCAGAGTTTAATTTGAGCTCTGGTTGGTTGTTGAATGAATAAAACTACTTCAAGTGAAGTCCTTACCAGCTACTCAGTGACAATAACTATACTGCTGTAAAAGTTTTGATTGACTCCAATGAGATGCCATTTTAGCCACCTATGCGTTATTCTTTACGTGGTATACCAGGCTACCATCTCTGTTTTTCCACTGAGTGAAGCACAGCTTTCTCTTCATGAAACATTACTGATAATAAGTAAGTTTTTTGAAATTTCTGTCACTCCACTAACACAGATGTTCTCTGCATAGAGGTTGGCAAATCTAAGGAAATGTTCCAAAGACAAGAAAAATATTCTCTGTAGCTTATGACTATTTTCAAATCCTTTTGTTGCCAGCAATCTGCTTTACAATTCTTCGGTTCACAAGAGTCTATCTGTAACTAAGTGAAGAAGGCATGCAAAAGGGGATGGGTATTCTCTAAGACATGACCCGAGAGATGATTTGTAACCATGATAATTAAAACTAATCCTGAAATATGGACCACTGAATAATATACGTAAAATCCATGCTCTTCTGAAGAGTTTGCAGTGGTAGAAAATCAAAACTGCTGTCTAAGAAATGGGTTTTTTTCTGAAAAAATGGATGGTTATAAGATGTTCGCAGACCAAACTAGTGCCTTTTGCCAGAAGCCTCGCATTGATTAACTAAGTATATACAAATAAGATGTAAAGAATTTGTGACAGACCCTCCACAATTAGACTTCAGAACATGATAGCCATTGCATTTCATATGATAGCCACTGCAGTCAGTGGTGACCTGACATGAGAAGGTCTGAGAAGACAATGACATCCTTTGGGACCTATAAAGCTGGCAGTCGCCTTCTCGTTGTTTACAGTGTGTGGTTTGTGGTGGGAAGAGGAACATTATTTGACTAAAAGTTTTATCTCCTATATGTAACACTGACCCGAGCTTTTACTTTTTTCTTGAAAAGTTTTTTTTCAGATGACCTCTACTGAGTTCTGTAACCTTCTGACCAATCAACCCCTATTGTCCAGAAATCTGAGAGAGAGAGGACAAAGGGCATCCTTTGCATGCACGATTGCATAGCTCATGTTGTATCAAATTGTTGAAAATAAAGCAGTTGCTACACAAATGTTACGATTGTCTCCTGGAAATATATAACTTTTTTTCCCTTTTTTACTCTTGCAACAATAGCATTACAACCTACATGATATTTCCCAGACAATCTGTGTGCCCAGACGTGGCAGAGTTGAATTATTGTCCTGCTCTTTAAAGACATAATAAACCAGTTTCATGTATGATGTAGCAAAAAATGAATTCAGGAGGGAGAAATACATACGGCTACATTCAGGCTGTTAGATAAGTCTGAATATGATTTTGGGCCCAGAAAAAAAGAAAACTATCTTGCTCCTACTATTGTAAGATGCTAGTCAGCTACCTAGGATGAAAGAGGAAAGTATAAAATTTTGTAATTGCATATTTCAGTTTTGTAAATTGGGTGTGCATGAAGGAGGCCCTGTGGAATGTAGCTGCATACCCAATACCACTTTTAGCACGGTTGTTGACATGGAAGTGAGCAAATTATTCAAACTGGTGACATTTGCAGAGTGACAGATTACTGATGAAATATGTTTCAGATGGAAAAATAAACAGGTGTAAAAGTTAAGTACAGCATCCATTTCAATGGCCAAAGGTAGTTTTGTGTACCTAGGAACAAAGAAATGCAGGAAAAAGTTGTGTGAGAAACAACTTCAGAAAGGATTTGTTTGTGAATATTCATATGTGCTCATATTCCTAGTGAAGTGCCATGGCTCAACATGTTAATGGCATCATCAGAGGCCAATATAGATTTGTTTAGAAATAAGAGAATACATTCATTTATATTTGATACAGAAGGAATACCTACTGAAATAGTGTGTCTGTTTCARATATTCATGATTAGAAAGAATACTGATATATGGAGAGCTTTTGATCAAAAACCATGACAGGATTGGTTAACATAATGAGAGATACCCTCTATAGAAAGTAAACTTGAAGTATTTCACACTGTTTTAGATATCTATTGGGGGAAAATGACAGGAAATTTTGATCTATCAGGTAGAATTAGAAGAAAAACTGTAATTGTAAACAGCTGAAGTTGGACAGAAGATGACAAGGAATTGGATACTCTTCAGCAACAAGGATACTTAATCACAACATAAAGTTCACTATCGAAAACAATAAATCAAGGAGGAATATTTTTGTCTGAAGATTATCTGTGAATCTAGATCAGCAGATATGTAGTTAAAGTAGAATGGAATATTAAAAATTGATTATTAGAAAAAATAATTTTTGTAAATTGGAAACAATCTGAAGCAAATGTGATAACCAGAACTGATATCATAGAGTAGCCTTTGAAGGTGATTATTTCTTTTTCTTGAAAATATTAAACTACAGCCTATAATGCCAAAGCAAGTCATATTTAATTAGTGAAATATTGAAGCCTATGGTAATAGACACATTGTAGTTACTTTTTGTGTTAGCTTTCCACTGCATTGATTTACCAAAACAGTGAAATACACCAAGTACTCATCAACCTCTTGTGTGTTTAATTTCTGTTATATTGGTGCCAAAACACCTGGATAAACAAAAAAGCAAAAATGTATTGTGAATAATAATTATCGTTATTTAAAGGGGCACAGATATGATGAGCAACAAAATTGTTGGATTTGTTTTGTGTCTGGGATAAGGTTCCTGGATCTTAACTAAGAACCAGCAGTTTATTGAAAACATTCACAGCTAACTTCCACAGCTAGGTGTTGCAGAACCTAAACACTTTCAAGTTCTTTTCCTGAATGCTACTGAATTTCCTGAATGTCTTACAATTATTCAACCCTCGAGTTCCCTGATGAATTAGTGCAAGATGCTTAAAAAAGCCTAACAGATTTTGGAAAGTTTTCTTTTCTGATGTGGTTTAAACTAAGGATTGATTTTGCCACAGCAGATTCTCAGTCTTGAATCCTTTCTCAGCTTGGTTCTCTAATTTGGCTTTTCAGATGCATTCAGTGACTTCTATACTTTTCTGCTTAACAGGGATGAGTATATGGTGGTTTTCTTTTGATCAAAGGAAGCTGAACATTTTTCTATGCTTTTTTGGGGGAAAAGAGTCCATGGGCTGCATCTCTACAAATAAGATTTCCCATGAAAAGGAATGCTGCCCACTTTTCACTAAGGCTTCCATGTTAATATTCTTTAAAAACATAGTTTAATGTTTGTGTGTTATCATAAGAAATGTGTAATGTGTAGCATCTTGTTTCCACAAAACCCCTGTGGAGACAGTAATAAGATATAAAGTTGCAATTACATGTATTATATGGGATCGATTAGACTAGCTAGCAACACGTACCTGCATTTAAAACAGCTCAACCTCATTTTGAGTGCCCTTAATAATAAAATTTCTACCTATCTTTAGCATTTTTCATCAATTGATTTCAGTGTACTCTATCATTTACAGTTTCATGTTCAAAAGTGTACTAAGAAAATGAGTCTCAAAATAATAAAATCCCTGTAGCAGAGGGTATGGTGAATACTTCTGAAGTTCATGTCAAGGGGATCCTCAGATGATCACAAGTCAGGCCCATGGACATGCTGCCACAAAGTCAGCTTCTTCACCTACACAGGAAACAAGGTGCTCTTGCATTCTGCCTTTGTAATACTTTCTCCTTTGTTTGCTCCCTTAATGCTTTTTCCCCAGCTCAGATTTCTGTGGGTTTGTATGTCTTTCAGTCAAAACTTTCTTAGAAAAACTGAAAGCAATAGAGATGCCCCTTGCAGTGGAACTGTCCAGAAAATCATCATTCGGTTTTGGTCAGAAAACATAGAACCCTCTGTGGAAGAGAGTGAGATGTATTCCCTTGGGTTTTGCTACTATGAGTAACGTGGGAGAAAACATTCCAAATGTTTGTAATTGCAATAAGAATGAACAAAAACATAAGAATATTTTAAGTACTGATTTTCTGAGACACTTGATGGAGAAAACCACACATAGGGCYTGATGATCTCGATCAGAGACATGAATCTTCTGCTCCGAGGTCTGTTGCTCATGCATTAAATACAAGGGAATCAAACTTTGGTGTATAGAACATACATTTTTTGCCAGCATAGCCTTAAAGGACCAAGATGGTTCTATGGATATGTTTTCATATTAACTAGAGATGCCCATGGACTGGATCATAAATTAACTCAAAATATCTGTGGACAAGGAAAGAATAACAATGGTAACAACAACAATAATAGTTGTTGTATCTTAAGTTGTACTCTTTATCTAGGCTTCCGCAATTTTTATTTCCTATGTCTCAGCAAATATTTTTGTGCTGCTATCTAATATTTTTTGAACATGTGCATCAAGTACACTTTCTTTGTGAGAGAGAATGGAAGATGTTTGTGAGGGAAATTTCAGTCATGCTTATAAAATGAGTGTAATGTAAGTTAAAAACATACTGTTGCAGACCGGTAAAAATTTCAGCCAGGACTGGTTTTCAGATGAAGTACTAGAGTAATGTTTTCTAATTATACCTTTTAAACACTGAAAAGAGGTAATATGAGTTAATTGGTACACAGTCACTGCAAACAGTGTTCCTGCTCTGCAATTGTATTTCACTTTGAGCCTGGAATGACCACAAAACATTAAAATAAATGGTAATTTCTGCACACAACTTTGATTTTTTAAATTTTTATTTTTTGTTCAACAAACCTGCTGTGGAGTTACAGTCTGATTAATATCTGGTATTTGCATTGTGTGTTTTATTCTAGGCAGTAATCTTATGGACGTTCTAAGTGTTTTAGTTCTCAATGCTGTGGTTTCATAAGAAATTTGAAGAAACTACAAGTTTAAAAATAACACAGGAATTTTTAAATTTGTCAGAATACAATGAGAAAAGGCTATTCCTTAATTTGTTCGTGGTTTATTTTGTTGGTTTTTTGTTGACAAATTTGCTGTATTTCTTGCACTTTTTTATGTTTTCATCAAAATAAAAACCAAGGTCACCTAATATAAAAGGCAGATGCTGATTTAGCATGGTGTATAGGGCTCTAAAATGGATCTGAAGATGTGTGGACTCTTTCTTGATCATTTTGCCACCTGACAGAATCATACCCTATCAGTAAACCTGGGGAGCCTGGATTTTTCATCAGTAAAATATGGCCAGGTATATTTGGTTTTATAAAGTGCTTTCCAGTTTTTTGTGTGTCTAATGCTTCTTAAATAGACAAGCTATTTCTACTGTGATGTGATGCTTAGCATCAGACTCATGTCAACATCTTCTGGAAAAAACTCCTATATTTTCTTCAGAATAGCTCTCAAGTAGAAATTTTGCTAGGTACAAGGTGTTGTTCTTTTGTGTTTAATAATTTTGAGAAATTATTAAAAATAATAATTTTTGATCATGAGTACAAAACAACGCTGGCAAAACAAATTATCTTCATTGTGGGAATACTTGTTGCATGTTCACATGCAACAATATTTTATTTTCTGGAACTTGATTAATAGTAAGATATTAGTAAAAATCCTCATTCCCTTTTAGGGAAAAAGTAGCAGAAAATAAATTTTATCTGAATGAAATTCTTCCTTAGCACTTACCTTTGTAACATAAATGAAAAATCAATTCCAATTTGTGACAAACTACTAAGTTAATATGGCACAAATATTCTAATGACTTTACAGATCTCACTAGAAAATTTGCCTGAAATGTTACAGTTGCAAGGGTAGCCTTCAGGTCCAATCATTTGTTTTACACAAAGAAAGACAGTCATCTTAATTAGCTGCATAGTGCACAAAATATGCTATAAATGTATCTCATTATTTTACAAGATTGAACAGATAAATTTTCACTGTGTAAGTGGTAAAGTGTTTGGTTTCCAAAAGTAGCATAGAATACTGTTTGAACAAGAAGTTTTACAGGCATTAGTAACTTATCTGTCACATATAACTGAATCTAGAGCTATTGGTGTGACAGAGAATTACAGCAATCTTATTATTGACTTAACAAATGAAGATATTTGAGTGGCTTGTATAAGGTTTTCCTGGAAAAGCAGAATTTTCATTCTAACACGGAGCCTGAAACTATCTGATGGAAGATGAAAACATAGTCTGAGCCAGGTGAAAATATTTCTTAAGAAGAACTAAAAAGTAGGAATCTAAAACTCAGAGACTAAGAAAGAAGTGTATTGATGTAACAATTATTTATTCACCCCTGTAGACAATTTTTAAAATTCTATTAGGCCCTATTAAAGGACTAAGTTTAATTTATAGAAAAGTACTTATTCCCAACCTGCTCATATAGTGACGTCAGACTGAAATCTCTTGTGCACCTTGATCTCCTACAGAGAGTACTGTGATAAACGAAGCATATATTTCTAATTAAGAGTCAATAAAACAAACTGCTCAACCTGTCCCTCTATTACTGAGCTGGATGTAATTGTTTTTAAAATACTGAGTTTAATCCAGTATTTTAACATGATCTGGGGTTTAATCAAAATCATGATTACAGCATATTTTATGATAATGTCTCATTTATTCCACATTTCAAAACACAGTAGGATAGTATAGGAATAAAGGCTACATGACTGCTTCTGTCTCTGCCACAGTTTCCCTGTGTCCGGGGAAAGATGTTACCCCTCTGCACCTCACTTTACAGTTCTGTGAAATATGGATAATTATACCCTTCCTTAACAGTTGCCTGGAGTTGTGTCAGTGTGCCACATATTATATTATCATCCACTTCTATTCTGTGATGCTATTCTTTAGAACTTAGAATTATTAACCAAGCTGTTAGGCTATAATTAAGAAAGTGGTGTCTGAGTGTGCAGAGGTCCAAGCGAAGGCTGATGCAGAGGGTTAAAAGTGTTGTCTAAAGATTTCTAAATATCATACTGAAAGTCTGTCCTGAGGCTGAACAAGCTCGGGGAAGATTCCTAGATGGCTTTGCTTTGACAAGAGCTGAGAGAGAGCTTGGACAATTAATGAGGGCAATAACTTGGCTGGCTACTGAAGTAGTTTTATACTACCCAGCTACATTCCTTCTCTTGCCCAAGTTAAGCCGGAGCCTCCTGTTTCTCTTCCATTAATATTTCTGATGTAAGAGCCTAAAGACGTGCATATCAGGTATGTTTTCTATGGAAGTATATACAGCAAGCTGTGTGCAACTGTTTTTTCAGGGACAGCAGTTTTTTCCCAGTGTGTGGACTGGGAACGGTCTGCCTACTGTAGCATGGTCGTATACAGAGGGTCAGTTCCCAATCACACCATAATATGAATACTCTGGTATGGAATATATTCATCATATATGAAGACATTATTATAAGGCATAATCATATAATGAAGAACAGCTCCTCTCTGAACCTTGCAGCTGGCATCTTGTGAGCAGTTGTCAAATTATCTCTGCTTTGTTCCTGAGGAGGGAACAGAGTCTTAGCACTGCTACATGTTTGTGCTCTGGTACTCTCCTGTGTTTTAAAGACAGCTGATAGATCCCACAGTGTCAGTGCTGATGTGAGTCTCCTTCCCCTGGCCATAAGGACACCATCCATCAGTGCCATCAAAGCTATCATCCTGCTTCTTGTTTGTGAGGGAGCTGTGTGAAGTGTTTACACCTCATAGTTTCCCAGTAAATGACAATAGACATCAGTTTGTATCTATCTCATGAGTTTGAAACTTTCATGAAGATGAATGGAGTGTGTCACATCAAATAAGCTCAGGGCCCTCCACTACTGTATCAGGATCCTTTCAGAGTTCCCCCTTTGTGGAGTGCATTTCACCTATATTGAGTATAGTTATTGAAATAGCTGTGCTATTTCAGTAAAAACACTCATTGTTAAGAGAACATATTGATATAATTTACTGTGGACCGGTGTGTTTTTTATGGGTATTTGTAATCTTTAATAAAGTGGAATATTAATAGTGTTGCATTCTTTTATACTCCTTTGTTTGCAAAGCTTACACCGGTTACCTCTTCAAAAAAAATAAAAGGCTGTATTGAGTTAATTTTCTTTTGCATGTATGATTTCAAACATTTTTCTGTCAATGTCACGGGAGTAGATTTGGGTCAAATTTGTGTTAATTTGCTGTATTGGAAGTGAACTTTAGGAAGTTTAAATGGTGGGGGCTGGTGGGAACATATCTACACACACTGAAAATTTTACTGCTTTGTTTTTAAACCCCTTGACTTTGGTGTAGCTGAGTTGACCTCGTTTGTAATATAGAACACCATTTTAGGATAAGGGAAGCAGTGTGTGAGTAGAAACAATGGCTAAAAATTAAACTCTGACTGATTTTCCTCTTCTACATAAATGTGAATAGGAAACTTAGGACTTTACATGCTGTTTCCATCTGCATGATCTGTTAAGGCTTTCCAGAACCAGTTTTCTACAAGTCCTTATTTTTAAAGCAGAAACACTAAGTAGTGAGTCCTACACTGAAACTGAAAATCATTTGGCTGCTAGCATAAACTGAACAAAAGTGTTTTCCCCACATAGTATGGAAAGCTCGCTAGCAATTTCCTTTCATTCAGAGTCTATCACCCTTTTTCATAACGGATTCTGAGAATATTTTAAGAACAGATTATATCTGCACGTTTTCTATTTCCTTCTGTGGTACATCTTTTCTTTCTCAAAGTACAGCTAAATCTTGCCCTTCTGGTTTTGCTAACCCTTATTTTGTCTCACACTTGAAATTGTATTATAAATTCCATGTGGCAGGGCCTATTCCTTCTTTTGATAGTCTGAAGTGCCTAGCAGAATTTCATGTTGTGTAGAGATGAGAAATGGTTAAAGACTTTTAAAAACCCCTTTTGGTTAAATTCAGTGGATGGTTTTGGTACTGATGGAGTGACGTGCTTGACTCGTAAGAAACAAGCAGCAATCTGTTTATCGATATAAACAAGTAAT
Organism: Amblyornis subalaris; assembly: GCA_018881555.1. Classification (NCBI taxonomy): domain Eukaryota; kingdom Metazoa; phylum Chordata; class Aves; order Passeriformes; family Ptilonorhynchidae; genus Amblyornis; species Amblyornis subalaris. The sequence continues at coordinate 1,386,323 of JACAXG010000042.1, forward strand.
ATAACAAAATTTGACAGTACATGTGACAGTGGTTTAACAAAGTTCATTGGCAAGATACACTTGATTTTTACTTCATAGAGGACAGGATTGAGTCATGAGGGTCAGAACAGGCCCCCTTGCTTTCTAAACTCCTCGTCAGAGAGAAGTCTAGGCACAGCTGGATCCACTCCTAGTCTCAGATTTGGTCAATGGTCTACGGCTAAAGGATCATATGTGGACAATCAATCCTTTATACTGCTTAGCTAAGGTGTCAAAGTTTATTATGCCAATAATCACTTAGTGAGGATCTGTTGTGGGAAGGGATCTCTCAGCCTGGAGCGGTAACCTTGAGAGGTGTCCCTACTCAAGGAGAGATCCTGGCATGCAGCCCGTAGCCGCATAGGAGAGCTCCACGGGCGCTGGGCTGCCCGCTATTTATGGAGTAAGATGAGTGACTTATGGCCATATTTGCATACCAGCAAGACATCCGGGTCACCATTCCAGACAGCCCTTGGCTACCATGTCCAGAGCAAGAYGGATGCAGCTCTCGCTGGTTACGGATTAAGCTGGGAGGTGGGAGCACACCACCACACTACAATCAAAGGAAGTCTCTAGCAGAGTGAGGAATAGATCTCAACTTCTCTAGATTTCAACCAAGATAAACACCAAGAAACAAACTTTAATTCTTTGTGCTTTATTCACTGCTTTTCTGTTTCATACAAGGGTTTTACTCTTTGAATCCTGTGATCTTTTAATTAAGACAAATCTACAAATGACTTTAGTTGCTATTTTACTGAAAGACAGAAATTTGTATGATGTTTTTTATGGATTTAAACAAGAGAAAACAAAGAACGAACACTGCTGTCATGCAAAATCATGCTAGTGTTCATACATTTATCAGCAGTGTAAAAATTTCTTAGTTCAGCTTCTGGCTACATGTGAAAATGTGGATTGGTAACTGTGGAGAGCCGAGACAAACACATAGATTTGAAATGCATCTTGGCTACGTGTGTGCAACATGGGTCTGCTCTCTTAAAAACCTGGGGTTTGAGTCCTGCTGCACAACAAATGACAACTCCTGAGTTAATCCATCTGCAAAATATGGCAAATGATACTTGTCTCTTTCTTAATGAGGCCTTGCTGCATAATAAGGGTTATGTAGTGCACAGAATTATTAACGTCAGATGAAGAGCTGCAACTAGAACTCGTGGCTCACTGCCCATCATATTTTTGCTAGGCCAAAGGGTGCTTTACAGATGTAATTTGCTTGTATACTCTGGATCTCTACATAAATTTTTTCAAGGTATGGAATATAATGGATGTGATTAGCATATCAGCAGTGCCATGGAGCTCCAGGCATGCCTAATGTAGTTAGGAGCTCAGTGTGCCAGGAACAAAAACTCATAGTTGGCATGTCAGGAACTGTGGGGCTCAAGTACCCTTTGTGCAGATTTAGTTCATTCATGAGAATGACTGACTCCTGCTGAAAACGTAACAAGGAAAGAGAAGGGGTAACTGAGACACTTATTGGAGGATTGTAGACTGAAGTATTAATGTCTGGCAAAATTAAAAATAGAATTCCTGAATTCTATGAGTTGATGGACATCTACTGAAACACCTTATTCTGAGGCTTTTTGTGTGGTTTCTTCGTAGGCAAAATGTCCATGGATGCCAATGGGATTTTTTTCTTCATAAAGAACGCTGGAATACGTTGTAGTTAGTAAAGACTGTTTTGAATCAGAGATTGTTGAGGAATGTTTCTTCTGGGCAAGTATAACTTCTAAGCACACTCATAAGTGGTACAAGTCCCTGTTAAACAGATCCCTTATTGATATGAATTGTCAGAATTTTGGTGAAGCTGATGGAGATACAATGAACATGCCAGCTGAGGAATTACACCCATGAGAGAGATTTAGTCTGAACTCTGCTAATGGAGGTGGAAAGAAAGTGGGGGCAGCTTCTACTTATGTCTCCTTTGCATTACCTCTTGGTTTCCTGACATGGCTGATGGTCTGAAGAAACCTGACTGAAGCTGGATCACTTATCTATGGAGAGGGCAGGACAAGAACCATTTATACCTGCTGTCATTTGTCTTCATGAATCAGTGAGTAACTGCCTAGTCCTTTCTGAAGTAGTAGGGTTAAGGGGCATTTAATAGTGAGCATTCAGTGTAATTAAATATATGATAGTACATTGCACATATTTTGTTTTCACTGGAGTTAGCAGTGAAGCCCTACATTTCATAAGGTACTAATACAGTAGAGTATAGATTAGTATATCATAGAAGGAGGAGGAGAGCTAAAGTACTATCATATGGAAGCTATTAGTGTAATTATATTTTTAAAGTGGCGCCTTAAATTGGTAACTTGAACTGAGTTTACAGTTTGTGTAGAGGAAACAGTGGAAAATAATTTATATATGAAGGCCTCATTCTTTTGTTTAAGTCAACAGCACATAAAGCATTTTAAGTTTGCTTTTTTATTGTTGAAGTCCCATAATCTATGAACACTTGGTCATGAAGTAGCTTGTTATTAAAATATAATATCATGTTCATCTGTGATTATTATTTTAATTCAGTGCTCGGTTGACTTATACAAAGCTGCCTGAACTCTTTCAGTAACCACTCTCCATTCGCCTACATTACATTTAATTTATACCACGATGATAAAAAATTTGATTTATTTTACAACAGATCAGTAATTGTGCTCTACAAATAAGTCCGTAATGATAATCAACAGCATTTTCAACATAATTTAATTTGTCTTCTCCCGAGAGGTAGTTAAATGCAGTAATAATAACACTACTGTTATGGACTCTGCTGCAGTTAATCATGGCCTGAATATGCAGACAGCCCCAATATTGTATTGACAGAAATTAAATTAACCATCAGCTTGGGCAATCAGTGGCTGTACAGCTATTAAAAGTAATAAAGGCAACAAAACCCAACCATAGCCAATTACATTTTGACATATAAACGAAAAAAGACAGATGTTTTTGATTTGAAATTTTTATTTCATTGCAAGCAAAGAAGACATATCTTTTCATATACATTATTTCCCATGCCTTAATTAACCAATAATACACATCACAGCCTAAGAATCATACTGACATAATGTAATATCACAGGTGTATTCTGTGTGCCTCCTAACCCAAACGTTTCATTATCTCCATCTACAGTGGCTTTGTATAGCATGCTAATGCAAAGGTATATATCAAAATGCACGGACAAGAAAAGGTGCAATCAACATTCCTAAAAAATTTCAAGAGATTAAGAAAAAAGTATCTCTGTGGGTTCAGTGTGGCATGTTTTTCTTAAATTCCTGCTGAGGTGAGAAGCACAACTCTCAAAATTTCTGAAAAAGTTAGTGACTCAGGTTGGGTTTTGTAGGAAAGAAAGTAAGGAAGAGTTATTATTTTCACTATATATGTGGTTACCACTTCATAAATTGTTTTCTTATGTAAAATGAAGCATCCATAACTTGGTAAAAGCTACTTTTATATTGTGTTCTCTTTAATATCACTTTCATCTAGGAAAAAAAAAAACATTTAAGTGCACTCATAAGTGGTTAGTTATTCAAATGTTAAACTACAAAGTAAAGTTTAAATACTTATATGCACCTCTATATATAATATTAAATTATAAATCTTATGTATGTTTAAGGGAAAATAGAGCAGATCACACTTAAGGTTTATGGATATTTTGTCAGGGAGCAATGCTTTTCCTTTAGCAAATCAGAGGAGTTAATAGGTAATAAAATCTGAATGTATGAATTTGTTTTTAAGTTACCCTGTAGTAGTTTCTATAGGTTTACAGTTTGAGGAGTTTGTATTTCAGCCTATTGTGATTTATATCCTATGATGAAAACAATATCTCAGGGTACAAGTGAAATAAAATAGCACAATATGCCATTGTTTTTAATCAAAATCAAAGCTAGCACATATAAGAAGAGTATTTTGAGATTTACAGTCTTATCTGTCTCTTTAGACAGTGTTTCATAATCTTATGTAGCAGTTACCTGGTCTATCAATTACTTTCTGGAAAGTTTGAAAAACTTGGCATTTTTACAACCATGTCATGACTTGACTTTTTCAGACTGATGACTAAAGACATTGCATTGTAGAGGGCTGAAGCTTCATAGATCAAAAATAAATTCAGTTGCTAATCCCATAGGAATCCATAAGCTTAGTTCAGATCCACTGAAAAACATAAATACATGTTTAATTTGACACATATTATTACTGAATGCATATGATTTTTCCAGTTTCTGAACACTTCTCTGGAAAGGGCCCTAGCCAGGAGAAGAAAATAATCTTTCATCTCTAAATTTTTTTGCTCCTTARACTTATTAAATTAATATAGTTCACTTACATGGAAAAGGAGAATAATCCTGCAGGAACTAGGAGATAAAATTATGTGGCTTTTGTTATGCAATTCAAGCTAGGATCTCAAGCTTTTAGAAATTCCCTTCTTGCCATACAACCCATGAATTGAAGTTCTTAAAGACAAGTTTGCCCAAGACAAAGACAGGTTTTAGAGAAGCCCTGACTATACAACTGGAGTGACAGAGAAGATGTTTTCARTTTTAAAAAATTGAATTGTCTGTGAGCAGTAGAACGTGGAAGGCCAGGTATCCTAAGGCACTTATTGGTGGTTACCAGGCCCTAGGGAAGCCCCAGGTTCCTGCTTGTAACACTCCTGCAGACTTCAGATCACCTCTGTGGCAAACCCCTGTGCACATGGTGCCTGGCCAGCTATTGCTGAGAGGAGAATGCGTTAGCCAAGTTCTCCCTCTTATCCCTAGATGGGAAGTTGTGAGAGACTTGCCTTCCTCAGCTGCTCAATTTCACAAAGCACCTAGGAATTTAATGATCTTTAAAAGTTTTACTCTTCCAAATCCAACTCCAGTCGGCCAGTGGTTTGAAAAGGTGCAGAGACTGACAGGCATATGGGAGGGATTTCTCTTATTCCATAAGAAAGCACCCAAAAGCCAATTCTCTCCAGCCATTTTGAAGACAGATATTCTGGAGTATATGTGACAGATCACAAGGTTATAAAGGCTTTACTGGAGCTCATGTGCAATCTTTGCAGACAACATATTCTTGCCTCACCCATTAACGGGCTAACTGTAATTAAATTTCTTCAAAGATAACATTTTGGTGTATCATTTGGGTGTATATTCCATGTAGCATGTGCACTTCTAAATCTGAATGTAACACTATGCTGTCAGATGTTAATGTTTATATGTAGGTTGGGCTTGGGTATGTCATGTAATGACAAAACTCAGATTTCCTTAAGTTGTACAGGATTGAAAAATTACTTTTCTAGCTATGTTTCTGAGCTTTAACTTTCTTAGACTTTATAAATAACTTTCTTTCCTGAAGAACAATGATTTTGTAAATAGGTAGCACATGAGGGCCAATATCTATTATGACACTTCCTACCAGGAAAGACAGATACATCATTCATGGCTATTTCAGTGATGAGTTATCATTCCCCTCTGTAGCCATGAAGATACATGTCATAACAGAGATCAACTATCATTGTAATGTAATTTTCCTCTATCCAGCATGTGTTGTAAATGGTGTTGATTGCTGACAGAAACTCAGAGGGTGGGAGATATGACTCCTGGTACTCACAGGGCAGGAAATACAACTTAGGCAAYAGTGAATATTTATTATATTTGATGCATATTTTCTTTCATTCTAAAACTTTCTTCCAGGTTGTCTGCACGTTTCCATAAAGCAATCCACTGCATTAAAATGCAATCTGGAAATTTTGTTCTCTCAGACACTAAAATATGTTCACTCATATTTCAGAAGAGTGAGATAYGTAACATCAAAGGAAGCAGCTGGTTGCCATTGTATTAATTGTAAATTGATTCAGCAGGATGGGAGTCTTATTGTAATTATGAGGGTCTTTGGGAAAATAAAACCCATCTTTAAYTAGCACACCAAAAGAAAAGGCTACTTCTTGCCTACACTCAGCATTAAATTAAATATTTCAGCCCTTACCATCCTTCTATTTCCAAAAAGGGAACAACTGACCATCAACAAGATAAATCTAGAAAATCCATGTTTGGTTACCAGTGACAGCAGCAAATAACTTGTTCTTTCTTTCTTCTGGCTCTTAAATTGTAGTCTCGGCCAACAGGGATATTTTGATATTAACAGCAACCAAGTAAACTAAGCCAAAACCAAACCTAACCTGAGCTTAAACCACAAGCCTTCTAACATATTTCTGCTAGTTTTTCTTTCTGTGAAAATTTTCTGTTAAATCTTCTTATTGGACATGTTGCTTATTATAATTTCTATTTATGGATAACATAAAATGAGAAAATATTAACAATGGACATCCACTACATTCAACTGTTAGCTTCATTTTTTCACTCTGATGTCGACAATCTTAATATTCTCTATCTGAACTTGTCTGGAACAATAAATAATTGTTTTAGAAGAATTTATCAAGAAGAATAAATTTTGAAAACACCGTTTGTATGCTTTTTATMTACAAATGCACATATATGTTATGTAACACTGCTCTGTTATTAAAGGTGTTTGAATTAAAAAATATTGCTTAAATTAACAACAATTAAGAGTATCCTTATACAAAGAACAGAGAGGTTAATGTAAAGTGAAATTTATCATGAGGTAATTGTGAGTCAGAACAGAAAACTGTTTAAATTACCTGAAATTTTCACTGAAAAATAAAAGCTAATTCTTCATGTTCCTTCTTTCCTTATTTTTTTTCTAATAGCTAAGTTGTAAATGATACTTGCTTTTATTTTGAGAATATAATGAGGCCCAATTAATACGACTTCAGTAAAAGGAAGACTGCCTTTTTTGTTACAAAGGTCTTTAAATGTTCCTACACTTCATAGTTCTATGATTTTTTTTTTAAACATATTCTTACTTTTATTCCTCCCATGCTTTCTGGAGTTGAGAAGTATTGACCACATATTTGGATTTTCTGTGCTTTTGAACTTTGACATCTTGTCTCAATTCCATGACGCATGAACAAGGTAGAATCTAAGAGGAGACTTTCCTGCATATCCTGGAAAATTGTAGACTGGAAAGAACAATTGCTTCAGGACGTAGAGCTTGTTCACCTTGCTATTTCTGTCGAACGATTTATTTTGGTCTAACATGAATGAAAACATGCCCAGACTGGTACATAAGGAAACTCAAAAGCTGTGGACACAAACTGGTGCTGATATTTCACATTGCACCCTCTCCCAGAGATAGGACACAAAACCACAGGAGTGAATCTGCAGTATTGGAGTCAATCAGTCAGTAACTTGGGGGATGATTTACTGTTCACTTTCAGTGAATAAAGACTCTTATCACACTTTCCTTGGTAGTGAGTATGTTAAGGAGGGTGCCACAGCTACACTTGCTGTTGTCTCAACTGCATTTTTGAGCTATCCAGTTACTTGCATTATTATTAACATCTGCATGAATGCATCCACCCTCTTGCTCACAGGACATGCCTTAGGATCGAGAGCTGGCATTTGACTGGCTCTAGACCTGCAGGCTGGCTGCTCGAAAATACATATAACTTAACTAGTGGGAAGAAACAATTCATTTGTAAGCAACAGTTGAACACTAAGCATCACCCTTGTTATGCTGGTATTGTCTAGAAACCAGAGTGGCAACAGATCAAAACAGAAAACCGCAACTTGAAGAAACAACATGTTATTTTGATAGCTCTTGTTTTAGGAATGCAAGCACATAGCAGCTTGATTTTAAGTGTGTTGTTGTTTTAAAACTATAACAGCTGAATGAGCCCTTCTCTGGACAAGCTTTTCRTATTAGCTGTCAGTTCCATGACTTCTGTTCATTTCTAAAAAGCACTGCTGGACATGCATCCTTAATAATCTTTTATGGCCAAGTAGTTGCTAGATTGAAACATCTGATACAGGGGAGTCTGATCCTTCTCCTGTTTAAATTTTGCCTTAATTGCAAAACTGTGTTATTCAGCTCAAAAGGCACAAACAGCAGATTTGTCATTTAAACTATGGAATCTCATAAAGAGGGATGAGAGATTAGAAATCAAAATATTAAAGTTAACATTCAATATAAGGTCTGACTTATGGTTTTTGAGTATGAGACTTYACTGGGGAAAAGAAGCAGTGCAGAAAATGCCACCTCAAGCTACTTCATCATCCTTCTCGAAACCTTTTATTCTTAAAACAATTCATGGACATAATATAAACTGCTGCTTTATTGTTTCCCCTTCTCACTCTGGCTTTGTCTTCTATTCCATTGCAGTATTTCCTTTCCATCCATGGCATCATCTTAACCCTTACTAAGGGAAAGGGGAAAAGAGACAGAGAGAGAAAGGAAAAAAAACCCACAAAAACCCCCCCTTTCTTGGCAAAAGAAATACCTTTAAGTGTAACATAATTGCAATCTCTCTGCCCTTTCTCCCCCCTCTGGGACTATTCAGCAAACCCTACAACATACACTTAAATCTTCAACTTCTTAGAGACACTACACGCAGATGGGAAAGATTTGATTAAAATTACAGTGCTTTAGGTTCAACTTCACCTATTAAGAAAAAAAAAGGATCTGGTGGTGGACTTCTTTCCCTGAGAAATAACTAGGCCACAGTAATTACAGACAGGGCCCTGCTGTGCACCATGAATAGGATCCCTGGGGTGGTATTTTCCTATAACCTGTCTATGTAGGGCTGTTGACATCAACATGAATGATAACTATGCCAGGCTTCCTTTTTTGTTTGTTTGTTTTACTTTTTATTATTATTCTTTTTATGCCTTAGAAAAAGAAAGGGAGGAGAAAGAAAATAAAATAAGTTGTAAGTGTTGTGATTCACATTTTTTGTGTCAAGGATGCTTTTATGTACTTCTCTATACATCTATGTGATTATTTTCTTAGATTATATTTCTTAAAGTTGAATTTTGGCCCTCAAGCAATGAAGAGACCAACACGAGGCAAGTGATAGGCATGGAACACTAGACACTGTGGAAGTTTAAATGTTAGCACTTTTCCCAGAACCCAAATTAGTGGGAGCTCTCATTTTTGAGCACTGATCCACTTTAGGACAACTGACTCATATTACTAGATATTGGCCACCAAATTAATTTTATTTGGATTTCATGTCATATTAGATAGCTATACTTTGTTATCGTTTCAGCTGATAAAAGTCCTGAATTACCCAGAAAAAGGTTTACTTTGCATGACAGAGCACTGGTGAAATGGAAACTAGAATTATAGCTCATGGCACACCCCAGGCATTGAACAGAATCAGTTGAAAGTGTATAAGAAGAGAATGTCTAAAAAGGCAAGGAAACAGCAGTACACAACATTGTCAATATGTTAGAATGTGTCCAAAGAAAAGTAGTGGAAAGTTAGGTTGAGCTCTGATCATAATCAGATATGCATATAGGATACTCACATGGAATTTAGAAGAAGAGGTACTGTCTGGAAGTCTTCCAAAAATGGCAGAAGCTAAAGGATGAAAAGGGAGAATAACAGCAGGAGTTGGAATAGAACACTTGTAGTATTTGTTGGAAGAAATAGACAAAAGGCAGCAAAGTTCTTCCCTTATCTCTTTATACTCAGTGTTTGAGAAAGAAATATAAAGAACTAAACTGGCCAGCAGAGACTTGCCAAGCTCAAATGAAGCTCAGACTCTGCTAATAAGGGAGAGCTGAGGGACTTGCATCTCATGCTCAAATCTACCTTCTAGAAGAGCCTTCCTGGTCTGGGAGTCTGAGAAAAAGGTTAGATAAGGGAATCTTTTTTTCTACAAACTCTTGACTGATATTTGCCTTGAAAGTATCTACTCCTAGCTAGTGTAAGTAAATGTGTCCCTGAAGGAGCCTGTCTCAAAATCAATTGCTGGAATCAGTACAGGTAGCTCAGGATAATCTGAGAGATGTAACCTATTCCCTGACAAAAAAAAATTTTATCCTGTCCCAAGAGGATCTTGGAGCAGAAGAGAAGCAGAACTAGTACAGCAGCTTAGTAATGGGCTTTTGTAGATATCTAACAAACAAACAAACAACAAAACAAATAAACAAACAAAAACCAAAAAACCACCCAACCAAAAAAAAGCAACCAAAAAATTGTCTGAGAATGCTAATAGATCATGCTAGGGTACCTGATAAGCTTGAGAAGGAAGCTACCATCATGAATTGGTCACAGGTGAGAGCTGTTGATTGAGAAATGACAAATAGACTGAACATTTACTCTGCTGGTCCATGCAAGGATGGACATATTTATGTTTAATGGAAAAACATAACATGGAGCCAAACAAGAGCATACAAAGGAGAATGACGTGGTCAAAGAGAAAGCCTGAGAAAATKATCTTCTCAGCCCAATTATGAATGGATTTGAGCATGACTTGGCTGTATTTGTCAAGATTTGAAAAGAGGATGTTGCAGTGATCAAGATGAAAGATGGAAGTCTGGATATGCTTGCAAATTTCACTTTAAGCACACAGACAGAGGGCCCTGTGTAGAAGAGAGTTCTGCCTTTATGGGTCTGTGTGGCAGACAGGCTGTGGATATTGTCCAGAGTGTTTGGGAAGAACTGGAGCTGTTTTGCTCTTTCTCTCCACATTAAAGTTTATCTATTTTATGCCTGCAAAGAAATGTGTGAGAGAGAGGCTTAGTTTTACTGTGGGCAGAGATAGACTTGTAACAGGGGGATGCATAAGATATCTGAGATCTTGCAGCTCAGCCATGAAGGGATGCTGTTCGGTGTCTGCAAAAAATCCAGTGCTATAAATGCAGAAACTCAATTGTTTCCTATTTCCTATAACCATGATAAGAGTTTTGCCATTACAACAAGCTAAAATAAGGAAAGGATGACAGGATTGCTATGGGAATTGTAGCATCAGCAGTTAAAGAATGAAACTTTATTGTGTTAGAGGTGATGTGTGAAACTCTTTAGCATCTTCCAGGAATGACACTTCAAGGGAGGGTTGCAGAGCAGGGCAGAGTATTTGGGTGATGCCTGATTTCCTATGTGCTTCTCACGTGGAATGGTGATTAAGGTTTATGACATTTCCTCTGCAATTATTGAAAGASAGGGGGCTGAGAGAGCTGTGCTTGGAAGTCTTGTGGGAAAGAGCTCAACTTCAGGCATGCTGAGGTGCCCCTCCTTTCTCATGTGGAGCARTCATGAATCTGACCTGCACAGTTGTGCTTATGACTCACATTCTCTGTTTGGTGTTTTTCTCCCATTCCCCTTGTACTTCCATGGAATCTTTTGTTACTGTTTTTATTTTCTATATTGTCCTAAGTTCCATTCTTCTGTGGTATCTTTGTGCCATTTTCTGTCTATTACAAGATTGTTCAACTCTCTTCCTTGGTTCCTCATTTGCCTCAATGGCTGTTTCTATGGCTCTCTCAACAACTGAACAATATATCAGGTTATACCAGGGCAGAGCCCTTTCTGCCTTTTTGTCAGCTGAGAGAGTGACTTCTGCCCTTTGAGGCCGTTGACATGTGCAAGGAAACACTTCTGCAGGGCAGGACTTCTCCCCTCCTTTGCTCTTCTCAGCTCCCCCAGCCTCTGCCATCCCTCCTTCCTTAGTTTCATAGTAGTAGTTCAAATGTGCCTGGCAGTGAAAGAACTGCCCCCACGGCTCTTGGATTTTGTTCTTATTCATTTATTTATTTTATTTATTTCACGCTAAATGCGAAACATAACCCTTCATGTCATAGCTTGCCCTCCTGACTGGTGAAAAAGCTCTTGGCTCGCAACACACCTCCTTTGACAGAAAGTCTTCAGCACAGTTAAGATACCTTTCATCTGCTCAACTTCTCTGGTGGTTTCTGCAAGGAATTTGCTTACCAAGGCTGGGTTTTCCCAAGCACTCACAGTTCCAATGATGATAGGTCTGTGTATACTGTAGAACGATGCTGAGCTGATCCAGTGTATTTAGTTCACATTAATCACACCCTTTTACTCAAAACAGTGTAGCTCTGATCTAAACCAATTAAGCTAGCGATGTTTAAACAAAGAGATTAATATAGCTCAGAAAAGCATAACCTTTGTCCATTGAAATATCTTAAGATAATGAGTTTCATTCAGTGGGCTGGATTTATAGAAAGGTGTGTTTTGGATGTAGACATCTAATTGTACATCCTAAACCAACAGGAAAATAAACTTATGCAGGCAGAGAAGTTTCAGCTGCATACATGAAGATGTAAAGAAGACATTATCTCAGTTTAGAGCTGATGTTTGAGAATATACAGGGAATTAAAAATAGCATCCACAAAATCAAGAGATAAGTAGACTAACAGGTAAAGCAGAAAAAAACAACTTTGCTTGTATTTAAAAATGCATTTTCTCTGTCATCCCTCATGCTGACTAAAAAAAAAAGGAAATCTTTCTTTGATTTCTCAAGTTATTCTAAAGACAAATATTCTCTTTTATATTTGTATATTTTTAAGATGCAGTACAGCCTCACCATGAACAAATTCCTGAACTGTCTGTATGTCTGTATGTCTGCACCATTTTTAGTTCAGGGAACAGATGAATAAGATGAAATTATTTATAATATTTATATCATAATACACTTATGATGCCTGACAACAATTGATACTAGATCAGCTATGAATTTTTAATTAATTAGAATGTCAGTTAATTTTTGAGTTAATTAGATATAGGTTAGATATTAGTACATTAGGCATTAGATTTTTGTTGGAATTCAGCTCGAAGAGCCAAAGTGTTTGGAATAAGATCTGTTTTCAATGGAGTGTCATACAGTGTTAGGTCATTATTATTTGAAATTATCCTGATTATCTCAGAAATTCACTCTAAAGTCAAGCATGTCAGCCCACAGGACCTAGTGTAGTCGATAGGCACAGAAATGAAAGGCCACTGTGCCCCAGGATCTAAGCCCCTTGAAAGGCAAAAAATTCCTGGTATCCTTACCAGTTTGAGTTATTCAAGAAAGCCATATCAATCAGGCATCTGTAAATGAAAATTCACCTTAGATATATATTATCTAGTGTGCTTGTCTCCTGTCATAGCCAGTCTGTGCTGATTCAGAACAAGCCAGTTCTCTCCTGCTACTGAGCACTTGTGCATTTAGAAGAAATAAATCTTTCCTGACCAACCAAAGCCCTGAAGTATGGGTTTTGATATTACTGCTTGTCTGAATGCAGAATTTGTAGTAATTTAATAGAACTCCTTTATGGCTCGTGCAGATGTGACACTCAAAACAAAAATCACCTACTGCATCCTTCTCTGCATCCCTGCTGGGATCTAAGATCCAGACCAGTAGGTCAATCAAAACATTTCTCCTCCCATCAGGGTCTGAAGGACTCTTCCCAGCTGCCCTCGGGACTCCCCCACTCTTCCCTTGACCCAGAATCCCATTTCAGCCCCATGGGGCCAACCGTCCCTGACCAGCCCTGCCACAGCAGGGCTGAGCTACAGCTCCCCACAGCCGGGCTGAGCTACAGCTCCCCACAGCCGTGTCCCATCCTGGTCATAGGTCTCATCAACCCACTTGTGGGCCACATTCCAACCCACCAGCTTCAGTCTGTCCCAAGGGAGATGCCAAATACTGGATGTTGGTGTTGCCTCCTATCCCCCCATTTTCCCTGCTGCTGGCTGAGGCAGTGGGATGGGTGCCTCAGCTCCAGGCTCCATGATCTGAGGGATCAGTAGGCTCTTGCTCTCCCTCCCATACCCACCATTTTTGGGGCAATTGCTGTTTTCAGAGAAGACATAAAATACACAATCAGTACCTTTACTGATGGTCAGATCCCACTGAGGGCTTTGCTCCATCYTTCCCCTTGTGATGGGGATATTCCTCATTTCAGGATTGCCATGGCTCACATGAAAGACATTCGGAAGCCATTTTCGTCTTTCCCACATCAAYTGACTGTGGCTTCAGTGGGTGAGGTGTCCACATGGTCAAAATGGGGTGGGAAGGATGGCATTATAAGGCTTGAAACCGGGTCCTATCCCCAGATTTCTTTCCACTTCATTTAAATCCCTCAGTTATTTCTTAGATCAAACAGAAATCAAACACCTGAAAGTTCAGGCACCTTCTATCCTGCCATCTGCTGCCACTGCACCCAGAAAATACACCTTCCTCTCCCCGTCTCTACTTCTCAGCACAAAAAAGATGTTCTGCTCTACCTAGCAGCAGACTCAGTAGCTGCATACTTCCTCTCCAATGTTTTGGCATCCAACCACTTCTCACCCACTGACCTTGGAAAGAAATACCAGCTCAAGGAGGTTGACTGTTTGTAACCTATAATTTGTGGTTGTATAAATAATGTAAGTAGCAAATGTTCACAGTTTGTTACACACCAAAAAATATCTTGTGTTGTGGTGGTTGTATGCCTTGGGATACCACCTCCAAAATTAGTTTTCTTCATTTTTCCGCAGATTTCTTCTCTAAGGGCTTTTCTTTCCCCATAGTTCCTATCAAAATGACTCTCTGGCATAAGTTCAGGCTGGGCCAGCTTGTTCTGGTGGGAAATATGGTTGAGTACTTGTCATCTGAATTATATGACCTGCTTGAAGAACAACTTAGTGAGGGCAGAAAAAGAAAGTTTCAGCCATATCTGCATTTGTCCACTCTATATAGACATTGTCAAACTTACATAKTTTTTTTGTTGTAATTCTATGACTTAGTGGGAGCTGTCTCATCATCATTGTATCTTTTGGATTCACTGAACACTCTGTTGAATTCTTCACACAGTGCTGATCAGTGAATCTTACACGTAATTCTCTTGGTTATGCTACAGGTGCTTGGTAAAGGTGCTGTTCACCACCAGGACTAAATGATGTTCAGTCTGGTCAACAGCAGTCTTTTGCTTTAGAAATGAAAATGCGGATTTTTGCACATCAGAGGTATTTATTAACTCAGTACTGAGAGTGAAGAGTCCTGTGAATGTCCACATTTTTTGCAAATGAGCTGTAAGCTGGTAAATTTGAATCTGATTTGTGTCTAATGACTTTAACTCGAGGGAAAACTAAGTATGCTTGAACCTGGTGCTTGAACTAAGAACGTAAGCAGCTGGATTCAGTATAAAAATAGTATGAATCCATTTTACATTGCGTGTAGAAGTTTTTGCACAACTTTATGCAAAATAACTTTTTATTATACTACAGTTCTGTGCAGTTTACTCTGTAATAGTATTTTCAGAGGTAAGAGTTTAAAATTGGAGGTCATGTTTGCTCCTCATGAATATTAAATATCCCAGGATTATTTTCATAATCATACAGATTCATAGCATGCCCTTGAGCAGAGCTATCTTTCCACGAGGACTGGGTAGTTCCTCAAGCCTGTGCAATCAAATGAGTGTCTATAAGTTGAGACAAAGCTTTGAAAACAGTCAAATTAGAGGCATGATAGTCGTACCAGAGTACATTTGAAGAGTGGAAAATCCATTGTAAAAGCAGTTGCACAGCATAAATCTCTTGGATTCTGTGAATCCTCTCCCYCCACTATTTGTATGCAGAGGAGTTCTGTATCCTTGGACACATCCCTGCTCACGAACAGGTTATGAAACCATATCTCACAATTCCTATCTTCTCCTCTCACATTCCCAGGAAGGATTATCTGTGCCTCTGTGGTTACAATTTAGTGAATCCCAGGGTTAAATACCGGGATTGTACTGCGATATTCTCCAATTTCTTTGGATTTCATTCTGGGGTTGCTTTCCATAGAAGCTGAGCTAACAGGGAGCCCCATTGTTTGACATAAACTTCTGACTTTGTAAGCAGGTATGCTTGAGATGACACTTCTATACTACAGGCATTCATGAAAAAGAGGGGTGTGGCCCATGCTGCATCTCATCTTTCAAGCTATGTTTCTATAGTCATTCTTGCTTTTCTTGTAGTGCAGTTTAAGAAGGGAGACACGAGTCACAAGAATTGGATCTGGACTGGGCTGGTTCTAGAGCCATGGTCTGAGGAATTCTGAGGATACTTTTGCACGTAAATCAAAAGACTCTTCTGGCTCAGATTAGAGTTCTTTCTTTACCTTCTTTAGTGAGCAGGATAGCAGGGCAAAATGCAGAATTGTTTTCAGTGCAGCAGAAAGAAAAAAAACTTTTTTGCAGAATGATTTCTTTGTAAATTCTGTAGAGACCTATATTATACTGTCTGCTAGTGGAGTGGAAAGGCTGCAGGATCCATCTAAGATACATTCATAAATACTATATCTTAGATGTTGTCACAGGTTTGCCTGGGATAGAGTTAATTTTCTTCCTAGTAGCTGGTACTGTGCTGTGTTTYGGATTTGGGATGAGAATAATGTTGACAACACGTTTTAGTTGCTGCTGAGCAGTGCTATTGTTACCTCAACATGAGTTTTCCTCCTTTTACCTTTCTGATCCTCTCTCCCATCCCACCTGGAGGGAATGAGTGAGGGGCCATGTGGTCCTCAGTTGCAGACTGGGCGTAAACTTGTCACTCTTATCTTGGATGGCACCTCCATCAGATCTCTGCATCTCAGCAAATTTTGCAAACCTGACCTAAAAGCATCTTCTATGATGTATGCATATATTTCTCTCATCCTGTCTCTGCCAACTGATTCTAGGAGTAGCRATATATTAGTATGCATTTAGTTTGTATACAATCAGCTGCCTAWGAACATATATATACACAGAAAGTATTTGGTAGCTTTGTGACCTTGAGATATGAGCCATTCCTCATTGACTAGCCTAAGAATACACATCCTGGTATGTTTTATTCATAACCCTACATGTGTGTGTAAATATACACATATATGCAAGTAAATATTCATTTTGTACATATTACACATTATAATGAGTGTGATTTATAATTTCAAAAATGAAAGCTAGTGGGAAAAATTCTTACAAGTGACTACTATTTTCTCCTTTGATACCTTTCCAAATTGATGTTTCCATCTCATTGTTTTTGTATTTGTTTTTAACTTTATCTAAAAGATTTTAAAATGGGGTATTATTTAACAAAGAGGAAAACTTTACCACTTTCTCATGTAAAGCTAATGTGACAATAAAACTGTCAACAAGGAGGCAAGATCCGTCTCACAAAAATCTTGAAACCTCTAAGTGGAATTTGCATAAAATAGTTCTGGTATTATTATTCCCTGTTCTTTCAGTGACAGATATGTCAAGGCCTTAAAACCTAAAAGAACAATTATGCTATTGTATCTCTCGGAGGATTCAAGGGGTGTGTCTTTGGTGAAAAAGTGCTATTAGAGCTTTGAAAAGCAGTAAAAAGACAGCCCAAGGGGCTCTTTAGCTAGTCATTTTAAAAAGAATGCCTGGGCTTTAAGTGTCTTAAAGTACATTTATTCAACTCTTACTTTGTGCTTTAAAAAAACTGCTAATAATTAATGGCTGTAACATTTTTTTAACATTTGCATTAGCTATAAATAAAAACTCTTGATAAAGCCTTTATTGATTAACTTAAACTGTGATTCTCTTATGAATGTTTCTGTATTTCTGTCAAGCATATTGCAAAGAATTATATATAAGCTTTTTGGTTAAGCTAATATTGAGGAAATCATTGAACAATTATAGACCAAAACAGGAACTAATCAGTAAATCCATTACTTGAACAAGCTAGTTTAACATAACATGTCTGACATTAAAAATGAGGGATTGATAAGTAATGTATCATTACAGCTGGATGTGCCATGGAAATCAGCAATCCAAATGTAATTTTATATTAAGCATGTTCATGATTTTAGCTTTAGACGTCTTGGATTTGGTGTAGGAATATACATATATTTTGAAGTTCTCACTAGAGAACAAGTTGGAAAAAGCCTGTAAAGTACAAAATCACTAAGCAAAGAAAGAACATGCAAAATAAGTATAAAAAATGGATCGGATTTGAGAATATGGAGCAAAAAAACATCAAAAAGAATTTAAATTGGGAAAATCAAGACCTGAATTAGCAAAATTTAATTGTTGTCGACACTAGCCAGCTAATAAATGTACTTTAGAGTGAGACCAAAAATAGCATGAAATTAATTTATTTCATACCCTTCACTGTAGAAGAGTGTAATTATGAACTTGGCAGCCAGGTGCTAGATTGGCCAGAGACCAGGTTAATATACAGTATTTGATTATAAAATGATTCATTATAAATACGGCAAGTCTATCTCTTTCTTATCAGGATTGTCATATATCAATATAAAGTAAATGAGGAAAAAGTGCTGGCCTTAGCCAGCTATTTTTTGTTATAAAAGCATACATTGCTGTTACATATAGAGTACATTGAGGTGATATTCAGTTCCCACAGTAATAGACTCTTTACAAGTACTGGTGGTATGTGGAAACTCTTGGAGCAGTCTGTTTAAAACAGAAAACAAGTTAAATTACTACACCCTAAATTTTACAACAGACAGAATACAGCAACTTCCATTAAAACTCTTATAAATAACATTGCAAGTCAGTAAGTGTATCTTAATATTCTTTAGATATTCTATACACTAACTGTAGAAAATACCATAAAAGCAAAATAATGCTAGCTATTTGGAAAAATTAAGCTCTAAAGTTTTTAAYGGTGACCACTCTAACAGACTGTGAGTGGTTAGAAAGTCAGATGAGATATATATATATATATAAGGTCCATATAATTTCAACTTTGTCATGTCAATATTTAGGTAAAGCTGGTAGTAGTCCATTTCTGATTCTGGACATTAATCTAATTTTTTGTGATATTCACTTAGTGCTAAAGCACCTATTCTAATTGAACACAGGAGGAATCTTGCAGGATGTAGTATGAAGTTACGTGTGACTACGGTTTTGCACTCTGTGGTTCGCTTTGTATTTACATTGGTGAAAGTTTTGTCATGGTACAGACATGAAGAATCAGGGCTTTTGGTTTGTGATTTTGGCCACATGTTTTCTGTATGCATGCAAATGTGTATTTGTGCATAGGTAAATAAGTATAGCTATGCTTCTGTATTAGAACTTAATTTATTGCAGCATTCTGGTGCTGGCACTTGAACCAACGTGCATTTTATCACACTATTAGATGATTTAGGATTCTGCAAGTATATATTATGCAAGTGTGGGTGGATAGCACTTTATAAACATAAGACTGAACCATACCTCTTATCTGTCCTTGAATTTTAGGATTGTCATTGACTTTGCATGAAAAATTCTCCCTAGCTTTCCTCAATGTAGAGTAATGTTGTCTTTTAAAGATTAGGATTTATAAAGCAGAACATAATTGTCAGATTTTAAAATACAGTTAGGCTTTCTTTCCAGCTGCATTCTTTGTTAAAAGCTGCTTAAATTCTCATATATTTAATGATGTCTTTTTTAATGACTTTTTCTGATTTAAACCCTTTCTCCATAATTTAATTTTTCTTCTCCTTTTCTTTTTGTCCCCAGCTAATGTAAGAGCTTTCTGACAGGACCATATTTAATTAAGGAAACAGGCCAAATTCTGCCCTCACTTAATACCCATTCAACTTCAAATTTGATGGGATGTGGAGATGGAGACTGAGGTGGCATTTGTCCTGGCTGATAGATTTTGTAAATCTGCAGGCAACAAGCTCTGTCAGAACAGGGCAGTGGTCAAGCAGAGACCTTGCTCTGCAGATCCTTYGTGAGCAGCAAGGAGGGAAAGCACCTGCAGCTTTTGCCCTGAATGCTTTAGACAAAAGTAGTCTCTCAATCTCAAATCCTATCCCAGCATTTTTACCAGACTTCGCTGCACTTTTTTATGAGGGCATTTCATTAGAAGAATGAACTGACAAGGAATTTAAAAGAAAAATAGGGCAGTGGCCTTGCTATTTGGCTAAAGAAAGGGTAGTAAGGAAGAGACCATTATTAGTTTGACAGAGAAATAGGAGTCAGCTGTCAGAGCTGGAATTGCTGCTAGAGTGGTGGGGAGGAGGTTCAATAAGGGCCAACTTGAATAAATAAGCAGAGTAAAGCTCTGAGATGGGCGGGAGGGAGTTTAAATGTCATAATCAGGAGGTTGATGGATTCAAGGTGTGGGAAACATACATCAGGTCAGACTGAAAGGTGAGGCAGATGTTCCTTAGTTGTCGAGGATTGTGGTGAGAAGAAGGTGATATGAATATGTGGAAGGCTAGAAAGGATGAGCTGTAGTGGATGAGGTACTTAGGGTAAAAGAAAACAAAGGCCTGGACAGGTGTTTCAGAGACATGGTCAGAAAAAAACATCTGACTATTGAAGATACAATTCAAGGAGAAAGGGCAGAATTTGGTTACAGGCTACTTACAGGGGGAAAAAATTGAAAGGAAAGAAACCAAAGAACCTTTTGAGCTGTGGGCCCGACCAAGAGAAAAGGTGATGATTTTATTATACACAGTGAATGATGTCAGTGTGAGAGGCACTCATAATAGCATTTCTGAAACGTGGCAGTGCTAATGGGTTTGCAGCCGTGTGACTCAGAGAAGTTGGCCCATTTTTTTTTTCTGAAAGAAGATGGACTTATCTAGATGACAGAAATAGCTATTGTCCCAGATGTACCATCCTTGCTCCCACAGAATTCTTYAGGAATGACTCTTTCAGGCATAGCATTTCTGTTCTCTAGAAGAAAAGTCTTCCTTTCTCTAAAAGTCTCTAGAAGTCAACACACATCTTTTGAATGGGTATATGTAAGTACAGAATTTTTCCCTGTATGTGTCAATAGGTTTGTTTGCTTTGCCAGTAGTATGCTTGCCATTTGATATAACCCTTTGTGTTAGCAATAGAGGCACATATGGCAGATGCCTCTCTCAGCCCCTCAATATCCAGTCGTCTTAAAATTTRAAGGAAAACTGCAATAAATATTAATTCAGATTACTGTTTAGATCACTACACTATGAGACATTGGTTTGTATCTTGTAACATCTTGATATAAGTGAGGTATTTACGTTGCTATAGAAATATTTACATTGATATTAAATATTTAAGGTGTGTGTCAGCTTACGAGTTTTGGAGTTTTGGGGACAGAGACTATGACTTACTGCATATCATGAACAACACCAGGTACAAGAGGGTCTTGACCTGCTGGTCCTCCAGGAGCTGCTCCAATAAATCATAGTAGTTGGGAAGCAGTCTGTCATTTTAACACGTTGCTGTTGCAGTTTAAAGTGAAATGGAACGAGCAACTTGGCAGTACTACTAGTTCTGGTCTTTGGTGATAGATATTGTCCTCATTACAGTGAATTCGATAAGAGATACTGCATCAATCCATGACCCTGCCGGTTGCTGAAACCCCCAAATTTCGAATGAATGCCTGTGTGTTCCAGATGGTTGGCATCCTTCACCATCAACCTCTATACAAGAGAGGGGGGGCTATATACAAGAGCCCTAGGGGCTATAGTGGGCACAAAACTTGATCATCTGTGGGAAACCTGAACTCTGTGATGATACCATCACTCTAAAGAGGGGCAATGGCTAAACAGTAATACCAAAGTGAAGCTGAGAATGTGGCACGCTAAATGTTGTGCTGTGCTTCTCTATGCAATCTTCTCTTCTATCCCTCATGGAATAGATCAGCCTCATATTGCATGTCTTGGACTTGATAKGCCTCTCCTCAGATATTCTTTACAGAATTGGGCAGTGAGAGCTGCAGGTTTGGTTGATGTGGGAGCTGGAGCTGCTCTCCACCATCCACCTAAGAGAATGTCTCTTTCTCCCACCAAAATGAAAGAACAAAACAGTGCTGSCCTCCTTAGGGGGTCAACTGTGGGTCTAAGAGCAAGTTGTGCTGCATTAGCAATGCCACAGCAGAACCCTGGAATTGCTGCTATCTCCCAAAAAATGTTCAACAGGAAGGTGAGAAGTTAACAATGGAATGAGAACAGGCCCCCAAATTTACCTTATTTTAATCCAACTGAGTCCTTGCTCAAGAGGTTCAGTAGCATATCTTAACTTGGTGGTATCTTAATTCTTTCTGGGTGTCAGTGTTTTGAATAATTCAGGTGGTGTCACCTGTCATTMATCTATGCCTCCTCTGCCAGTCAGGGTTCTGACACTGTCCGTGGGTGGGATCCGGTACCTGAAAAGTTTCGTTGTGCTCCCTGCTGTTTCAGATCTGAAGAAGAGCTTGCATGCCTGAAAGCTCATCTGTTCTTTTCTAAGTAAGTCAATTGGTTTAATAAATTCTATTACCTTTCTGTACTAACCCTGCCTCTAGTCCATTGCTCACTGCACTGTGCTTTTTCCTCAATTACCCTTAAATGCAGCTCCTTCCTCTTCAGTTTCATACTTTCTTGCTGTTTTCCTATTTTTCCTTCTATCATCCCTTTTCATATCTTTATTTCCCATATCTGTTGCCCTGTTTCATTTTAAAAGCCAGAACATAAAACATGTTTAAAAATTACACCTTTTGACTATGCTGGTTATACTGTCTTGGCCTGAGTCACCTTTCACACCTATAAGGCTTTGTCTTTTTCAATCCATTAATCTTTGCTTTTGAAGGCTTCAGCATTCTCCTAATAGCAGCCTGTTTCGATGAAAAGCAGCATTGCAGGACAGACTCTAAAGAAAAGCTGGTTAGAGTAAGATTTGTCTTGGCAAAAATGACAGTCAGAAGAAGTTTGACCTGACAGTATTTTCATCCAACAATTTAGAGGAAAAGTAGTTTTAAAATTTTAAGAGAACAAAAATGATTCAGGAAGGTAAATATTGAAGTATATTTTATTATTTTTTTATCCCAGTCATTCAGAGAACATTCCATTACTAACCAAGGAATTCACAGGAATTATCCTCTCCACAGTGACTTGTCTCTTATAATGTTCCAATGCAGTATGCAAATACTTAACTAAAAAACATTTTTCATATAGACTGAAGARATGCAACAATTTTTATAATTGGATACCATTCTGTAATTATCAAAATAAAAATTAGAACTTAAGTTTACACTTGAAATTACAGAAAAGCACATTCCAAGAATCTAAACACATTTAACTCTTTTGGAAAGTAATGTCACTTGTCTTACCCCCTTTATATTCCTTTAAATCCCTACAATGAGGACTTAGAGAGGTAACTTTTATCCATGTCTTTCATCAAAGTTTACACTCTGACTAGCAATTCAGATACAGTTTTAAGTACAAGTCGATTTCATTTTCCATTCATCTTGAAAAACTTTCTGATTATACTCTTTCCTGTCTCAAAATTGTTCTTATGCTCTTCAAGACATCACAGAGAAGTTAATGTAGAAATGACCAGTTGGTAGATTTCTAAGAAGCTGTCAAATCAGGCATATAACTGAAAGCAAATTTTAACTATTACTGTAGCCTATCACTTCCCCATCATACTGGAAATATCTGTCAATAATGTATTGAAAAAGAGGCATTCAAACCAACTTGTTGCAGTAAACAATACTGCAGCAAAAGCAGTATTAAAAAATTTTGTGTGACCTTTTGAGAAAAGTGTTAATTTCATGGGGATTTCTAGGAAAAAAGTGCCAATTTCATGCAAATTCAGGGGGGAAAGGTAGATTGGAAGGTTTTTCTTGGGAAGTATAAAAGCTGTAATGATTGTAAAAGATATACAAGCCTAATAATCATGAAAGCAACACTCTTTTACTAGTGTATATTAATCGCCTCATATCGTGCTGGCAAAATGTAGAAACATGATGTTTTACCACAAGTATGATGAAATGCCTCTTTACATTAATTTCCAAACAGTTCTAAAAATGGATTCTTAAATCAATGCCTTGTGGAGTTCTCTGGGGGCTCAAATAGTTCTGCCTTCTTATTGGAGCCCAGAACTATCAAGGTCATCCTGAGTTTAGATGTATAGCCCATGTGAGTAAACAAGTGTGGCTGATTATTTGAGCAGATTATATGAGACTGAGCCTTCTGTTATTGCTCCCCTCTTTTTTTCTCTGAGGTTTATGGGGGCACAGGCAGAGAACATTGTATGAAAGCAGCACATTCAGCCAGTGGTGGGAACAGTTTACTGTTGAATTTGAAATGAACTTAGAATAAAAGATGAGAAAAATTCGAAGAAGTTTTGTGATTATTTAGATTTTAAGTGATTTACCTGACTTACCTGCTATAATGCAATCAGTGAAAGAGGTGAAAAATGTAACCTTCAAAAGGGCAGAAAGTTTGGAATTTGGATTTGTCTAATTCCAAAATTTCATTCAATCTTTCTCTGTAAGGCTTGTCTGCTTCTAGTGGAGAATGCTAATAGCCAAACTGAAACTATCAAAATAATATAGAGAGCTTAATGTTATTTTCACGAGACAGGTAGTGAGAGCTGCTCATATGTGGTATGAGCATTTTACCACCCTTATCAATCTAATAGCTGATATTAACTCCGGAGCAGTGGTCAGGTTTCTGGTATCTTGAGGCAACTGTTTGAGTCCCCTGGTCCAGATTTGGGAAAGCTGCAGAGCTGTGGTGTCAGCACGAAACAAACTATTAAAATTTCTRAAGTCTTATTCATGATGTTTGTCACCTTGAGATGCAATTGCATGGGAATGAATGATGTTGCATGTTATTAGCTATGGTGAACTAAAATCAGAGAACATGTTGATTTGTATACAATTGAAACAGTAGAATTACTGAATGAAGGATGTTTACCTTATCCAATATGGTATCTCTCTTCCTTTGAAATTTGCCGTTAAAATTCCCTCATCTACATTTGCTGGTTATTAATYGCTTGAACTCTGCTTGAATTGGATTATAAATTGCTTAAAATAGCTACAAATTAGGAGAATCTTTCTGGCATTCTAACAGTTTCTGTGGAGTCACCAAAAAAAGARAAAAAAAGGAAAAAAAAGAAAGACATGTATGTCAAAGTCAAAATGTGTGACCTCAGCTATCCCCAAAGTAGTTTGAAAAGCACTTACAGGAGAATGAGGAGATGGACTGTGTGTATAGTGTAGAAAGAAACTGCATAATGTCCTTCATACAGAATGCTTAATAGAGAGATGACTCTTTATATASAGTTGTAACTTTAAAAGGCAGTTTTATTGACTTACAGATACCTGTAAGTCCAGCAAAAGATTAAACATCTCAGAGAAGTCCACTATAGTTTAGTAAGAGATCAAAGAGTTCCATTAACAGTGCAGTAGGAGGCAAAATATATATATATACATATATATATAGCAAAGGTTTATGTAGCTCTGATGAGACTCCCCTAGGGAACTGGAAGAGACTCAATAGGTGAGAAGGAGATAAAGGTGGGGGGGGAGATGGGTGGGAAATTATTGCCAGTCTAGAAGGAGGAGGCAGAACAAATTATTCTAATGGCAGTTTTTAGGAATACATCTTGAATGCACAAGCTGATAGCAATAATTGAATGTGATAAAATCCTAGACAGTGAACTTTCTTTTAGCACAAACATGTCAAGGCAAAAATATCAAGTCACKTAAAGACCCTCCACCCCCTTCCTGACATCATGGTTCAACATTAGTCATGGTTGGCAAACTTACTCTGAAGTTACTGAAACAAAGTTTAAAAAAAAAAGCCACAATGAGAAAATTGGAAAAATTGTCACCTTTTTTTCAACTAGCTGTGGTTCGAAGGACTTCCGGAGGTGCATCTTTTTTGTAAGTATTTACTGGAAAAGTGAAGAGATAACATTACCACTGTTCTAAAATCCTAGAAGTAGTGGAGAGTGTAGGTAAAAAGCCTAGCTGAAGCCATAGACTAGCACATAAACACAAACTAGCATGCTAAAACTATAGAAATAGTTTAAAAGTTATACTTTTTGGTTTTTTTGATTGTTGTTAAAGAAATCCCCAAACACTTCGAAATAGAGCACAGAATATGGTCATTCTTTTTGCCTGAAGATGAAAGGAAATAAAGAGTGCTGAGAAGCCAAAGAAACTCACCTTGAGTCACACTGAAATTCTGACAGTGCTTGAAAACTGTTCCTGCCTTCTTGCTGAAGTATTGAGAGCTGGACTGCCACCTCTGCACCCAGCACACTGCATACCTTCCTCCAGGATCACAGCACAAACAGTGTCTGGGCCCAGGGCTGGGGCTGTCTGTGGGTTTGAACATAGAAGATAATTACAAAGCTTGATTTTGACCTGGACCCCCAGATGTGACAAAACAGTCATTAAAAAAAAAARGCAGGAAAGGACAGAAAAATAAGTATTTTAACACCAAATAACTCCTTTAAAATTTGGAAGTAGCAGGTGAGGTCACCAGTCAGGGAGCAAGGACAATCAGGGCCTGCTGAGGGTTTTGTGGTCATCTGGGTAATCATGTATATCCTGTTTGATACAGTGAAACCAGTGGCCACTGGTCACTGCAGCTTTGACCAACCAAACCGACAGTAAAGTTACCTCTGAAGGGAAGMCAACACACATCACTGCTACAGGCCACTGCTGACAAGCTCTGGCAAACAGCAGTGAAAGAGGTGAACACCATCAACTGCACTTAGCTCAAGGTAGAAGGGAGCAAATAGCAAAAAGAAGAAAAGAAGGAAAACGTTTCCATTTAAAGCTGCTATAGACAATTTTTCAATGCTCGCAATATTAAACTGCGTGATATAAACTGAACATCAGGGTGCAGGACCTGTACTTGGTTTCTGAGGCTTTAAAAAGTGCATTTATGGGAAATAATGCCACTTTAGTCTCCTCCTCCCAACTCTACAAAAAAAAAAAAAAAAAAATCCCAGTAGCTTTGTTTTCGTATAACTTCGTATACATTGGGTTTTGTTTGTTAGAGAGAATTAGATCCTTTGGCAAATGAATCATCTACCATGCCCTATCTTTTCTTCCTCAAGAGGGCAGAGCCTTAGGCTTTTCATCAAATTGTACAGTACACAATTTTTGAAGTTGTTGGAGTTTATTTCTAGTTCACAAATTATTTGATTGAGTCAAGTGCAGTCATGAGGTGGAAAAGTGGTGATAGATGAGTATGATAAATGCACTTTGAAGAAAAGTGCCTCAAGAAAGCTGTGCAGATGTATTCAGCTGCATAATATCAGATTTCCATGAAAAGGGTAGCCATTGATACAGCAGAAAAACTCCCACTAATGGAATCATAATTAGTGCAAGCTACTTGCATCCTGTGTAAAGTTAACTCTCCCTTGTCACAGATAAGAGTAGCAGTATTTTAGCAAAGCTTGATGCTTTGCTACTTGCATTTTCAAATGCACTTTAAATTAAACCCTTTCTTGGATGATAACTGGTGATTGGGATTGCCTGCTAGAGGTGTATTTGGCATTTTCTTGCTGTATATGTTACTTATGAGATGCTGAAATTAAGTTTTGATGTGCAGTGGTGTGGGTTGTTTAAGAACCCTGGGCTTGTGCAGGTGGTACCATGGACTGCAGGTTCAATTGCAATTTCTGTCTGAATTATCTGCATCAAAGTATCATGGGAACTTCACACTGATATCACTTTTCCATTTGCAATCTGGATGTATCCACTGAATAATGAAAGCACAGAGAGAAAATGTAGAAAACTAGTGACATTAATGGTTTATTCTGGAATTATTTTTTTTTCAGTTGTAGGATTTTTCTGTTAGATTTTGGCCTAAGAATTTTCCTTGAAATCTGRGGCTCTTTTGGTCTTCAAAAAGTAAAAAGAATACAGAACAGTTTAGAGYATTATCTCCCACACTAGAGATTCTCTTCTAGCAATAGATTTGTGATTGGCTGTGTCTCCATTCCGGGGACAGACGTCTGAACTTCTTGAAGCACTGCTACAATGAGAAACCATTTCTAGAACATTAAAGCAGACCTGGTCATTCATATGCTTGGAATCATTCAATTTCACTTTTTTGTGAATATATACTTAGGTCTTAGCCGTGCTACTGCTGGCTACAGTATCACTGAAGACTGCATGGGCCACAGTATCAGGGCCAATGGCCAAACAAAGAGTAGTTGCAACGGATCCAGCAGAGGTCCATGTACAGCTGCCAGCTGACAAATGGGTCCTGTTTGTCAATACAGTATGAAGAACACAGATGAAATAGGGTTCTTCAGGCTTGGTATGATGCCAGTGAAAGCAGTGGAGCTTCTCTGATTTATAGAAGAGGAGCACCTCAACTGCAATATTAGTGTATTTTAGTGGATAATTGAATATAAGGAAACTGTGCACATTGTATAGATTTTTTTTTTTTTTGTAACAGCAAAACAGGATTTTGCCAAACTTCTTATGAGAAGTCATTCTTAGTGTGTAAATTCTATTATTGTGAGAGGATGAATGTGTAAAGCATAACTGAATCAATCCCATAGTCTTTATTTTAAACCATTCAGTATTAGTTATCAAAGCAGCTTCTGTAGTTCACTAACCTGCTCAAATAGTAGGATTTGTAGCAATATTACTCGGTAAGAAAGGGTTAAGAAGTGAAAGATAAAGAGCTCCAAGCATCATTGTTTTAGTAACAGTAATGTTATGTCTCTGCTACAGTGCATAGAGAAAAGAAAAAAATGCTTACAAGAAAAAAAAAATCACACTTTAAAAAACTTTACTGAGTCTGAGGAAGGCACTTTTAAATTTGTGCCAGTTACAGTAATTAGTAAACTTGTTCTTAATAGTGTTGTTAAAATGTAATTTTTTCACACTTTCTCTGACTTTGACACTGCTGCTTTTTAAACTTCATTTTGCACTTTGTTCCATTGTTCTTTAATCTTCTGCACTTTGCATTTAGTATCACTGAAATTTCGCACTTACTATGTCAATAACATCTGGCAAAATTGCCACCTATTAAGAGTAAGTGTTCTTTTTTCTCCTGTGAGAAATGTGATGGTGTATTATATTGGTTTCCCTTGAGAGGCTAAGGAGACAATTTTAAAGCAGATAAATGCATTAAAGAAATAACCTGAACTACAAGAGAAGGTTAACGAAAGTCAGAAACTTTTTACTTTTTTTTTCACCCTTTTTTTTGCTTTGTTAAAAGCATCCTGTACATGTGGGGAGTGAAAAAATAGTTCAGTTATGCAATGTTTTGCACATTTGGATGTATGTTACATTTCATAATGCTGCTGCAGGATACAATATGTTCTCATAGGCTTTTATCTACAACTATATTCTTCTACCCATGTTGGATATGTGTCAGTTTAGTGATGTATTGCAGCAAATGTGCCAGTAAGCTGAGCACTGTCAGATCATTGTGAAAACATGGAAGTGATTTTCCAGAGATGATGTAGGCAGGAGTAGGCCTGGCTTTGAGTTTTCCACCGCCATGGTCAAGCATTATTCCAGTTCACTTGTGCATGGAATGAGTGTTGAGTTCCTTTTCACAGCAGAAATATTCTACGGAAGGAAGATGGGATGGGTTGGAGTGAAGTCATCATCCTAGTTTCCTCCGTACTTACCAGCCCAGATAGAGAAGTTCCTGACCTTTGACATCACCCATAGCCGGAAGATTGACCCACTTTGGACATGCTGTCTTCAATAAGACCTTCCCGAGTTAGGACACTGTCGTGGTTTGACACCGGCCAAACACCAGTCACCCACGCAAAGCCCGCTCACTCACTCTCCTCTGCTCTGCGACTGGAGAGAGGAGAGAAAATTTAACAAAGGGTTAATGAGTTGAGATAAGGACCGGGAGAAAAAAGGGCAAAACAGGCTCAGCTTAATGATACAGAGTGAATTTATTACTAACAAGATCAGGGTAGGAGAATGAGAAGTAAAATAAGCCCTTAAAGACACCCTTTTCTCCCCCCAACCCCTCCCTCCTTCCCACTGATGGGGCCAGGAGACAGGGTGGGGGTTTTGGTCAGTTCGTCACCCAAGATCTTCTTTCCGCTGCTCAGGGAGAGGAGTTGTTTCCCTGCGGCACTGTGGGGTCTCTCCCACAGGAGACAGTTSTCCGTGAACTTCCCCAGCGTGGATCCAATCTCACGAGCAGCAGCACTCCCAAACCTGCTGCAGCGTGAGTCCATCCCACGGGCAGACAGTCCTCCCARAMCTGCTGCGGCGTGGGTCACTGTGCCACGGGGTGCAGTCCTCCAAGGACAGGATGCTCCAGCCTGGAAGCAAGGCCTCTCTCTCCACTGGGACTTCCTCTGGATCACAGCGTCCTGGTATCCACCCGCTCCGGCGTGGGCACCTCCCCCATGGGCTGCGAGTGGATCTCTGCATCCCCCGTGGACCCCCATGGGCTGCAGGGGCACAGCTGCCTCACCATGGTCCTCACCACAGGCTGCAGGCACGTCTTGGCTCCGGCGCCTGGAGCACCTCCTCCCCTCCTTCTGCACTGCCCTTGGTGCCTCCATTGTTGTTTCTCTCACATATTCCCACTCCTACTCTTCTCTAGCTGGAAAAAATTACAGCTGCATGCCCCTAACTTTGTTGTGGTTTCTTCTTAAATATGTTATCACAGAGGCATTACCATCATCTCTAATTGGCCCAGCCTTGGCCAGCAGCACGTCCATCATCAGAGCCATCAGGGATTGGCTCTGCTGGACATGGTGGAAGCTTCCAGCAGCTCCTCACAGAAGCAACCTCTGTGGCCCCTCCGCTACCAAAAACCAGGCCYTGCAAAACCAACACAGACATTCACATGCTTGTCTGAACACAGTCTGGCCTTTAAAGTGTACAACCTTTTCCCAAACTGTATRAATATCTTGAGTATGCATGTGATGTTTATATATACATTGCCTGTAAATGAAACTGAATTTGGAGAATAAAGTACAGCTTAAGCGACATACTTTTCCTTTGCCATAGATAAAATCTGGGCAAAACAGAGCCCCCCATGCTATACACATGCTGAAATGATGCTGAACTTCACATAATTGCACTCAAGGCAAGGAAGGAAAAAACTTCACAGAAGAAAATTCTGTAGCACTSTTTACACTGTGGGGTCAATTTTCATAATACAGTCTCCCATGGCATTGCAGGAATGTGAGCTGTGAAGGGCTAACAGAAATACAGTATGTTCCAGAGCCTGTCAAAAACATAGGGAATCTTTCCTTTGACTTTGGGAGAGCTTTGGCCTGAGTCTGTATTATAAAAGCAAACTATACAGTTTGACTGGAAAAACGGGAGGGAGTGGAATACAATGAACTGAGACCCAGGGATTTTGGTACTTAGGCAGATTGTGGAAGGGCATTCCATGTCTGCAAAACCTCGTGTCAGGACTCAGTGCTGCAAACACAGGGATATCTGGCTTTGCATGAGGGATGTGAATTTTGCATCCAGCTACATGCACAGCCCCAGTTAGCATAATGAGAACTGTGCATATATTGAATCACAGAGAGAGGAGACTTGAGCAGAAGACGGTCTGTTCCCATGGAAAAGTGATTTAACAATTAGACTAAAGAGATGGACTGTTCTAAAATTGATACACTTGAGCTTTATTCAGCATATTGTTAAAGAATAAATAGATACATTCTTCATCTCTTTACAGATACATGTATGAGACCTAAAACTATAAATGGCTTGAATTTGTGTGCTTGAATTCAAATGTTTTACTTGAGTAAAGAAACATAGGGATGAGTTCAAGGCCTTAGTGACTTTGATATGTAATATTGCTATAGAACACATCTAATCTGAAATAATTTGAACTAATAATATTACAGATTTGTTACAGTCTAACTATAGTACAGTGTATATTTCTATGGTTTTCAATTTGCACATAATATTTGTAATGGCATTTGTTAGCTTTTTTCAGTATAAATCTACCCGGGTGATGTGTTACTGCTTAAACTTTGAATGTACCTCTTGAAGGACATAGAAATAGCAAAATAAAGCATGCTTGAACATTTTCACTCTTTTCTTTCTTCCACGTATACAATTAAGGCTCAGATATTTGCATCTGAATTGATCCTGTATTATAATATGAAGTTTACATACCACTGGTTACAAATAATGAGGTGATGAAGAACAACAATTGTATTTCTCCTCCCAGATTTTCCCTTTTCTTAAATTTCTCTTCTTCAGTCTTTATTGGCTGCAATTTAAAAATCTTTTCCCTGACATGAATGCGTTGTCTTCTGACAAATTGACTCTTCTGATGCTTTTTAAAATAATTTTATATAAAAAAATGTTCTTAACAATACACAAATAAGACTCTAATGAGCACAAACGTGAATCAAATGCTTGTGTTGTCCAGTGCTATTCAGCATGATACTGCAGTGCTCGTTGTCAGCCTTCCTTCTGAAATTGTCACCTTCAATTTCTTAATTTAGAAAATATTTTTTTCCTTATTCTGAAAATCCAGCAAGAATTTACAGTCGTGATTCATTAGCTTCCAGTTGGAGACAGAACTGGAGACTCAAGCAAGTTCTTAAGGTGACTGCTTGACTAAACTACCCCAAATCAGTTATTTTTCTGTTTAAAGACACGTTGTGATAGATTACATGCAGCTAGCTCATGTGAGCCTTGTTCACACTTTGTAATGATTTTCTTGGTAGGTAGTTCCCATGATTTCCTGGGGAAGATTCAGAGAGTAAGTCAAGGTTTGGCAACTTTTCAAAGTTGAGGTGCCAGATGGTATTTTTCTTTCCCAAATTAGAAGTTAAGCATGCTGTTTGAAACTCAGCAAGAGCTGGGAGATACTGCCTTTCACAGAAGCAAGATGCTGCCAATCACCTTTTTGGAGGTATCATCTCCCTGCACAAAGTCATAGTTTCTCATTCCCTGTTGAGTGTGGAAGGTGGGGGAGCCTCTGCCTTTCACAGGTGCCCCTCTAAAGATGTGCTTTGTCTCCCAGATCCTGAGCCTGCGTGAGCCCTGCTGCGTACCCTTAAAAGACTGCCCGTGGACCATCCTGGCCAACCAAGCTGATGGCTGGTGATCCCTAGAAAGAGAATCTTGTTAA
The DNA here is from genome assembly GCA_018881555.1 of Amblyornis subalaris. Classification (NCBI taxonomy): domain Eukaryota; kingdom Metazoa; phylum Chordata; class Aves; order Passeriformes; family Ptilonorhynchidae; genus Amblyornis; species Amblyornis subalaris. Next base: position 1,418,946 of record JACAXG010000042.1, read on the forward strand.
AGGAGCAGAGATGCCTACTCTAACCCTAGTCAAGGGAACCGGTTAGATTGTCACGGTGGTGCCCCCATCTGATAGTTGTTTCTCTGTGTGCTCTCTATTTTTGTTGTCCCCATGTTGTGGCTATTTTTGAGGTTGTTTGATTTTCCTCCAAATTCAGTTTTAAATAGGTGACTAAAAGGTCAGGCCTCCAGCCTATAGCGTGTATCTTTAGGCAGTCATGTTCACAGTAGGTGCTTCGGGGAAAACAAATTTGTTGCAGGTAGGCAAGTGATTTAGCTGCCAGCACCCTTTTTCTGGCACCTGAACGTTGGCAAAGATCACAGTCTACTTCCCTGTTCAGCTGCAGTCTGTCAGCTGAAAGCTGCTGCATTTTACATTTTTGAATCTCTTTCATGTCACCAGAGGTCACAATCTCTTGTCTGGGAATGACTGAACTCGTGAATATCCTCGTGGTGTAAGGCCCTTTAAGTCTCCTACTTTGTGAACTAACAGCAGCGAGAAGTGTTAGAAAAATGGCACCTTTTATAACCTGTTAAGCTAGGGATTGTCTTGTACTGCTAGCTAGTGCCTCCACTCGGCGAAGGGGCAACATAAACATACTAAAAAGAGAGGGGGACTTTCTGAAGCAAGTAAACACAGATACAGAAAGGTGGTCCGGCTTGTCCTTCAGTCCAAATGCAGGCTCAGCACTCCTCAGCTGTGTGAATGAGGTGAGTGCAGCCAAGCTGTGGCTCTTGAGAGGAGTCTGAGTAAGCGAATACATGGCCCCAGTGACACAGTCCTCTCATGCAGCTCATAGGAGCCCTGCTGTACTGTCTGAATTCACAGTGACAGGAAGAGCTTTGGAAGAGAGCATCACCGAACTGCTTTGGCACTTGGGCTCTTGTTATGTAGCAGAGTGCYTCATTGGTTTCTTGGGCATGAACATGGCATTTTTCGTGAGTGTGAACATCAGCAGATTCATATCTGACTAGAGACTGAGACAAATCAGAGCACTGTCATCAGAAGTCCAGAATCTCTTGGCTACTACCAACTGACAGCTCATCTCCTACCATATCAGAAAAAAAGGAGTGCAGAAACCTATGTTAATGCTTTCTCCATCAACCTACCAACTTAACACCACTTTTAAACAAAAAGGAATGCAAACCAACTTGACATTTATCAAGATAGCTTGGAGACAACAAATATGTTGCAAGCCTGAAGACAGGTGCATTACCACTAAGAAGGATTTTGTTATGAATGTTCTCATTACAGTGTGTCATGGATAACTAACAGCATAGAGTTTGTGCCTTGAGGTTCAGCTTTGCTGTTGTTATATTGTTGTCACATGRTTTTATGCTAATCTTTTAGATTAAATGGTAAATATAGAAGTCTTTATTCAATTAACAAAGAAGTAGTCATTAAGGGTTGGTGATTGAAATAAAATTGTGAGAAATATTATCCTCTTAAATAAGAAATTACTGCATGAGTGGACACAAGCAGTACAGAAAGGGATGGAATAAAACCAGGAAAGAGCAAAAGCAATACCRAAAAATGCCCCAGCTCTCTGTTTAGAAGGTAAATGTTCAGAATTTACTTAAGCTTTTTTACCCACTCTGCATGATACATGTAATGTATATCCTACGTTYTGCATGCGAGTATTCGCACACATTATGTTCGGTATTTACTCTCTCATTGGTTTCAATTGTTTCAAAGTTTGCTGCTGACTATAAATCTCTCACTACAGCTTTTATCTGAAGTAAAATAATGGACTCTTTTCATGTGATCATGTCTTCTCTATAGTAAATGTCCGAGTTGAGGGATGTGTTTTAGTCTTCGACTTTTGTTTTAACCTGTATTCTGATCAGATCTGACTGTAATAGTTATCCTTATTATTATTGTTATTTAAGTGATTTCAATAGACTACTGAAAATTACCTGGAATAATATAGCCTCTGTATGACAGTGCCAGCCAGCAAGGAAGAAGGGAACCTGCCTACGGAGCCAGAAGAGCAAACACCCACCACTCTACCTATTAGACAGCTAAAAAATGTCTTCTCTGTCCTAATAGAAGGTAGGCAGATATGAAGTGTGGTAATTACCTGTCCCTTATCAATAATTAATACTTTTCGCTTTCATTCTGTTCTTTTCTTTCTGGTTACTACACCTTGTTCATCACCACACTTGCTGCATCTCTTGTTCTATGCTTTTCCACAGCTGTCACGTGTTAGCTTTCTTGTGCTCTTCTTGGACAGAAAAGCCCACAGAAAAATTTGGATTAATTTTTATAATCAGCATATCTCTACATATATATATATATATATGTATTGCTAAGTGTTCTGAAAAGAAATCAAGATCATGGTTGTTATCATGGGATTGGAGGGGACGGTTTTCTCTGCCTTACTCTGCCAACAACATGTCAGCTGCAAGTAAAAAACAATAAGTGCTCGAAGCAGAGTCTATATTGTTTTGCAGGTGTTTAGGTTACATTGGCATTTTTCTTTGAATAGTCCTCTGACATATCAGCTCTTTTATACATTGCAGTTGCACTGCGCAGGCGTGGGCAATCTTACTGCGAATGCCCAGCGGGGCATTTAACTCAGTGTTTTATTTGTGCATTTGCTGAGGGTCTTTACTTATATCCTGACTGTGATGGCAGGACCAGGACTGACAGAGCTCAGATTTCCTTCATCTTTCCCTCACAGACAGAAGCCGTTGAGGAACCTCTATGACCAGTGTAACTCAGCATAGCTTGGCAACAGCTCCGCTCTGCAGTCAGACAGCCTGTTCTGGCTGCAGATGGTACCCTGATTTCTCCCTGTTTAAGCATCCCCTCAGCTCACACCCCGGCTCCTGCTGAAAGTTACTGCCTCCTCGGGTCTACTGGCAGGAGTCACGGAATAACTTTCTAGTCCAAAGCAGCCAAACCGATGCAGGTTAAGGAAATAGTTTTTATTGAATCGGGTTTGGGAGCAACTAGGTGAGCAGGCAGTGGCAGCTGTGAGGGAACAGATAAGAGGTGAGCAGGTGAGGGGGTTTCATTTGCAGTGAGAAGAGGGTGCCTGAGCACCACATAAGTGATGTCAAAACCCCTGCCAGTCTTCTGAGATGGGAAAGGAGAGAGACTTTTTGTGCCCTCCCTTCCTTTTTCCTGAACCAAGTCCATCTGCCACATAGAAGTGTATCAAACTCAGTGCTAAAACTTACTTATTTATTTATTTTAGGAGTTGAACAGCTATTACCCCAGTCAGTGAATAGTTTCTCTAATGTTTTAGTCACACATCAAGAATAAAGAGTAGGATAAACTAATTTCTCCCACTAGCTGCCTTTGTTTGAAGTCTGGCTTTATATACTGGGTTAATTTATTAGATTTTCTTTTTCATTTTCCTTTAACTGGTTAGTATCTAAGGCCTAGATATGTTACAGATAGCTCACAAAAACCCCATTTGAGCAGTGATCAGCTCCTATCTCACATGAAAGCTATACATAGTTCTGGTCAGAACTTCAGCAGTAACAGCTTTAGGAAAACAAATTATTATAGGAAGTGATTGATGTACTGACTAAATAGGTTGCAATCTTCCCCTGCAGTAGGTGGTGCTCACTGCTTAAATAAAATTAAATAGTGACAGTGATGGGCATACCAGTTTTTGGTTGAGTCCTAAAACCAAGGGTGGACAAATTGTGAGGAAAAAAATAAAATCTATGWGGGAGCAGAGCCTTGTTTCATAGGGTGCATTCTCTCTAGCTAGCCTTTCCTTTGCAGTTTCACTTTTAAGTACTCATTCTAAAAAAAAACTCCTCTGCATGCTCTCTTTCTGCAGGGACACTTGGTATATTTTAGTGTGCAGTACACTTTAGGAAGGTCTCAGAATACCAGAAATGTTAAATTTTTATATAAGTGCTATTTTTGGTGAGAAGAATTGATTGGTAATTTAGATAAATCCTAACTTCACCTGTTCAGCTGCTGTTTTGTAGGGTCTCACAGCAAATTGAAGTCAATGAGAATTTGGCCCAAATGCATTTGAAAGCTCCTATAACTGTCTCTATGTGTTTTAGGTACCAAAATACCTTCAAAAACGTGTTCTTCAGTGCTGTGTCACTTGTGCGATGCCGTGGAGATTTAGTTTGTTCACAGATCCAACTGCCTGAACGTGCCTCTTCCCAGCCTGATGCTCTGGCAGGGATCCTGCTTGCAGGTTTTCCCTTTACTGCTGCTGCAGGTGTCTGCAGATGCTGGAGTCTGCACCTTGCCCTCTCTGGCTSTCCTGTTTCAGCACCTTCAGCCTCCTGGGTTCCTGACGGAAGCTGGGGCTTTCCCCAGCAGTGCCAGGACACGGCCGACAAGGTGTGTGTGCAGCCTTGAGTGGGGTGGTAAGAAGAACGTGTCTGTATGGGGTGTTGAACAGAAGCAACTAAATCGAGCCCCACGTGTTCCATTGCAATGAAATTTTGGAATTCATACTGGAATTTTTGTTCCAGGCCATTATTGAATTTTTAGGAAAGTTTGGACCAAGATCTGAATTTCATGGCTTATTTCTGTAATGTTTTTGAACTGGCTGCCAAATTTGTGAGGTCTGCCCTGTCTAACTACTTGGATATTATTGCCTTAAAAACTAAAAATAGTTTTCTCAGTAGTRAAAACCTCTGTTTTGAGACTTTTTTCAAAACAGCTGGTCTGGTTACCGCAGCAGAATAAAAAATGAAAATTGCATTAAAAATGTGTGCTAAAAATTTTGTAGTTTGATTTACTATTTGTAGATTTGCAGGTCATTATTAATGTTCCATAATAACACTTCAGCTGGTAATAATACATATTAATTCCTTCATATTTCTAAAGCCCTTTGAGAACCTAAAGAATTGCAGTGTTATTAAATGAGTTTAAAGTTCCAGCTGTTTTCCCCGCAATAGATTTTGCCTAAAGTAAGAATGAATATTAAAGAAAAAATATAACTTTTTCTTAAGTGGTTCTTTGCTGACCACCTGATAAAAGTACATTTATTGGCATGCTTTCCATCTCTTTTTCTTGATATAATTTTAGTCTGATTTAGTTATTATTTCATTACTTTAAGAATAAAAGTTCACCGATGCTGACACTTGTCTCATAAGGTAAATCTCCACTCCAGTAAAAGTGAAGTAAACCTCTCCTTTCCAGTCAGAAGAATATTCTCCTGTAATACTTTTTTCATAAATATTGGTATAGTGCTTAATAATGTCTTCTGTATAGAAATACATGTCTCTCTTGAGAAATACACTGGTCTAAGAGCCTCAGAGATAGAAAAGTAAAATCCTTAGCTCACTACCATAAACCTGGCATTTTCTAGATGCGGTGTTCTGCATGGCTTGGTTTTGTTTTGTTTGAAAYCATAGTATTTCTATTACTATAGAACCTGTTGAAATGCAGACTGTTAGTGTGCTAATGTAAATTGTAAAAAGGAAACTAATTTATGCTGTTTTCTTAGGCTACAACAAAGATTATTTTTTTGTATTCAGAAAAAAGATATTACGATGATGTAAAGGTCCATGAGTTAAACTGCAACCCTTTGTGTAACAAGGAAAAAAGCCACCTGAAAATATGTGTAAAATGTGTTTTGAGCTGCAACAATGAACTCTTTCAAAACAATGCTGTCACTGTTTCAGTACTTTAAAGTGACACTGTGATTTTCAAGTATTAATAAGCATCCAGGGGGAGCTAGGGAGTAGCAATTTTGCTTTTTCTAATGGTATATAAGGAAATATGAATACAGAGAAAAGTAGTATGAATGTCTAATTTGTATTTTGGGGTTGGGGCTTTTTTTTACTAGGAACTTTTGATAAGAAACTGGTCAGCCATTCTGAGAGTGGTGGAAAGCCTGTCAAGGTCACTGCCAAGGACAAGAGAGTCAATTAGTATGCAGATCAGAGCCAAGGAGTTCAAAGGTATTGTTCCAATTCAATCACATTAGCCAGGCCAGTAATGAACAAACGGCATGACCTTAATCAGGGAGCCTGAACCACTCATTGAAGGGAAGTCTGTGTGTCTCTGTGTGTATTTGGGGGGAGCAGGAGGAGGGGTTAGGGTGGCAAAAAGGATGTGGTTTCTTTTGTTGTTGTTGTGGTTTGGCTTGGGCTTTTTTTCCTTTTTTTTTTTTTTTAAAGGGACAGCAAGACCAGTTTGCTTAATTAGCCACCAGCAGTGGAAACTTATTTCTGGGTCCCTGTGTCTGAAGTACAAAATTGCTTTTATTTTTGGGTGATAACTGAAACAGCTTCAAATGGACAGGTGGCTTGAATATTTTAATAAAATGCATTCAGTGATATGCTAAAGGGTATGCAGGAGGAGGGAGATAACCTTATGTAAAACACCAAACCAAATTTTGCAATTACAGTTTCTCTCACACTGTTCTAATTTTCTGAAAGTCTACATGCAAGGAAAATTCTGGGTGATTTTTTTTTCCCTTAGACATAATGTAAAGTAATCCACACTCTAGTTAATAATGTAAAGAATGTTTATTTAGAGGAAAAATTGCTTTAGAATTTTCGGTCTGATAAACATTGCATCATACATAATTATATTTTGGATATACAAATTGCTAAGTTGTTTCATGCACTCAGCACAATGCACACTGCATGTTTCGGTGTACTTGATTTAGTACAGTCAAAAAGCAGCATTCATACTCACCTTAACAAATGCCCACTTTATTATAAACTTACAAAATATATCTCTCTGYTATTTCTCATGTGTATGTAAGCACGTTCAAATACTTCTACAGAAATGTGTACATAGTGCGGACACAATAATAAAATGACAGGACATATCCGTTCTCATTTATATATTATAATGTCTGCATGTTTCTGCAAAGTGGTTTTTGAATGCATACTTAGGACTCCATTGAAATTTCTACATAAATCAGGTCTGAGTTCCCTTTTTTATAAGCTAATGAATTTGGTAGCCAAAAATACTAAAATAACACCTCAAAAGGTAACATTTTTCTGTGTTTGAATATGTAAACACATACTTTCTGCATGTGGAAAGATTGAAAAAAAGCCTCTGCAAGAAATCAATATTAACTATTAAAAATGTGAATGATGCTTAAAATACATTCACGTGGTTTACCTGCAAGTTTTGTGTTCACATGGCTTACTTACAAGTTATTGTTTTGTGTTTATATATACAATAAATTATAAGTTTCCTGTATCTCTCTGGGTAACATTTGCTCAACAGTTACTTCAATTGGAGCAGATTATCAAAGAAAGATGCAGGCTTCATTGGGGAGACTGTTTGCAGAAATCATTCATTTCTGTGTAAATGAATCATGATAGGCAACGAAGATTTTAGGAATCAAGGGGCACTTGTTTTGTCTTTTTTCTTTCACTCTCTTCCTCTCTCTTCTTTGCTGGGGAGGTACTTCATCATATCTCACTAAAACGGAAGATGCATAACAGAAATGAAACTATTCTAGGCTATGAAGCACCCTAGGGGTTCATGAATGTTGGGGGAGGAACACTGATTATACAATGCAATAACATATTGAGACACTATTTCAGTTTTACACTTGGTATCAAGTAAATACAGGATATCTCACCCATGAAGGGTGATTATCTTTCATGAAGGGAGGAAATGAGTTATTAAGGTCTTTCTCAGGAGCAAAACAAGGATAAGAATCTTTATTAATGTAAGAAACAATTTTTTTCCCCCCTACAGTAATATACTTCCTTTTTAGCAAAGATACGGATTTTTTTTGTCTTTAAATTGTCTATATCTCAGAATGGAACACATATCAGTTTTAGCTGACACCACTGCAGTGCTTGAGAATATTGTTATAAAACATGTGCTCATTTTTTATCTAGATCACAATTAATAACATTTTTAAGCATGCAATGTCTATCTCGTCCCATAAAAACACTTGTAAAGTATTTGACATTTTATTTGAGGATATTAAAAGATTGTTTAAAAATAAACATACACCAGCAGAGCAGAATTTTCACACGATTATTCAGATAGTCAATAGGTCCTCTTTGATCATATTATTATGATGCTTCTGCTGGATTTCAGTCTAAGACAGGCGTATTTTTTGCTCTCTCTCTCTCTGTGTCTCTGTCTCTCTCTCTCCCCCCCCGCCAAACAAGGTCATAGATTTTTTTAAATGAGGACTAGAAGTTCCAAGTACAAGATTAAGTAAGTTCTAACAGTGTTATAAAAGTAAGTGCTTTTTTCTATAATAAAAGGTGTTTAAAAGGTTCGCTACAGCTTTAAACAGAATTACAATTTACTTCTTTCAAGTGTCCAGGCCATAAATTCTTCTCAATTCCCTCTCTCTCTCCTTGTCGGAATTAATGAGATCAGATTTGATCAGGGCAGTGATGTGTTCAGAGCCAAATCACACAACAGCGCGCGTGCGGTAATGGAATTTGCATCTAATGCATACATAAATCAAACATCTTTCTGGACATTTTCATATGCATAATGTCATTTCATCCAGTTCTCTCTGTGCAGAGGGGGAGATTTTTCTCTCTGAGAGAATGACTTTCTTTAATGCTTTCATTTTATTTTCGCTGACTACAATCCCCGAGAATGCGCTCGGTCGGAGAATCTTTCGGGGCGCGGTTGACAGTTCCTTTTCCAAGAGGGGTCCTTCACATTTATCATGCCTCTTCCTCGGGGGCTTTGTTATGCAAATGTGGCTGAAATTGATAATTCCAAAGTGCTTCATTTCGGTTCCTTGGCGGTTGGAGATGGTAGATAAAAAGAAACTGACAAGACACACTGATTGCCCTCAATGCTTGTAACTCTCTTGCTAACAAGGCTCGATATTGTTAAAAATTCCTATTGTTATCAGGGTGGCAGTTCCATTATGCAGGCCTTGCAAATTTCTCATTTGAATATTAACCCTTTAATCACCCAGCTCTGCTCCCCTCCCCCAGCCCCAAACCAGTTGCCCTCGGGTGGGTCAGAATGCAAACCGGGAAATTATTGCCCTATTATTAGTGCAAAATATATGTGTGTGTGTGTTTTGTTCTGTTTTGGTTTTTTCTTGTTTCTTTTTTTTTGTTCCCTAAACTACCTCTATTAATCATTTTTTTCAATGAGAATTTTTTTACTGTTAAAAAAAAAAAAAAGCTTTAACCAAACACATCTAGCAGAGACAGACAGAACCGGATTGTTTAAAGTTAGGTTTGGGAGAATATTTACATCGAAATATGTGTTCGCAGAAGTCAAATTCAGTAGCTCCTGGAGACTGGAGAAGTTTCATTATTTTTAACTTGTATGTACTTGCACTTTATGTTCTAACTTAGGTAGGCCTCAGGGAGGGGATAGCGTGTCTTTATATACCAGASATACACGAGATTTTTAGCTGCCGGTCCTACTGGCTGCACCATCCCTGTCTCAGGCTAGCCAGCAACTAACTTCCAGCCTATAGACAGGTGGCTGAAATAAAGGAGTAAAGAAAAAGAGAACTTGAAAACCACAAGGATTTCTGGAGCTGTGGGGTTTTTTTAACCTTGAAGGACACATGCCTGTAACTTCCACAGTTAGATGCTTATTATTATTGACAGATGTCATTTACATACTTACAAAATACTGTTAATAAATGGAAGGGGAAGGGCTGATACAGGGACCTGATGCTGCGGCCCCTACGACTCACAGGAGTTTTGCTGGTATCTTCAGCAACCACKGCATCAGGCCCTAGAAATGACATACAATCAGGCAATGGCAAGTTCAAGCTAAGGATTAGGTCACACAGCAAAAGAACATGACTGGTTGCTAACTGATTTACTCATTGATTAATGAAATTGTGAGGTCTGGAATTTCAAATATCCCTCTAATATTCCCCTATGTGTGTGTGTCCACAGAAGGTGAATTCTTTTCCACCAAGCACATGCCTTCAGGGTCATGTTACAATTATAGGTTAATTTTAGTTTGTCATTTTCCTGGGGATACCTGACACAGTTCCAGTTAAAGTAAATCTTGGTGTGACAAAGGTAAGTACTGCAGATGCTGGATGGAAGTGGAGAAAGGAAGAATTGACACTGTAAAATGAGGCATAGTTCACTGCTAACACCAGGCAGCAGCAACAATATAATATTTCTCTACAATTACAAAGAAGATGCATCACAACCAGCTCAAGTCAAAGGAACGTCAAAGTTTTCCACTTTCTTAGCTCTGAAGTCTTGCAGAGATGTGTCTGCCAAATTACAGTAAATAAAAAAGACACTTGCACAACAGTAACAGAGGATTTATCTCCCCCACTCCATAAAAAAAAAGGAAGAAAAATMAAAAGAAAACCCTCTCATGTTATTGTAGGAACTCTTGGGAAGCTCATACTTCTTTCTTTCATTTATAGGTGTGATGGCAKATTAAATCTATGACAGGAAACAGTGATAATGCCCACTGTAGAGCCGTGTGAGTTACAACAGCTAAATTTCCCATGCTGGTGCTTTTTCTTTCAATTATCTGAAAACACCCTGTTAATTTTTAATGTGTTCATACCCTCATTCTGTTACCAAAACTGCTACCTTTCCCCCCCTTCCTACTTCAGAAATAGATTTCACTAAACCTGGCTGCTGTAAACTCATTATATGATTCTATCATTTATTCTGTCCATTAGAGTAACCAGTGTTAGTGCTTTTCCCCCTACTTGAGTCTGTCAAGTGCTGTTATTTATGCTCAATGGTATTAATATCTCTGGTTGTATTAYGGTTGTGCACTCAAAATCTCTAATACAATCTAAGCTTGGCAATAGTGACTGCATCAGCTATCAATAATCAAAAAGTCTCATGCAAGTTGTAGATATTAATAAGAGTCAATAATTACATAAATGTAATTAACATCTTATGCTTGCTATAAAGAATAATCAGTAGTGCTGACGGCTTTAAAAAGATCCTCCTTTTCAGAATCAGAGAGCGTGCCCATATTATGAACAAGAGAATTAAAGATTTGACAGTACGATTTTGAATGTTTCTTTTTTTTTGGTTACCCTTGGCAATGACTCTGCTGTAACCTGGCTATATAATGTTATCTGCTGTCTTTCGGTGGAAGAGGGCTTAAAAGTTGATTTTTCTTTCACTGCTCGATTTCAGTGGGTTAATTTCACTAACAAAAGGATTTTCTGTTTTTCTGTAACAAGAAAACCTCTTAGGTAATTTGTGACCATAGAACTAGAGCAATACAGCTAAACTAATATATATGCAATGGTTTCATTATGCATAAGAGCAGGCACTCTTTACTTTGCAGCCCAAAACACACAAAGCACCCATTAGAATGAAGAGGCCTGTGATGTCTCTTCATGTGCAGAGTGTAAAGGTACATGAATGTCCTTGCTTGTTGGCATTTAATTTACCAGTTGCCTCTGTAGTGGAGCCTTGGCAGATTCAGCTTGAATCTGAAAGACAGGCTGTCATACTGAGAGTCTGCTGCCTACTGCTGAAATTGAGAGGCTTGGCAGATATGCAAACAGTAACTGGGTTTGAGTTGTTTTGATTACAAGTTAAACAGAAAGTCATTGGCAGGGCCAATATAAATCTGCTGAGGTTTTTTGGCAAAATCTGTGGAGGTATTTCTATAGATTCTGCAGAATTCTGTAGCACCTTGATTTCACATCAAAGAATGTCCACCTCTGAACCCGTTCTGCGGATAAATGTGTCAGAAACGTGAGTGAACATGTTTAAGTCCCTGAGAGCTTCCAGATTCAGAAATATAAAGCACATTAACAACATGCTGTACCACACCACCTTTGTACAGTTGTTAAATTCTGAAACCAAATGTTTCGTTGAAGTTCAGGTGGATTTTTGGAGAAGTAAAGTAAGGCAAGTTATAAACAGCTGAAACAGGAAGGCAAAATAGATTTTAATGAACGTTTCAGGTGAACAAATGAAAAAAAAAAAGGATTGGACCATGTCCTGAACTCAGCTATGTTGGTTGAAATGCTGAGCTATTTCACCAACACATTTTTTGACATTAATCAAGATTTTCTGAAGTTGCTTCCTGCATGGCATGCAATGCTTTAGCAGTGGTTTGAGTTGGTACAATTCAGTCTGAGACTGGCTTTTTTTCCCCTTTTTCAATAACTTTGCCTGAAACACCATATTTGACTAAACATCCAGACCTGATAAAATCCAAATGCTCATCCCAAATTTATTTCCTTACAGAGTTCATTTGTCTCCCTGCCTAATCTGCAATGCTGAGTTGATAAAAGTAACACAAACTGACATTGTATAAGCAAAAAAAGGAGGCTGTAAACTTTAATTATACACACTTTTACAGTGCAACCTCTGCCCAATTCCAACTTAGTGTTTTGAACACTAACACATCCTTTACTGAAATTGCCTTGCAATTTTAAAGGAAAACCACATTAATTTTGGAGGGAGGGAAAAGAGTACATATAATTGTCGCTCCTATTGTTTCTGTCTGACTGGCTGTAGACAGATTTCTGCAAGGCTGGCTAGCAACAATACATTGATTTACAGAGGCAAGAATATCTCCACAATTCAAAGGGCTAAGACACCTTTATTTGAAAACCGAGAATCTGCAAAATGTGGCAAAGTTCTTGGAAAGAACCCAAATGTATGGAATGTTTTTTTAATCATCTTTTTTTTTTTCATTCTCTACTTGTATCTGCTACTTTGCCTATTACAGCTTTCTAGGCAGAAAAGAAAATGCTACCTTTGAATTTCCACAAATTATTACATACCTCATGCTAAATTTTACAAGAACCTAATTTGGACAAATTGATTAGAATATGAACATTGCTATCTAAATGCTCTTTTTTTCCAGATCTGGCAAACTAAAAAAGCACATTATTTTCCTGAGAGAAGTAAATATTTGTTTTCTTTGAAAATTACTCCACTGATTTTCTCTTTCTTATACTGAATGTCCCTTTCCCTTGAGCAAGCAGAATGAAAGAGTTTATATGAATGGACCATATTTCACTCTGGTTAATAGATAACAATAGCGTTTTAGGAATTTCATTTTCAGGTGCAGGTTGAAAAGATACACTGACTTTTTGCCTCTTTTTGTTGCCTTTCACTGTTCCATATACTTCCCTTAAAAAAAAAAAGTGAAATTAGGAAGCTTTAAACAGCATACTCACCCAATACTGCAACCCGATGCAAATTTTTAGAGAATGCTTACAAATGTCAAATCCCTCTGAAAGTGATATACTTTATTACTGTTCTTTCTTCTAATACAAACATTTCAGTGCAGCTCGGATCTTATTTTTCAAAATATACAGGATTTTGATATATGGACAACAGGAGAATATGTATTTTAGATATAATGCCATAAGTGCTTAAAAGTTATTTCTGAGCTGATTTAACATGGAAAATCTCCAGGTAGATTAATTTTATAGGCTGCTTTTATGAGTGTAACATTTCAAGATGAGAAAGCCGTGCTTCTGAAATTTAGTTTCGGCAGATTTCATTGGCACCTCCATCTCCATCTTTTATTACCTTAAAGTTGAAATTTAATCTCTCTCTTTTTTTTTTTTTCCTCCCCCTCCCCCCGATTTTTACCTAATTCCTTACAGAAATGGCTGGGGCTGTATTTTTGTTCTCAGGTTCTGTTGTGTCTATTGCTGTCTAACTATTTACACTCTAAAGGAAGAAACAAAATAATCATGAAAGAGGAACTTAAATAACTATGCTTAGAAATTACAAGACCTGTGATGTAGAAGATTTTTATTGGGACAGGCAGCTACAGGAGGAGGTTAAGCAAATGTCCCCCAAATGGCTTAGTTAATTCTCAGTGGTAAGAGCAAGTTGCCCCAAACACAGCTGCTGTATTGTGGTAAAGGCAGAACTCGAAACTGCACTCCTTGCACACACAAAACTTCTGATAGAAACATGACTTTTTAAAGAAACACTTATTTGTAACATTGCCAACAGGGGCTGTGTTGCAGTGAAAGGAGAATGTGGGCTATACACAAGCGTGTTTAGCAATGCTTCTGCATGACTGTTAACATGGATCCAACACACACTTCCTAGATGTGTCCAGCAAATATCCATGAACAATAGCGCGCATTTGCGTATTATGTATGTTTTCGTATTTCTAAAACAGAGCGCTCTCCAACTGCATATGAAAAGTGGCTTTCATGCATGTGTTAAGAATGCTTTATAAACCTCGATACCTCAGCCATTTGGTTGGTTGTTATTGTTATTTGTTTCTTTGTCAGTATTCTGGCCTGATGGCCTGCAAAATTGCTAAAAAAGGAGAAATGTGTTTTTTAGGTTTCCGGAGTGCAGGTTAAGGGAAAGAGAAAGAAGGATTTAAATCAGAAAATGTGTGTGTTTGTTTGTGTGTGTGTCATTGTGAGTGTGTGTGTATGTGCATGCATGCTTGGAAATCCACAAACTAACACTTTCAGGCTATGATCTCAGTTTTTATGACTGAATTATATACCTTAAAAAATTGGTCTCACTAATATAAATGCTGAGAAACTCTCAACAATTGTGGTGCCTACTGTAATAAAATTCTCTGTGAGAGAAKGACAGAGATACAAAACACTAAACAATGATGATTTCCTCGCTACCAATGCAATTGCATAAATTAGGTGTGCGTAAGTTCCCAATGATTTATAGCAGTTGAAACTTACAAAAATGATTACATTTGATGTTTCTTTAGAAAATACAAAAAGCTGATGTTTACTTGCAGAGTCGTTAAAAGAAGCAGGAGCTAAATTCAGATTATAGAATCTCTCTTATAGAGATGTTTGTATACCTTTTATATAATTGTTTTTCTGCATATTTCACATGTTTAATTAGTGAAACTTGCATATACTATTTGGTAATTTGGAAAAAAATCCTTTTATTTTCTGTCCTCTTGCCCTCCTCACTGCTAGCCTATTAGTGGAAGTGGCATTTTATTGATTAGACATTTAATAACAATATTCTTCTATATTCGTTCAAATATTTAACTGTTTACACAGTAACTGGTGTAAAGGTCCCTAAGAATGGTACAACTGAAATGGGAGAATGAAGAAATGTATTGGCTATGACAAGAAGAAGTAATTGCTTTTCCTCAAAGGATCAGATGTGGTATAGTTGTTTGAAAAACAATCTAAACAACATTTTGTTCACCATTGATTTTAAAAGCATTAAAATTAGTTTTTATGCAGCTATACTCATTAAGCTTTTATGTATACTGTGTAGGGTGAATAGTTAAGAAGCAATAAAGCATTCTGCAGTAAAATATACGTTGCCAGTTGTCAGAAGAAATAAAATACATAGATTCGGAATGTTTGTTTCCTGTAGAATATTGCGATATTTGCCATGTTAATTACAATACAAATAAAGCTATTTTATTTGTGTATTTTAAACAGTCTTGTAGCTGTAGATGACTAATACAACTGTTATTGAAAGTGTTGTGTTTGGAGGTTRTGTGTTCATACTGATGAGAAACAAGCATCAGCTACATGTATCCCAGCTACAGATATCCCAACCMTTCTTGCATTTTAAAACTAAATCTCCTCTTAGAAATTAGTGTTCCAAAGTCTAATTGTAAATTTTAACCTCAAAAAGCCAAATGAAAGTGCCATTCTCCGCAATTTTCTTCTGTACTCCTTTTAGTTTCTCATGTTAATATCTGCATTCATACACAAACTTGTTCCTCTAATTTCACTGAAGTAGTTACCAATTTATTAAAAAAAGAAATAGTCTGGAAAACAGCAACAGTCTAGTGCCYAAGGAAAAGAAACTTATTTGGTTATTACTCTGAAGAGCATAACCTTTTATTTTGTTTCTCAAAAATGAAGAGAGGAGTATGTGTACAGTACAACAGCAYGCCATCAGAGAGAATAATGCATATRAAAATGAATTCCTGTTATTGTGTTCAGGCGTGTTTGTGAATAAAAAATGGAATTTTGAAAAGTCAATTAAAATGCATTTAAATTCTTTAACACCAGAATTCTTTAATGTGAAAAATTTTTCCAGACAGTTTGTCAGTATCGCTGTAAGCACTGTGCTGTGATCAGAACARGTTTCCCCCACCTGTGACTGTTAGATGGCTCAGAAATGCATTACACCTTCCTGTTTCAAATGAGGAGACCACTCTTGAAAACATGGAAGTACTTATAAAGTAAATAACCTTTAATTAAATATCATTGTCTAGCATTAATCTTTATAGCTCTGTTCCCTATGGAAATAAGAGTGGATATTCAATTTGTTTTGATTATGCATGAATTTTAACAGAAGCGTTATTTCTACATTGCTGTGTTCTTCGAGAAAGCAGCATATTTGTGTCGGCATAAGCCATTAAGAAGAAGGTTCCTCRTTAATGTGAAATAAGAGTGACTCATTTCAGTTGTATATAAATAGATTGACATTTAGAAAGATTAATTATTATTTTTAAGAATAAACATCAATTCATATGTGGCTGGTATAACTTTCCCGTTCACTCTGAAATCCCAGTTATTTTCAGAGTTAACTGTGAAGAGAAATACAAAGTGTTTGTATTGTTAAAAAGGTATTATTTGTGGTATCTGCTGATTTCAAGGACGTTTGGTTGCACAAGTCAAGATACACTTTTCTCCCGAACTAGGGTTTTCATAGTGGATCTGTATGTACATGCACAAGACTGATTAGGGACACAAACTCAAATCTTGCTTTCAGAATATCTTGAAAACAAACTCCACTCGAAAGGGTRTCTTCAGCCTCATACAATTTCACTCATCTTTTCCATCTTCACTTAGGAGAATTTTGTGACAACCAGGTCAGGAAAATCCACTGAAGTCTATGTCAGTGCTAGGTCACAGTGTGAGGGTGCATCCCTTTTCATCAGACTCTTGCAGCACTCACCAACAGGTCTTCTGCTTTTGGCTAACAGAAGTTAATCTACTCTTGGGAAAAATACCCTTTAGTGCTGAGCTAATGCYGTCCCCTGTGCTAACTATTGATGAGGGATAAACAAGGAGGAAAAGGCTGGTCTTTCCAACTCCTCAGTGCTGGAGTACAGTTTGTGCTCTGGCCTCTAGCAGTGAAGTGAGGAAGGCAGGTTTCATGGTGAGTGAGGAGGTAGACCATAATCTCTGTAATAACGTTCTGCCTGACATGGTCTGAGGATGCTTGTCCTCAGTGCAGTAAATGCTGGATTTTTTTGTAGCTGTGCAGTGAGACACACTTTGCCACTCCACTGTGGCTATGCATTTGCAGGAGATGTCAGAGAGTGTTTAAATAATGTGTAATGGCGTGTTGCTCTTTCATCATTTAGGGAAGTGGCTCTCCCCTGTGACAGTCATTATATGCTCAGTGCTGAACCTTGGAAAACACTTTTAATCCTGTCTGTTGTGCCCACACAGCTAGGCAAATGCATACATTCAGCACAGAAGCATTATCCCAATGTATCACATGATGTTTAGCGATGAAGCCTGAACAAACTGCACCAATGCAGACCCTGGAAAACAYCCATGGCAGAGACAGAGCTGTGGGCAGCTCCATCAGGGTAGAAAATAGCCCCAGGAACAGAATTATCTGCACCAGGCAGGGATCCCAACAATTCCTCTCACAGCCCATGTTTCTACTCTGCAAACAAGGTGAAGAGAGACAAATAAACAAGAGAAGTGAAACAACAGATAAAAGGAAGGTCACAGCAGAGTGTGTGTTTTTAAGGAGAAAGCTGAGAAGCAGCATTCCTCTCATTCTTGCACATATAATCTCCGCTCTGGTTATAGGAAAGGAGTAGGGCCTGCAAAGACAGAATGCTTTTGGATGGCTGTCCTGCCACCCCACTATGTATAATCGAGATCCCAGACTTCATGTATAGTCAACAGAAAGGTGAAGGTTTTTAATGCTGCTGTTTTGAATCATAATTCAGAAGCTCTACTGACTATGTAGGAATCTTTGACACTGCCAGGAGACAACACTGGGTCKTACCAGGTAGGCATTCAGCAACTACATTCTTCCGAGAGTTGCTCCCTTTCTTCCACTTAATGGAAATTAGAAAGCTGTTGTTGGGGATGTTGACTGTGCAGTGACTAGTTGGGGGTGTCACAGCCAAAGGGCACAAGTGTGCTCTCCTGCAAGTGTGGGAAGAACTGCAACAATTCCTTTCAGAAGCTAGGTAGACCAAATTAAAAATTTTATCTGCATATCTCAGGCTATAGACCTTCTCTGGATTAATTCTTGCTTCAAATCTTAACAGCTGTGGTTGGATAAGTATCACCTTTTTCAACCATCCATTAACACATTTGCTAGTTGCAGTGGGGGAAAATTCACCTTAAACCTCTCTTARAGGTTTCAATGCTGTTAACACTGAGCATCTGATTTACAACTTTAGTCTTTAGCTGTTGATTTTTGTAATTTTTTTTTTCTCCTGCTGGAAGAAGATTCCCCTTGTATTAAATCCTTATATRTTTCTAGAGATGTGCCTAAACCATAACCAAGTTATCCTTTGCATGTTTCTAAACTGAGTTATTTATGTCTTTCACTCTAAGTCCTCTTCTCCAATTCCATCTCTGAAGCCTTTTCTGCTCCAAAGTCTTTCCAACCCTTGTAGAAGTGGTCCTACTGGTATTAAAAACACATGTAACTTTTCTACTTCTAGTCCTACTCTGTATTCCCCTGTTTATTCGTCTAAGGACCAGGTTAGTCCTTTTAGCTACAATGTCACACATTAAGCTCCTGAGAAGGAGATGAAGGGGATTAATGGATGTAGAAGTCAATTTTTAAAAGTTTACACCAGAGTGGATGCTATTATAAAAGTCTTTAATGAGAATGAATCTGTGCAAATATCACCGACTGCACCTCTTCAGCATTTGTTTTACAGTAGAGATGGTTTCACATTAAATGTCTTTTGGCAAGGGACTTAAGGATTCCACTGGGAGCAATATAACATCCACTTTTTGGTACTCTATTCCTTGGGAGATCATATTGTTTCCTACTTGAGCAAGTCTATCAAAACCTGCCCTTACTCTGGAAAGAGTTATTTTGTTAACACTCATTTTCAATCTTTCTGAACTTGCCAGTAAAATATATTTCAATGGGCTTGTTCAATGTGGTATGAACACAGACAAGAAGAAAGTTAGCTGTGGCTGGAAAGAAAAGAGTAGAAACAGAAGTCGAAAGTTGCCCTGAAAATATTCTGATATGAAACTCAAAGTGTTGATTATTTGCCATAATTTCTTCTCTAAATTGTAACCAACYGGTTCTGTTACAGATGCTCCTTCCCAGAGTAAGTGAAACTCTCCGAGGAGTAGTGATAACCCAGTGAAAGTGTATGGAGGAGGGGGTGGAAGAAGCACAGTCAAGAGGATGTGGTGAGAGGAAATGATGAAAGGCCATATTAACATAGCAGGAAACAGCAGAACATGTGGCAAACACACTGAGGACTGCATGCATTTYATGTGTCAAATTACCTCCAAAGAGGTTTTTTGGAATTTAAAGCATAGTAAGAAAGTATACTGCAAAGCTCACAGGACCTAATTATGTGGGACAAATTAGTCTGCTAGACCTTCATAATCTGTCTAAAGATGTGGGTGTAGAAGTAAGTTAACGAGCAGCTTATTATGAGTGAGTGTCTGAAACTCCAGTTGTACCACATGTAAGGGAGCTTATGTGCAAWAAACAGAAAACTGCAGGAGATTTTAATGCATACCTGAAACAGCAGAGTGACGTAAGGGAGATAAGACAAAAGGAAAGACCTCACAGTGGCTCATTTGGGCAAGATGAGCTCAAATGTCTTCGAAGACCGGTAGCAAGCATTATAGAGCTATAGTCTAAGTAAGAATAATCAGCAGATTCTACATTGTCATAATAAAACACATTTTCCATGGCTTAGATGACTCATCTATTACCTCTAAATACCTCAAGGTATTTTAAAGACCACAACAGAACTAAGATATGAGAAAAGCTAAACCAGACAACATACCTGCAATTTTAGCCTTCAGTTGGGAACCAAGTGGCAGCAAAAGTGGATGGTTTGTCTTTTGTCAGAAATTTCAGATGAATGGCAATAATGGTGTCTGTGACACAGACTTAGCAGGGACCCTCACAACACTGACAACATGGTTGAGGAGAGGTGATAGAAKTTTTAAAAAAAACAAAATTAAGTATCTTAGTGCTTATATAGGTTATATAGTAGGAAATCTGATTCTTACCTCAAGCTGAAAAAGTGTTAATAACAAACTTTGAATCATGAGACCTTAGACTARTGATCAAGCCTATGTGGAATATTTAATGTGTTTGAAGTAATCTTTATGTGGAAAGATAGTGAAAGAGAGTTGAAAACTTCTGTTCCCATTGTGTCTGTCTTTTTTTCCACTACCTATTTTTACTGTTTCCTATAGTTTATGCACTTAGAGATGTGACTGAAATGTGATCCTTCAGTAACTCCAAGAAATTTTTGTCTGCTGGGTCAAGATGTTTAGCCAGCTTGATCTAAAGCATAGTTTGTAATTCAGCCTGACACACTGTTACATCTTCAGAAAAGCTCAGATGGCACAATTTTTGAAGAAAAAGTTTCAAAAAATACAGGGATTARTCCTCAGCATCAGCCCCTTTCTGGCTGGAAGCATAGTAATGAACACGGTCCTTTTTCTAATTAAGACAATTTCCTCTTGAACAACAAATTATAGGTTTGTGTGGAACAGTACTGTCCAAAGAAGAGGATATATCCTGAGAGGTGGACTGTAGTAATCTTTTTTGCCTATAATCTTTCTTTGTTTTAAATACACCATCATTATTCATAATTGCCTTTGAAACAATTTGCACAGTGTGTAACAATGTTCTACTGGTTTAGAAAAATGAGAACAAAATGTTCTTTGTTCAAACAAACAAAGAGTTAATCTTTGCTCCATCTATTGATCCTCCTCAGTGATTGCCCTTCGGTTCATCGCCACAGAACTGCCTGTCGGCTGGGGAGGCATGATTTTAAGCTTTTTTATCTGGTTTTAAAATTAATGTTTATAAGGTGTGTACTTGCAGTCAAAATGTAAATAGATGTTTTACTAGAGCTCTTAAACCCTTACAGTGTCACTGTAACTGTACACTGTGCACCTGTAGTTACAGGTATCAGAATTTTTGTTGTGAGGCCTTGTATTAAAGAGAGATTTGGTTTAAGATAGACAGCAAGTGTTTTTGCATTGTCATATTATCTCTAAAATTCTTAAATATGTCTAAAATATTTGGACATTTTTATCATGTGGGAAAACACATATATATATATAAAGTTGCTTGCCTTTTCCTTCATTTCTTAAAGTTGCATTAGCTTGAGTGACAATCTAGAAAGATATTACATGTTGAAGTTTTTTATTTTAAAGTAAAAAAATAAAAATTTTATGGGATATAAAATGATGCATTTAATGAATTTGTGAAGCTCTACAAAACAGGATCTCCAGTAAGTCTGATAGCTGTATGAATGTACTTCAGGCAATTGCACAAGAAAGTTAGTAAATAAAAATGGAAGCTGGTTTTATGAGTGAATATTGAAAATGATGCTCTCTTGTGCAGAGAGCACTAGTGCATGTGAAACCCTATGTGCTTTTTACATAATATGCCTCTCTAGTTAACATATAACATAAAGTGTCACAGATCTTTTAGAGCTTGATTCACTATGAAAGAAACACAGCCATCTGTAGTGTGAAAGTTTATGACTCAATTGTCCACACCTTACAAAGTGATTCAGCAAAGACATATCTGGGACGTGGAAACTTTTCTTTCCCTTATTCCATTAGTTCTTGCTTTGAAAGAAAAAAAACGATCTTTGATATGCAGTATGCATTTTAATTCTTGCATAGTACGACAGTGTGCAGATTTAAGCATGTGCTTTTACTTATTATTTTTGTTTCACAGGGCCACTTCCTGCATCTGAATCATATTTTGGATTTTCAAAGGTGGATTAATAAAATGTGAAAAATGGCAAGCCATTTTCAAAGTGATGGGCGTATGGATAGATTAGATTAGACAGAAATCTGGACAGACCATTGGAGAAATGTTGTTAGACAAAATGGGACTTCTGCAATTACTTCTAGTCCAGTTGTGACCCATTTTGTAGAGGTTATACAGCGCTGTTTTTTAGCTTTCTTTTTCTTACAAATGCAAAAACACTACATTAGTGTAGAGCCTTAGTCAATATCCCATCCTCATGTCCTCATACAAACTGTGAGGCAGTGTCCAAAATCATCAAGATTATAAATAACATTTATTTTCTTTCTCTCTCTCTCTCTTTCCTCTTTCTTTCTTTCTTTTTCTTTCTTTCTTTCTTTCTTTCTTTCTCTCTCACACACATCCACTGTTTATATAAAATACATAACTCCCCTTTTATATTTGTTGCAGGCAAACAGAATTCATGTGGCTAGGTCCAATAGACCAGCTGATACACAGTAACTGCAAGGACTTCTGCATTTTCCCTCTTTATTTAGTATTCTCACTAAGCTTGGCTGTGTGAAGAACTTCCCTTTAGGACTCCCTGCAATATTTCCTTCTTCCTATCTTTTTTTTGAGTGGGGTGGATCCACACCTGACATTGTGAACAAATGAGCTTCAGTAACTTTTAAGTCCCACTTCAAGTCTTACTGAGTTCTAACACTTCCTGACAGATTGGGGCAACCCTGTTATATACCCTCTGAAGAAATGGTAAATTTTTTTGCCCTTCAAGATAGCTGCCAAGTAGAAGAAGCTGAATGCACATCTAGCCTCACTTTGGAAATCACCTTGCTTCAGGAACATGCTATTTCTCTCATTTGATATTAAATCTTTGCCAGAATCCAACAGTTTCAGATGAGCCAATTTTTTTGAGATAGAAGAGCAAGAAAAAGTCAAAGGTATCCCTCTTTCTTTTTTTTTTTTTTTTCCCTTGGTTGTTTTTAATCTTGGCATTCTGTTCATGAAGAGATCTTTGTTGCCAACATGTCTGCTGCTTCTCCATCTCTCACCCTTCAGGTTTCTTAAAATAGCTAAGAACACAGAGTTTCTAAGCCCGAAAAACACACTTACTGGGAAAAAGGGTATGCATGAAGTTAAAAAAAAATATATTTATACTGTAAGCCCTGCAACCTGGCTTCCTGCCCACGTTTGGGCATCTGTGCTGTCTCTGGATACCTCAACTGACACATGCCAGATCCAAAGAGGAAGAAATAAAGGGCACTGCTGGTTCAGTGCTGAGCCCATGAACAGAGTGCAGTATCTTTGAGAGGTGGGGTTTGCCACCATTAGTCTGCTCATTATCACAGGCCTCTGGAGAGTAGGGTTCAGTCTTTATTATCTGAAATTAAAACTTCTTTCATAATATATACTGTCACTTCAAGCAGAATTCATTCATTCATTCTTTTCATTCTCTCGCCGCAGAGTCTGGAGTGTGTTTTCAGGTGAGCGCATCTTCAAGCGCAAATCCAAAGGAAGGCATACAGGGCATGGCAAAAGACAGGATGATAATTTAACACATCAGATAATTTAACACATTAGATGATAATTTAACACATCAAAAGTTCACATACCCAGAGTTAGTACTGAATTCATGGAAATAGAAACAAAAGTTTCAGAAGGGAGCATAGCAATTCCTCAGGTCTTGGCACAGAAATCAAATTCTCCTCTGACGAAGGGGATGGGTTTTTAGAAGGAAAAATTCAAATTGGAAGAAAAAATGCTGGCATACAAATGAAGAGGAAAGACAGAAGGAAAAATTCTTGATACATATGATAAGCTTCAGAAAAACATAGAGAGTTCAGAGGGTTGAAGGAGGAGTAACTGAATTCAGGATCCAAGATGTATGCTATTTAATTTCTCTGAACTACTTCTGTTTTCACCTTTTGAAATTTTCATGGATTTGACAAAGGATTTTATTTATGGTCAACAAAGATGAATATACAGCAAGAAGAAAAACGACAGAGGACTATGACTAACTCTCCTGGTTGCCCTAAAAGACGTTCCTTAAGCCTCCAACGACAAATGACACTCTGTCAAAAAGATTTCCAGTAGTACTGCTTGCCCTTGGCCCATCCCTTACTACCTGGAAACACTTGGCTACCAAGGTTTTTTGACTTCACAGGGTTTATGCAACAAAGAACTGTAAAAACATAAAGACTGTCAGCTCCAAAGATATTTTTATCCTCTCTGCAGGATTCAAGGATATGCAAAGAGAAGTTGGCAGATTTATGGTACTGAGTTAGGAACCAGTTCTGCACCGGCTGAAGAGCTTGTTGAACTTGCACAACGCATAGAGCACAGGGTAGGTGGGTTGTGCCATCTGCTTAGAAACAAAAAACAAGGGAGAATTTCAGCAGCTGTTTGTTGAGTCAGATACTCATCCCTGATTGTTTGTGCCACAGTGGCAGATTACTGCCAAAGAAATGCATCCCCTGTTGCTTAATACACCTGACCTGGATGTTATAAAGTTACACCTGCTGGAAACAAGCCTTATGATGTAGTGCTCATAAAATGCCAGTGATTCTACTAGAGAAATGTCCTGAAATCAGCATGTTGAGTTCATCCTTGTTTCTTTGTAGCTAATAGTGATATAGCAGGAGGCAGTAGGGATTTATCCCAGCTAATTCTACAAGGTGATTAGGGCCCAAGCATGATGCTTATACTATATTCAGGTTTTCCCTGAGTATGCTCAGTTTTGTTGGGTATGACATACTGCATGTGAGTCACTCATATTCTGCATGAGTCATATGCTGAAGTGTGAAAGCAATGCTGTAGCTCTGCCGTTGTTACCCGCTGCTCAGCTGCTGCCATACCATATAGCTCAAGCCAATCGAGCTCACCTTCCCAGTTTGAGCCAGCTTTCCTCAGCTGCCTGAGCCCTTTAAATGTGATCCATAGTGTTGTCCAACAYACAGCTAACATGAATGTCATCTGTGTTTGAGATTGGGTTTTAAGTTACGAGTCTGTGGGTTAGAATGTTCAAGAGTTCTTCTGAAAGGATTGTAAAGTGTCCAGAAAATATGTCATAATCTACAAAATGTATTTTAAAAAGGGAAATATTTTAAGTAGTCTTTTAAAATGCACTCATCTATAGTACTAAGTAGCTAAAATGTGTTTGTCTTCCTCCCAAACCCAACATTATAAGACTGCAAATCTACCGTGTGTTTGGTGGATTGCTTAAAGATCAGGTGAACCAAGAATGCTCCACACCTTCAAAGTCTGGGAAACTCTGCAGTCACACCCTGGAGATCGTTAGTCAAACATGGTGCACCCATCGTGGACTACTGAGATATTTCGTTTAGAGATGGAGATGAAAAAAAMCACCTTCAGTTTACAGGCAAGTGACAAGAAGTTGCAGAATTTGTTTTGGCTGCAGCCATCAAGCTGTTCCCTGTTGTGGCTGTGGTCACCACATAGAGCCCTTTTTTATTTGTGGCAGAGAAATTTTGTTCCACTTAGGTCGGTAATGAATACCTCTGGATTAAAGCTGCTTAATAAAGGATGTAAAGAAGAGTACAGTTATATTATACCTGTCATTTGTAAGTGTCCAGTGATCCTCCAACACTGTGTGATTCATGGAGCTGAAAGARGTGATTTGCTTAAAAAAATTATTAGTGCTGATTCTGCCTGCAGAACCCCTTAATTCCTGTTACACATGTCAGCATATTATGACTGTGAGCTGTCAAATTCTAATGACGAAAATTTCATTTTTCTCTTTTCATGCTGTGTTTGAGAACTATACGTTGGGAATAATTCCCTAGCTAAATTCTTCAAATGATAAACTCAACTGTTTTTGTTCTCTCTCACTTTGTTTCTGTTTCTTTCTAAATTTGTGTTTACATTAGTGACTTTCTCTTGTTTTGTGTTTCTCTATGAGAAAAAAATTGATTTTCTTCCCAGAACCACTGCCCATTTTAAAGAACATAATCTTAGTTGACAGCACACAGATTTGACGCAAAAATATTTTTTTTACTCACTGATTTGATCAAAACATGGATTATTTAAAAGAAGAAGGAGGAAGAGGCAAGGTTAGTAGGAAACAAAATGCACAAAAAACTCTTACCACTTCATGTGGTTAAATAACCTTGACACTGGAAAATATTTTTGCCTTCCTCCTTGAAACAGGAATTTGTTGACACAATGTTCAATAATAGAGATACAGGACTAATGTTAACATGCTGCAAATACTGCACCAAATAGCATCTATTGATCCACCTGTTATTATGCTTGTTACTGAAATGCTGTATGTAAAGTAAAGGAAACCAGTTTCCAATTTAAGTCATTAATAGATTGGTTTTGAAATTTATGTTACACATGTCCAACAAATCAAGAATAAAAGCATGTGAAAGGCTGTGTAGTCTGTATTGAATTACTCATTTTTTTCCACAGTAAAAGCCTTTAGCAAGAGATTGACCAAAGAATTTTAAATATCTCATTATATATATGTCATTGTTCAAAGTGTCCCTAAATGGGATTAAACAATACTCACTCAAGAGTTTCCTGCAATGTCTGTTCCCCTCCTCTCACCCCCCTTCTCCTCCTCACCTTGACTTAAATTAAGGCTAATGATGTGTTTTCAGTGTAAGGTAAAAGAAGGATTTTCCTTGAATGACTTTCCAACATTTTCAAATCTAATTCATTATAAGTACTTCTATCAAATGATTACTTATTTCATCTCGTTGTCTTAGAGGATTTACCTCTAAAACACACATGTTTGATATGGATTTAATGACCATGTTATAAACTAAAGCCAACTGAAGCAGTATTCACCTACATGTTTCTGTTTGTCCTCAGATTAAAAATCATGCCAGGACAATTTTTCAAAGAATAATACATTTTTTCCTAACTACTGTTTTTCCCCTAGTGTGTACTAGTTTGTCTTGGTTGCTGATTCTTCAATAAAAGGTAGGAGACAGCCTCACAGGCTCCAGGGGAGAGGGAGGAAAGAGCACAGCAGAAGGAACAGTGGAGAGAGGCTATTTTTACATAAATGTCTACTTTTGAGTACCAACTCAATGACACTACACATTTTTAAATGAAAATCCTATTTCAAAAAACATTCCCCTTTTCTAATCCTATGTTAAAAATATTTCCATAACCATAGGCATAGTAGCACTAAATCTCTTTATAAGGAGGGAAGAAGCAAATAGTTTTGGTTTCTCACCAAAAAAAAAAAAAAAAAAGTTGAGATAATTAAGGTAGGAACATATTGCGCTGCTATATTGGTTCAGTCACCTGATCTGTCTCTCCGATCACTATTTGCACGATATACATGGTTTTGACGGGCTTGTGATAGACTGCTGTCTGAAATTCTTTAATCTGGGTCTCCTGTTTGGCAGTGCAGCAGACTTTGCTATTTTGGGTTTTTGAAACAGAGCCATACTCTGGGAGGATAAGAGATAGCTGTGACTCTGTACTGACTCATCAGTATGAAGGAAAGCCAGGTAAACTCTAACCCGACAGTGGTCCTGTTGGTGCTGCTGGGTGTGCAGATGTGCAGCAGAAGTCATCCCACTGAAATCTGTGGTGTTACACCTTCGTGCAAGCCTGGGTATACCTGAGAATCAGGCCCAAACAGTTTTAGGTTTAGAATACCATAAGAATAAAATAAGCATTTAAGTCTGTGGGGGTATGTGGGAAAATCCAAAGTTTCTGAGACTTTGTTTCAGGAAGTGAAACTGCTCAAGTCCCACTTCAAGGACAGTCTGTGTTGCTGCCTCAAGGAGTGGCTTTAGCACAGGAAGGTAGATGCTGCTGAGCCTGTCTTTGGCCTGTGGATAAGGAGAGAAATTTATTAGCCACTTACACATATCTCAAGTCTCCCTGCCCACAGATTACAAAGGATAGCTAGGACGACTGAGTTTTATGAAATAAAATTTAAAAAAAAAAATCAAAATTTTCTGATTTCGTATGCAGAACAAGTATGTGAAGAACAGTTCAAATACAAGATGCAATCATTTAATCTATTTATAAATCTATATTTTACCATAATTTTGGCTTTAAATAGTATTGAATGTGAATTTCCTCTTAGTGACCCTGGGGAGTACAGGATGTATGTAACTCTCCAGAGCTCAGACAGGACTGAGGGATGGACGTGCAAATAGTGGGAGAACTCAGGGCAGAATGGCCTTTACCCCATGGCTTTTCTAGCTGGTTCTGTAGACATTTCCTCAAAACTTTTTCCTATATGACTTAAGAAAGAAAACTGAGTAGCTGGCTTTTTATGTACGGGTTGGAAGAGGTGTATTGCTGAAGGCAGGTAGCATTTAGAAGGTGGGAGCTGCCATTTCCTGGTTGCTTTCATTTGCAGGGACTTATCAGGTCTTTCCTCTGTACTGAATGTGTTTTTTCATCCAGACATTACAAGAGTGTTTTAAAACCTTAACTTAGCAAAGATTTATTTTTAGGAGATGAAGAATGAATCTGCAGCTAAAAGGTCAAGTGGAGTCTGCAAAGTTTATACTAACATGCTATCAACAAGATCTCTAAAGCAGTCTGAAAATTAAATACTATTTTCCTTACTTTGGTTTAAGTCTGTTAGTTGTGGTTATCTCCTGCTTGTGTGCACAAGGTGTATAAAGAGCCTCACTTCTTTTAAAGGGCAGGGTGCAACTGAAATCCTCAGGGCAGATCCTTTTCTTCAACACTTACATTGGATATGCCTCTGAAGTTTAGCTCATGGTGCAGCAACTCCAACATTGTTTTGATGGCAAAATCCATTTACGACATTCCCCATTCCTGCTCTGTAGTTTGCCGCAGTCTATGTTGAACAAGACCAATTGTGACGCTGTCCTGTGAAGTGACTCTTTGGCACAGCCTGTCTTTAATCCATGTCTGCCACCAAGGAGAGGAGCATATTGTCAAGGCCTGCTTCTTGTGCACATCAGAGAAGCCTGAAAGCAACCAAAGTTGGCTTCTCTTCCCCCTTAAACAGAAAATCAGAAAATTTGATGCAAGATTTTTTTTACTGTTGTTATCAAACAAGAATGAAAGATTTTCAAAGGTTGTTCCTACAAAACAGGGTTATTCAATACTCTTACTCCTATAGACTCCATGGGATTTCCCTTACAAGTTAGGAAGAAAGGTATTAGATCCCCAACCAGATTACACAGATTGTTATCAAAACAAAAACAATGGGAAAGAAAAAACACCCACAGATTTTGTACTGTATATCCATCAAATCAACTGTGAATAAAATTGCTGATTTTGTTTTGTAGGAGACACTATTTGCTAGCAGTGAATGTGTAGGACAACTGCCTTGTGTTTCTGAAAGTGCCTGCAAAAATGGAAAGATTCATGGAGTTTGCAATGAATGTTTCTCAAAATTTGCATGAAAGTGTGTAATTTGCCTCTTGCTAATAGTTATTTTCCTTCTTAAAATATTTCAGTCAAGTAACAGCAATGATAGTATGACGTGGGTTAGCTTTACAAATTTGTTTACATTTAGTATTTATATTGCAGTCAAGCGTAGCAGCTCTCCTCAGGGACTCATCTCTATTCACTGCCGCCAGTGCAAATTGCTGAGTGCTTTCGTCCTGCTCTGGTTCTTACAGCAGAGCTCTCTCATGCTTGGGGCTCTCTGATGGATGAGAGCACAGATGACCACGTCTGGGGCTCCTTACCTCAAAGTCTTTATAGGAGCTGGTCCTCAAAGGCTGCAGTGCAGCAAAGATTTACATGTGTTCTGAACAACCCATCCGAGTTCAAGTTAATCTTTGCAGGATTAAGATCCTGAAATTTAAATGGCAAACTCATGCACCATGAACAGCAAATAATCTATATAACCAGTCTGTAAACAACCTACAGGCTGAAAGCTTTCTCCCAGCCAATGAATGAAGTAGCAGAGAAGATTTGCTTCAGTTAACAAAGAATGATCCACTAATCATAAACAAAATGGGGGCAAGAGAGGACAGGATGGTGATGAGGGCAAGGAGAAACAAATCCTTAGTAAATAGTTTCACTTGCTCCAATATTTCATTGTTGTCAGGATGTAATTTAACTGCATGACATTCAAAGTTCTAGAGAGGATGTGCTACAGAGGAAAATGCACACATGCGAGCTCTGAGGGCAGTAAGCAAATCTGTGAAGAAATCATAGCCCTAATGCAAAATTTATAGGATCTTATTTCCAAGTAGGTAATAATGTACAAATTCCTCAGGACCAAAGACGAGTTAAAGGAAGATGTCATGCAGGAGCAAACTGCAGAAAACCCATCAGCTGCTACCCCACGTGACAGACCCAGAGGCAGCTCCAGAGCCATTAACACAACTGCCTAGGGAGTTTGACAAGGAAAAAGATTCTGACACTGGAATAATATCTGCCAGCACTTGGCATCTGTGTCCTGTGATGACCAACCATCCTACATGGGTACTGACTCCACTGCTGGAAAAAAGTAGGAAAAGGAGAGCAGTAGCAGAGAATAGTCATTTATATGAACTCATAATTTTCACAGAAATTTAGAAATGGGAGCTGGAAGTGTAAACCATTTTGCCTATGCATATTTTCAATTTTCATTTAAAAAAAAGAGGAAGTATCAAAAATAAATATTTGAAAAATATTCTGGGAACATTTGATTTTATAGGTATGACATAGTGAGTGACAATAAACATTGCAATAGCATTTTCGCAGGTCCCAGGCTTCCCAGAGCTGACCCCAGGCTAGCACTAATTGCTGATTTCTAGAGTGAAAATTATTCTTATTTAAGCCAAGTGTTTGGTTTTCATACACATTTTTTTCTGTTTGCAGGCAAATCAATAATCTGAAGATCAGAAAAAAATGTAGTAATAAGAAAGAACTAAATCTTGTAGTCTCTATGCAAACATCACCGGTATGCTGGCTATATGAAATCTTGGTCCAGCATTTAATTCCACAGGCAAAGTTTTTCTGAACAGTTTTTCTACTGCTAGCGAATCAGGCCCTATGGACTCCCTGAGGGCTTGTGCCCACGGCTTCCAATGCCCAAGCGACAGACTGGTCTATCAGGTCCAGCCCTTACAGACATTACATTGAGCGTGTACTTTCACAAGCTTGTTGCACTAATATTTTTTGTGAAAAACAGCAAAAATGCCTGCAAATATCCTTTGAGCCAATCTGCAGTTTTTATCCGAACTCACATATGAATGCCTCTGCAGCAGCAGCAGCATTTGTCCAGCTCTCATCATCCCAGCAGGGTACAGCCCGAAGGAAGGGAATGTGCGGTATTCGTCCTCGCTTCAACCAGCCTCCTCTTTGCCCCTTATGTGTTGAAAATGGCCCCCGCCTCTGCTCCCAAACCATTTGTCTTATTTGTTGCCCTTGTGACGCTGAAAGAGCTCCCCGCTCGTCATGGCTGCAATTACGGTTACGGCTGAACCCCCGGCACTGGAAGTAAGAGTCCGGCCCTGGAGAATAGAAGGCTATAGCCTCTAGCATGTTGTTCCAGTCCACTGGCATCTTAACTAGACAGCGTTAGCTTTAGCATAAAATCCATATTCCTAGCCTTATGGAGAGGCGAGGCAGGTTCTGTTTTCTTTTTCCTTTTACCGCAAACATCAAGCAGCCCGACACCAAGTTCAGGAGACAAAAGACTGTTTTTCTGTCGGCTTTTTGCCTCCGCATATCTGTCGTTTACCTGTACCCTGCGAAGGGTGTGGTTCACTCTGTAACAGCAAGAGGTAGTGAGAGAATAACCCTATCCTGAGAATAATCTGAATAATTTATTATTTAAATGAGATTTTGTGAGGTAAAACGATGAATCCAGTACAGCCCCCTTCTGAGTTTTAAGCATTGTTTCTTCGAAGGCATAAATTTGCTTTGCAAAGGTTTCTTGATCTACTGTAGATGGTATTCCTACTTATGCTACATGGTGACAAAACCTAAAGAGGGAGTCAGATGTGTGCTCTACAGTACTTGAGAATTTAAGTTAAATCTGTAATTTTCCCCCCTGCATTTCCTCAGAGAAATTAGCTATTCTATTCACTGCATAAATTTTCAGGTTTTGCTAGCACGACACTCAGGGTGTTGAATTTTTTATGACAAAAATGCTGTAATAATTGTTGAACAGATGTAAGTGTTGGAGAGTGGGCTCTGGCAGACCTCATGAAACCTCTATTAGCAATTTAACCCTGTCATTACTTGAGTGAAATGGAAGTGGAAAAGGACAGAGTTTTGAACTATTTCATTCAGACATGCACAAGGGGCTCCCAGGTGGGGGGTAAATGACCTTTAATTAGATATATTTCTAATGAAAGTAGGGATTAAAAAAAATCTGAATGAGCACTAAATCTATACAAGAGCACTATCAGGACTTTCTGCTGTGATGTGTGGAGCTAAGAACAATTCTGGATGGAGATATCCCAGTCCAGTGAACTGTGCTGTCTGAAATATTCATAGGACCTAATCCTCCAATTTTAGGTCAGTCTCTGTAATACACCTCTCCTTCACTGCAGCTGAGTTAGCAAATGATGACAAGACAAAAACTTTATGACCAAGAAACCGGAGGCGCTGCAGATTTTCCACACCTGCCATATTAAATAAATGGCTTTTGAAGCATCCAAGGCTTCAGGAAGGGAAGTGAAAGAAAATGGCAGCCCAATAGCAGCGCAACTGAGTAACCGAGGTAACTGCCTCTACGTGCAGGTGATGTCAAAAGAAGGTGTTTTTCTGTAGCTTTGTACCTGAAGCAGAGATTTTGTGTATTTGTGTGTAGAAATAGACATCTGCAGATAAACAGTTTACAAGTGTAAACATAAATTCACATACATAAACAAGCCCATCCTAAAAATATGCCTGCATTTAAAGCTGGTACATGCAGATGTATTACCTTAAAATAATAACTTATGTTTGCTGGAAGAAGTAATTAGTAAACTATTACTTATGGAGTCCTAAGACCATATTATCTGTGTGCTTGGTGGGGAGAGCCAGACACACATACAACTGCACCACACAAGGGCAGCATAGAAGTATAGGATTGTTGTGAGACACTTTGATATATGGATGCATCCTGATTTTTTCAGAAGGTTTGCTATGGTGAGTCTTGCCTTGCTATTGTAATTTCAGTTAGTAAAGGAGCTTAAGGAGAGAAATATGTTCGACTTTAGAACAGAAGTAAACATGCAGAAGCCTATCCTGAGTGATGCGGTCTATCTCATAAATTAAGTTACTCTTCTTGGTTTTGGCTTGGTGTACTAAAGGCTAAAACTTGTTTGGGGTKTTTTTGTGTGTTAATATATGTAAAATCTATGTGTGTGCTTGCTCCATCTGCTTTTGTTTTACATGCCCCTGTGGTGCTTAGTGAGGCATGGGGAACTTTAGTGCAGTGGCTCAGAAGTTTTGTGGATAAAACCAGGCAAATTCTAGCTCTAATTTATGACACACATGATAGCATGCATCTATAGCACAAGTTACTAAAAAAATTAAAAATACATAATTTTTTCCAAATCTCTATATGTACGAGATGTGCTAACCGAATTTCTCTGGAATGGCAATGTTTTCAAAGGCTGGAAAGATGTTTGAACACCTGGCTATTTCTTTATACACATTTACCCAATCAGCTATGTTAATGAGTATAAAGATGGGTATTTCCAGTGTACCTACATATTCAAGAACATATTCAAACATTTGTAGGTGGACTGCTTCAGAGACATGCTTTCACCGACTTTCACTGCTTGTAGCTTATTTGAAACTTGGCATTTTTTCTGCTTCTCTTTGTTGTTCTTTCATATGCTGTGCTCTCAGAAGCTTTAAAGTAAAACAATTTTATATAGGAAGCGATGTCCAGTAGAAGTGCAGCAGAAAATAAGATAATAGTCTAGAGAAAATGTCACTTATGGATTTGATTATCATTTAAACTTGCCTGCTGCCTATTACCTGTATACATGTAGCAAGTCAAAGATTTTGAATTATTTATTCTCAATCCTAGAACACAGCATTTACAGTTACATCTTCATTTCAGATTTCATGAAAAAACTGCTGTACTTTGCAAGGTGCTCGATGTCAAAATGGGGGCTGTCTGTAGGGTGTCACTCTTTAAAACTGATGTGACGATGTCACAATTTATGAAAGAACTCATGCAAAATTTGCTCCACCATTGAATTCCCCTCCCTCAAAACAAAAGCCAAACCCCAAAATGTGACTTCTGACATTGCAAGATATCTTGTGGCTTTTGCAAATTTGGAAACTCAGATCTTCTTAGAAAGTGCTCATTTGTTTTGTTATCAATTCATCAGTCAGTACTGACATCTGGTCTTATTTCCCAAGCTTTGAAAGAAAGCTGTCTCACTCAGGCTTTGCATATATTAAATATGTGCGAATATTTACATTATTCGTTTGAACAGGAAGAATATTTGGGAAAGCATGAGATGCATAAAGCTGAAAAGAAGCTGGATACCTGAAGAATGGACTTGCAAGTTTGAAGTTAAAAAACACAGTGTCACTTACACATACATTCCAACCATGCGAAAAAGAGATGTCTTTGGTAGTGGTCTTGACAGCAGGGAATTTTGCCCTTTAAGAAGTCTATATATAAGGGCTTTATTACCTAGTGCTGCACTAGAAGAGACAGCAGGAATTAACTTTACAGATACATTTTAATAAATTTTGTTGTCAATAGTCAAACATAAACAATGTCTATAGGTAAGAAAGAGATGAAAAAAATTTAATCTGATATTTATTACCTGTGTATTAAGGTCACCCTAAAATCACAACTGGAAACTGAAAAACTAGAGGAAACCTAGCGAGTAAATGTACTTGCCACTGTGGCAAGGGCGTATAAAGATACCAGAGGACAGATGCTGTATGAGCTTCTTATGTGAACAGATGAAGAATGACTTAGTTTTACTCAAAACAACAGTGTCACACATGTGCAAACCCAAAACTCTACCCCATGCTTCCTAAAGAGGCTTCCAGGTAATTTCTGTTCCCTCAAATATAGTACTGCATTTGGACATCTGGATGCCAGCCACTTGTCTGTGGTAGGCTGGCACTCTGGAAATGAATTTTTAGTTAACAGTAGTGTGAAGTGATGGGCAACATGATTTCTGTAAAGAAAGGTGTGCTCCAAGAATAAGGAGCTATTAAGACCAGCAAGAAGACTTTTCCCCACTGATACTGAAACCTGAAGTCTTGTTAAGCAGCCAAGAGGACTGCAGATATGGGTTCACCATAAGGAACTCTCAGTAGCAAAATACAATATCTTATGTGTTCATAAGCTGGAAGCCAAAGGAAGACAGCCCTTTCTCTTTTTTGAAAAGCCTGTATGCCCCTTGCTTGAGGACTGAGGGAAGGAAAATACCGCATAATATGTTCCTGAGACCAGGTCATTACAGAACTGTAGATTAGAAACTGTAAAGATAACAGTCCTAAGGAAATGGCACTTAAGTTAATGAAAACTAGAAGGCTCTTGTCATAAGTCAGAGAATTAATTTACAAAAAATGCTCAAACTTCATTTTAATCATGTCATCTGCTTATAAGGGTTGACTGAGTGTTTAATACAGAAAAAGAATATATTCCCAGAATTTCAGCTGCAATTCAGTCCAGCCTAACTGGAAACTGATCTGCATTTTGAAAGTAGTCACTGATTTTCAGTGTTTATCTTTGACCTACAGGAACCAAATCAAATTGGGATTCTCACATGCAAAAATCAAGGAGGGTGAAAAAAAGGACTTAAAAACAAAACCCAGGCCTCAAAGAACATTCTGAGGGAAACCATAAACAGGAATGAAACATGGGAAAAATCCAAAGATCAAGCCCTTTTTCTTGACACTTTTGGTTCAGTACTTAGGTACAAGATCTATCGTCAAACACAGCATTTGCATTACTGTTTGTACCGTTATGGTCAAAGAAAAGAATATATAAGTAAAATTAAGTGATTTTTGGTTTGGAATTCTAGCTTTCACCAACTTCTTATTCTCACTCATGGTTAGTTTACCATCTCTTTTATTTGCCATGTTATGAAGGCTTGGTTTGTGATCTTGAACTTTGGCTGTTGGGACCGCTTCTCACCAGTCATGCACTGACTTTTTCTCCAGGCAAAACGCTTCAGTTGATCTGGGCTCAAGGGCAAATAATGAGCTAATTTTTCTTCAGTGTATGTGAATCATGCCTTGCCTAAGCTCAGTGTAAGTCTGGGGTCATTTGTACGATGTGTAAAACTCTCTTTATACCGCTGGAGCGTGTCTGCATTAGAAGTTTATATTGCTGTAGTTACAACAGAGTAACTTCACTGGAGCAGGAGTCGGTGTAATTAACGCAGGGGCACAATGGCCCTACAGGCGTTACTTGTAATGAAGACTAAAGATGGAGCTTTCAAAAGTGCTGGAGGGACTTATGAGCGCGATTTTCGTTGTAGCACAGGTCACGGATTCATTAATCACTCTTAAAACACGTCTACACAAGGAGATTTTATCCCCACCAGCCAGAGTACTGCAGTCGTATGGCTGTATTCGTAGTACTGAAGTAGATCCACAATTTCAGATAAGAGACTCTATCAGAAGTTATTTTTATGGGACTTATCTAAATAACATATGCATCCATATTGCAGCAGTCRCACCTCTTGAACTGAAACAGTACAACCCTCCATATGAACAAGCACGAGGGGATTTTGATAATCCTACACCTTAACATTGTTGTTCCTCTTGCCAAAGAGTCAGAGGTTTAGATCTGATCACATTTYGTTAGTGTTTTTTCAGAGGGATGRGGGGGGAATCTACAAACCACTGGTATTTGAAAGAAGATCTGAAATCACACGGGTTACTGGTTTCCTGTAGCATGCAGTTGGCCAGCTCTGTCCTCATCAGCAAATGTCACTTGAGTTACAGGGAATCCATATCCGGTTTCAAGGAAAGGGAGATTTTTTGCAAGAAGATAATTTTATTTCTACACGTTACTGTATTTCTGCTAACAGTGCTAGAAAAGCAAGATTATGGGGGTTGCGTGTTTAATACAAAAAGTGGTTTTGCTGATATAACTGTTATTTGCACTGTTTATATTTAAATGTTCTTAAAAAAAAAATCATCAAAATTTACGGATAGTAAGAGTGTGCAAATCAGAACACTTATCTTCTTTTTATAGACTAAAATCAAATTATTCCTCACATTTTTCTCAGTTACAGAATATTAGATTGCAGTGTCTGGAAGTTACTTGCTTTCTTGAGGAAGGTATATTCCCAAACTAAAATTGAATACTGCATCAAGACTTTTTGATTTATTTTTTTTTAAATTCCCAGCAATTATTATTTGTCCTACTGTATTAACATAGCACCATTCCTAAACCCACCCATGGCAGAGGAGAGCAGCTCACTTCACAATCAGATTCTTAATTAATTACCTTGTAGCCTGTTATCTTAAAAATACAGGTCGAAAAATGGTATGTTAACCTTTTAATTTTTTTTTAACCTAATAAAATAACCAACTTGTGTTGTGACCTGTAATTCTGAATCTGATTGAGTTTTCAATATACTGTAATTCACAGATTTTCTCCCCTCTAGCACTAGGTTTGTATCTGTCACATGGTTTTCAGTGTTCCTAATGAGCTGTTAACAAGCTGTCAATTACTTATGCAAATGAGGCAAGCAGAAATGGAGGGGTTGCTATACCTAGAGTTAAAGTGTGCTACCTCGGATTGTTATGAAATAAATCATTTCAGTTTTAATAGCTGTCTGTGCCCATGTGGCTTGTGTCATGTAGGCACTTTTTCATTATATTATTTACCCAGCAATAAAATGCTGCAGGGGACTTTGGGGTGATTAAAAATTTGATGGGGGGAGGGGAACTCACACAAGTGACTTCATTCTTTGCTGCTTTGCACCTTCTGCTCTTCTTGGGTCGGGGCTATGAGGGTACAAGCTGTCAGGTGCCCTTAGCCCTGTGGAAATCAATGACAATTCAGGACTTTAAGTCTGATCCTGCCAGACTATCTAATGAAGGGCCTTGCCAAGGTATGTAATGGAGCCTCACAATCATATAAAGAGTGGAACTAGGAGTTGAAATCTTGGATTTTGGAGAGAAAGGCAAATTTTATATATGGATTCTCAGCCTCCTAGGAGCTTTCTACACAAAGTTTGGGCAGAGGAAATTTTGGACTTTTACTTGCGTAATTCTGAAAGGAATTCTTTCCTCCTTGCTAAAGTCAATGAAATTTTGCCTTCAAATTCTCTTTCCCTTTGCTTTAGCTTTCAATTGATGCTTACTGTAAAACATTTTGTGATATTTTGCATGAAGAATGTTACATAAAATGAAATTGCATTGTATTTATGACCAGCACTATAATAACGGTCTATCAGTGTTTCCGTTATAAGCCCCTATTGTTGAGGGCTTTAAAACTCTCCCATAAAAATTCACTCAGGCTTGTAGCATGGTCTACAAACGATAAACAAATCCTTTTGCCTATTTTTGACATAGAATATGTGAAATCAAGACTGGAAATTAAAAGAATGGGAGGTTTCCTCCCATTTAGGTATGTATATGTGTATATATATATATGTATACATTTGAAAAGATGGGTGAGAAACATTTTTTTTCCATTATTTAAGAAACTATTATCAAAAAAGCACCTAGGAAAGTTAAGGGATCACATTGTTTTGCTCCAGTCCATACCTAATTGATTGGTGCTTGTTAAATCTTCTGACAGGATCAGGCTCAGGCTCCTGAACTGTCACTGATTTCAGCAGGGTAGGGACATCTCAGGGGCGGGAGTCTTGTAACCAGCCCCAAAACAAGAGCAGAAGGTGCAACCCATAAATAAAGTTGCTTGTGAGAATTCCCCTCCCCCCTCAAATTTTTAATCACCCCAAAGTCCYCTGCAGCATTTTATTGCTGGGTAAATTTGCACACTCAGCTAACTCAGCTGAAAGGTCATTGGCATAGGTTCTTTTCTTCTGTCCTGACGTCTATTATGTTTAAGGTTCAGGGACCTGAATTTGTGCACACTGAAGCCAGGAAACCTGGTGTGAAGCAGAGAGAAGTGTTCTGGTAGGAAGCCAGAAGGAGAGGAATTTGAGAGATATAATGACATGAAAACCAGTAAATAGAAGTGAATGAAATAAAAATCAAGAATGCCTTTTCAGATGGGAGAAACCCCAAAGAAACAGTCTGTGAGAATTAGTAGGCTAAGTCTTTCACTGATCAATCCCGATGGAAGCTTTCTGGTCAAAATGTCAGTGGTAACTTTATTTTCTGCTGGTATGTACAATAATCCTTTTGTTCCATCTGCAAACACTAGGGGGTAAATTTTTAGTGTGATGCTTAGGGATTTAGCTGTAGGACTCCCATTAACGATAATGGGAATCATGTAGCTTGAGCACTCTGCATCGTGCTGAATATTTACCCCTCAGTTCAGAGCACTCTCTCGTTGAATTTTTAATTATATTTACAGATAAATTCCATAACCAAATATCATCAGCTCTCAAGCAGATTGTTTTATTAAAAGGTGCAGATTTCCAACTTCATTTTGAGCTGCAACCTACAGTGATTGGTTTAGCAGCTGAGTAATTTTTTTAAAGTGTCTATTTAATAATGCCTGATTTGTCAGCTTCAGAGCGTTTGGGAGACAATAAATATTAGAGAGCATCCCACCCTGCATACATGTGCCAGAGAAATGCAAAATGTGAATATTCTACCTTGTACTGAGCTTTCAAAAGGTGTGTCATGATGCAGCAAGCTCTTTCCGGGAAATACTGCTTCTGCATAAATCTGTGGTTAAAATCACTAGTAGTACACAAACACTCAGCACTAATATGACATAGGTCATATAGTTTTATTTGCATTTGTGAAGATAAACAACAGGAGTCAAAAAAGTTAGGATATTTGCCCAAGGCCAAAAGGGTTCATGTAAGAGAGGATATTAGAATTGAAAAGTCTCTTGCTTCTATACTTACATCAAAATCTAACACCAGTATAAGCAAGTATAGTGCAGGTGGTGTACCCATGCTGATCTGCTTAGCTCCTCTCTGAGACATGCTTCCCCTTGCTTTTGCAGCTCTCAATTCTTGAAGTAGCCACATCCAGCTCTGCTGTGACCCTGTTGAAATGTCCTGTGAAATAAGAATGTTTCTGGTGGTTTATTTCACGATTGTCTAGCAGTGACATTAGAGATACTCTTTGTTTTAAGATATGGATGAGATTAATCTCTCTTTTCAGGTATTTTCTAAAGGAAGTGATGGAGGGCTGTGGTGTTGCTATTTTTCTGGTGCAGCTACTCCAGGGGCCCCCATGCCAGGCTTCAGCTGCTGTCAGCAGAGGTGTTATGAATAAAAGCACAAATTGTAACATCATTTTAGTGCCACTCATGACTGATACATGTCACTTCGGCTTGCACCAGACGACTAGACTGACACACAGCAATCCTGAGATCAAAAAAGCACTAAGTCATTTTGACTGAGCTTTGTTGTCCACTCCAGTTTCTCTCCACAAAATATTTAGGTGTCCTCAGCTGAAATCGCTCTTGCAAAGTGTGTGACTATAAAAGCTTGCCTGCATACAAGGCTGCCTTTGACGATCTTTTTGTTACTCTGTAAATGGACCCAAGAAATCCATAAACTTAAAGTTTCTGCATCAAGCAATGCACAGGAACTGTCCTGATGTGAAAATGCTGCCTTGACTCCTTGGGGAGTGAGGTGATTTCTGCTAAGGGAATGCCTGCATTTGAGCAACTGATTTGAGAGAACAGACCCTCCCAGGGTATGTTCATACTTAATCCTTTCAATTCACACTACAACCACCAAAGTTCAGATAAAAACCATATGCTGCTTCCTTACTCTTTCCAGTAACCTACCAGTGAGGGAAGCAGAGCTGCAGTGCCTTTGTGTGCTCCCAGAATTCAAGTTTCCAGTCCCACAGCTCCTACCGGAGTGGGACTGGTGGAGTGTTCATTAGACTTCGGTAGAACATACCTGAACACCCATCTCCATTCATGGCAGCACTCTAGAATCAAGATTGATTCCCTCTAAAAGTCAGTGGAAATCCCTATTATGGTTGATAGCTTGAGATCAAACCAGAATATCCTTTGGAAAAAAAGAGAAAGAAGAATAGTGATCAGTCTCTCTTCCCATTGCTAGTGATTGACAGTGCAAGACAATGGCAAAACCTCCACAATATTTTTCCTAGGAAAACTTATTTTTTGTATGCTAATCTTATATCTGAATATATACTCTAGTCATAGTATTCATATCTCTGCCCTTGGTAATCATCAGCCCATCCCTAATGTTTCTTTTGTTCAGAAAAGTAAACTCTTCTCACTTTTCAGTAGCAGATTATACAAAGGGAACTTTATGGTATATATTACACTCACAAAGCAGTTTTCTCCATCTTGCAATCACTTAAAAAAAAAAAAAGAACTTTCTTATCTCATCTTCCTTCCTGCATGAATGTCTGAGATAATCAATGAAGTTCCTGTGTAGAGAATAAATTGAGCTCGAATGGCTCCTCTTAAACTGTACAATCAAAGAAAGAGGAGGTTTTTGCTGATGATTTTGATATTCAGTTTAACTTTCTTCACAAGGCTGTCAGCTCAGTGAAAGTGAGGTCAATCTGACCACACTCTTCCTAAAGGATCCTCTTCTGAGCCATCTACTTGAGTATACATCTCCTGACAAATCAATGGCAGAATGGAGAGGTATGTACTTTGCCCAGAAACCCGGGGGCTGATTGTCCTTTGCTGTGCATCTTATGTAGTCATTTAGGTGAGTTCAGCGTGGGTGTGAGACAGTGCCTGGTAACAATAGTGCTGTTTATCATCTGCATCCCAAT
Organism: Amblyornis subalaris; assembly: GCA_018881555.1. NCBI lineage: Eukaryota > Metazoa > Chordata > Aves > Passeriformes > Ptilonorhynchidae > Amblyornis > Amblyornis subalaris. The sequence continues at coordinate 1,460,474 of JACAXG010000042.1, forward strand.
GATAGAGAGGCCTGCCTGAAGACACAGGACAACAGAGATGCAGACATGTGTCTTACAACACGAAAAAATTCAGATCATGGCAAGCACAGGGGAATATGGGCACTCACAAGCATATACATAAGCACAGAAAGCATTTCAGTGAAAGGGTGGTAAATGAGTGACTATTTTAAACTAAGTTTCTGAAGTCTGTGATTCAGAAATCTGAGTTTTTTACACAACAGATGTTGGGAAGCAAGCACTGAGCAAATTATAGGAACTTACAGAGACCAAGGAATCTACCCTTCCCTTTTGAAGTGTAATTTTGCATTTCTTGGCCACAAGCACTTGCTGAAAGCTCTGGAATAGGGGCTGTTGGGCTCCTGTGAAGTTATAGCATGGTGGGACTACTGCACAACAGCAACACGAGTAAGTGTAATGAATGTGACTAAAAGTCCCCCAAACATTCTTTTGCTAAATTATCTAGATCCAGACAATTTTCTCAGGAGTGAACAACAGTTGTTTGAACCAGTTCAGATCTGTTTCTAGGGTTACTGCCCTCAGACATTTACCATCACGGGCCCTTCCTGTTCAAGATGAGAAGGGAGCTGTAGAGAAGGAAGAAAATTCAAGAGCAGATCTGGAGTGCCAATAAAGCTTTAGAGAGTTCCTTAAAATTCTTACTCAGTGTCGTTGAATCTGTGCCTTGCACTTAGGCCTGAGAGGTTTTGTTGGTGAATCAGATTCATCTGTTCACGGACAAACCCTCGGCCCTCATCCTCCCTCTTCCCACAAGTTCTCTTCCGAGCTTGTCTGCATCCTGAAATGAAATGAAGTGATGTGTATGAGAATAAAGATATTACATCCTGGGTAATATCCATTATGTTGCTCTCTATTAGCTCTCAATTCTTGGGAGTGCATTACTGCATTATTTCTTTTGTGCCAACGCTATTCCATCAAGGCCAATGCTGGTTTACTCAGTTGTATCAATTTCTTCTAAGGCAGCCTAGACAATATGCTGTAATATACATTATACTATGTGATTCTTAAATCAGCCTTGCAAATATACTCTAAAAATTTTGCAGCTCTTCAGTCAAATCCTATTGTCCATCATTCCTAATGATGATTACTGGTTAGCAGAAAACAAATAAAGAGGTGATTTTTATACACATAAAAAAGATTGACTGAGTGAACACAATTCCTTAGGAAGCTTAGGAATGAGAAYTTTTCTTTGACCCATATTGTAGAAAGCTTTTCAGTTGTTTTGTAAAAGGGGAAACGAAATACACTACATGATTTCAGAATTGTATACATTACAACACAAAGGTGCTTAAGAGTTACACGTGAATTGAAACATATTTCCACTTACTCTCAATTGCAATTGTGTTCAGACATTTTTTCATCTGAAAAAAATGAATTAAAGTTTATTCCTTCAATTTTAAGACCATTAAAACAATGCTATTTTTGTTTCATGAATGCAATTTTAGACAGCTAAGATCATATTTCTATTCCATAAATTCTACAATATTTTAAAGTAATGTGGATATTTAGAAGCATTTCAAAGCTCTATTTTCAAATTAAAAAGAAAAAAAAAGAAAAGGTTTCCTTCCATGCTTATGTTTTTCCCAGGAAAAGTTGTCATCGCTGCAGTGCTCTTAAAATTTCTTTGTATCCYATATTGGCAGTGAAAAATGCTAGTGTACAGTTGTTTTTCACAGCAATGTGTATTTTATAGTCAAGCTTCCTATGAATGGTGAGTGATACTCACTAACCTAAAAAGTCTCTGGCCACATTCGGGGCACAGCCTGATGCACACGGTGTGTGTGTAGCCAATCTGTCACTCAGGAGCGGAGAAGTCACGGCTGTTTTGTTACTCAGCACAACTTGGAGGGGAGTATAGCACTCCCAGCTCTGCTTGCACCATTCCAGCTGCCTGCGGGTTGCCCTGGTTTGTGCTGGAAAACCCGGAGGGTGTTCTGTGGTACCTGGGCAGAGCTGCAGCACATTCGACATTCCTACAGAGAAAGGTGCTGCCAGCACCCTGTGGGCAGGAGTGCTCTGTCCCAGCCGAGGTTTCCTTGGAAAACCCTTCCTGGGTTTTCTTGCCTCTCTCCGTGGACATGGGCAGTGAGTGCAAGGGGCATCGGAGAGGCGGTATTTTCGGCCGGCCATGTAAAACAAGGCTCCATTGAGGATGTGCAGGACTCCTGCGTGCTTCCCTGTGGCAGGTCAGGCTCCACCCCTCAAGCCTGAGTGGGTGAAGTTCAGGAAGCTCCCTGCAGTCACAGAGTTCTGACTGCTCACTCGGTAAGCCCAGGCTATTTTGTTTGTCTTGGGGACAGTCTTCTACTCAAAGGCAGCGCTCACCTGCCTTCTCATACTAAATTTTCACATAATATTTCACCGTATAGTCGCCAAAATGTTGCATATGTATTTGAGAGATGAAGTTTAGGAATAGAAGCATAGAGAGACAAAAGAGAAAAGAGGGGTGGAAGAAGAGAGGACTGATGCTGGTAGGCATAGGTGAAGAGCAGGAGGAATGCAGGCTATTTATCAGAAAGACCAAGCTGAAAGGCATGTAAATCCAGTTAACAGCTTGAAAACAGGTAGCCACATTAAAGAAAGTGGAAATAAAGTCAATTAGTGGCAGGAGGCATTAGTTGAGAGTGTCAGCTGGTGAATGGAGACTAATTTGATATAGTCTAATCACACAGTTTGGCTATTTGATTACCAAATTGAGATCCAACCAGTGCTTCTTCCAGGGCAATCACTTCGGAAAAGAGGGTAGCTGGAATTATCATGAGATCTGATCCATTCCTTAATTGAAATTAGTTTTAAATAACTGTATCAGATATGGGGTAAAACCAAGAAGTAAATAGTTTCCGAGATGTGGTGTGAACTGTGGCTGTTCAGGGAAGCTGAGGATGCACGAACAAGGACCAGGGAGTACACTAAGCTGTGAATGTGCACATGGAGATTCACACACTTGTGCACCAGGAGTGAGCCTGTAGAGACACTTCCCTGTCTGCTGTGCTCTTAGTCTCTAAATCACTCTCTACTGACAGTTGCTCCCATTCGGATGAAACGTGTTGAGAATGCCAAGAATCAGCTAACTTTTTAGTGACCAGCTGGTAGAGATGTATTGATACACGTCCAAAGGTTGTATGTGCCTTGTACACCTTTGTAAGAGGCTGGGCAGCCTCTCTAGCACYATTTACTATCTGGCACTAACAGGAATGGATAGTTAAAGGGAAACAAGAGGAAACAGGAAACATATAAAGTGATTTTTCTACTGACAATCAATGGTTTAGCAATTTCCTGAATCAGAGGTTATATCCAGACTTAGGAAGCTATGCTCTACAAATTTCTCAAATCTTTTCAAATCTATTAGTTTTTTTGGTCTCTTATAATCATGTTGCAGCTGAAAATTTATACAATTATATGCTCTGGAGAAAAATGGCTTTGTCTGTTGTGAATGTGCTTCTTGCTCAATTCACTGGACGCCGCTTCCTTCTGGTAATGTGGAAGGAGGAGTAATCAATGCCTGTCCTGGGCAGTTTGTGACCTTACACATATTTGTCAAGCCCTCCTCAATCATCTATCTTGCTCACTAAAAAATGTAAATTTCTCACATACCGTTTGTCCTCAGCTATGCCTCCTTTGCCTCTATCTTTTCCAGCTCTTTTCCATATTTGATGACTGGGTTCAGGCTTCAAGGTTTTCCTCCCTCTTGTCATTTGCCCATCTAGTCATTGTTGGTACATACATGCAGGAAGAGGAAGGATGTTCAGGGGAAGAGGGCTTCTCTGTCAGTCTTGCCACTGCATTCCTGAAAGCATTTTGCCCCTTCTGGAGCTTACCTCAAGGCTGGACACAGAAAAAAACCCTGCCCATGTCATAGGCAGTATTTCTAGTGTTTGTGATCTGTTAGGTGAAACACGAGAGCACAGTGTGCATCTCCTTCAAAGGAGCTACGCTGTCTGCAGACAAATCTGATGCTGCACTGTCTGCAATCATGCAGGTCATGATTCAGCATGAAGTTGCCCATCTTTGTGCAGAGAAACAGACTCAATGAGGTGCTTTGAGTCAGGCATGTGCTTAACTATGCCAAGTTGTTTTAAACCGCTGATCTAAAGGGTGGACATAGGACCAGAGAGACGAGAAAGTTTTCATTCCTGCTTGCTAGCACATATCATAAGCGCAGATCATGCCAAACTTAGGCTTTAGAGAAACAGAAAATCACTCCCCAAATGACTCCGGTTTGCACTAGAGTTTAAATGAAATCCAAGTTCTTTTTCTTAAAGGTAGGAGTATCAGCTGGGAACAAAGGAACAAGTGAAGGAAGTACTCTAGGTAATTTTTGCAAATTTTTTTTTTATTTGGGTTGTTCTGGGGATCATCAGGATTGGACCTTAGCACCAGCAAACTCCAGCAGACTGCGATGGCTCTGCCTTTAATACTCTTCCACCTCTGTGTGTTTTACAGCCGTAATACTGAACACACGAGGCAGACAGGTGCCCTGAGGCATTCTCCGTAAAAACTTTCATATCACAATGGAACTGAACGTACCATTATAACACCACATCTCCCCTTCTTCACGGYAAGAATTTTTCTGAAAACCAGGCAGTGTCATAGAAATGTTATAATAGACACATCCAGAATATATGGGTGAGTTAGTTGTCCCCGGTGATATATTTAAGCTGTTGCTTCTACTATACATAGAGCAGGTTAAATATAATTAACATTGGTCAAAGGGTCCTTTTACTTTGCATAGTTTATGAATGTGTTACCTCAATTATCAGGAAGAAAAAAAAAGGAAAGCATATTTCTTAACATCTGCTGGTATAAGCTCCTCTAAGTCATTTCCATCACAACATGCATTTTTGCTCTTCAAGAAGCATGAATATTTTGTCTGTCCTTAAATCCCATAATTGTTTTATTGCTACATTAAAGAATGTAAATAATCATTCCCCCTCCCCATAATAAATTAGACGCAACCTGTCTAGCTTGAAAATTAACATTTCAATATCTTCAGTCACACAATGACATCATATCAATATTTAAAATCATTTTATGCATGTATTCCAGGTTGTCCAACTTCATTAGGGGCATTCATCAGCCCTCCGGCTACAGTGTATTCCCATTGGAGTTGTAGGCCTCAGGCCCTACCAAACAGAAATTTAAACTAACTTGCCTTTTTAATTCACATTATTCTCAAATATTCTCTTTTTTAACCCCCTACCATGACTAAGGTGTTTAGACCTGGCTATGATTTTGCGCACATCAAAATTTATCAGACAAAATCCCCATTTTTATGTCAGAACCTGACTACCTGTAAATAATAGTTTTTCCCCTTTAATTTTCCTCCTCTTTTCCCATCCGTCACTATTTCTTGGGCGCAGTAATGACTGTTCTTCTTTTAATGCTCTATGCTAAGTTAATAATGTGAGCTACAAGTTGATAGGGATATGGGATTGTTGGGTTTTTATGTTTAAAAATGTACAAACATTTCAAATATAATAAGTTTCATTCTTTTTCTCTCTTTCTCTTTCCAAAATAATAAAAAAACCCTCTTGATCTATTTTTTATACAGCTAAGGATGCGCAGCATGAATACATTTCCCTGCTAGTGGCATCAAACATTGTTGTATTAGTATAAAAACTTTTTTCTCTCAAAAAAAATCCCCAAAAACAAACCAGTCTTCCCATTGTTCTGATCTGTAGGATGACTGTGGATCTGCTCCCCAAGATGTTTAATGACCTTCAAAATTCCTCGGTAAAAGTCACACACACTACACAGAACAGGAAAGAGAATTATGATATCAAAAAAATTTCTTTGCGGCTGGCCAGAGTGTAGCTTTGGCTGAAGCCTCTCATTTATCCTCCCATATATATGTGGAAAGTGTTTAAATAGCCATCATTTGATACAAAAAAGGTGGAAGCATGTGGAAGGAGCCAAGTTACTATAAAGTGTGTCTGAGAATGGAACAACCTGTGAGAGGTATTGGTGACTGAAAACAAAAAGGTTGGTGTAATATATGTCAGTGTTATTAGCTCTTCTGTCCAAAAAGTTCTGACCATGCACGTGGCCAGAGACCTGACAAGCATACACTGATGTGTTGTGATCCATTTGCCTTCAGAAAGGAAAGATGAAAGACTGAGAAATTAAAAGAGGAAAAAACAGTAACTGCAGGACCAGCTTTTGGATCTTTTTTTCTTATAAGTAACACTTTTTTAAACAACTGTACTGCTCTCAGTTTCCTTCTGCTCTCTGCATCTCTTCTGCTTCTCCCTCACTGTCTTGTTTTGGTGTTCCAGGAGCCACTTTTTTTCTTATGTCACTCCAAACCTCTTCCTTTTTTCATTTTGTTCCTCTGACTTTCACAGCCCTCTGGATTGAAGACCTCTCTTCATTATGGCACAAAATGCAGTCTGTCAAAGTAAAGGTATTTCAACCTGTCCCAGTCTCTTTGGTGGTGGTAAACTAGTCATCATCTACATTTTATCTTCTAGAAGAAAACAGGTGCTGTCTCTTCTGTCAAAGTCCTGGATACCTTCCCCTTCCAGCAGAACTCCGAGGCTCAGTTTCTCAAAGATGTAGAAATCCACAAAAAAAATTCCACCTCCTAAAAACACTATTCAATAAATTGAGGGATTCCATAAAACTGTACCTTACCACAAGGAAGAAGCAGCTTAAAGTACTCCCACTGCAGCCCAGAAAGCTTCACAGTGTTGTGTTCGGGGGTTTTTTTTTGGTTTCTTTTTTTTTGTTTGTTTCTTTAAACCTAATTATTATCAGATTACCCCTTTGAAAGAACCAGGAAAATGTCTCACTTTCCAGCTGTGAGGTGCTCTGAGTCATTTTGTATCCTGTTCTGGTAGGATTAACCTTATTGAGGTGGAGTCTGCTGTGCCAGGCATGCCCAGATATCTGCACTTACAGTCTTTATCTCGAGGGCAATACTAGAGAAGAGCACTGCTGATGACAGCCACCCAGCCTGTGAAGACAGTCTGGAGTCTGCTTGTTTTCTGTCTACGGTTACCTGACAACCTGACCATGGAAGACCTGAAGCTGTTGAAGGAGTTTGTGTCCTTTGAAACAAGTACTTTGCAATAAATGAGTTGGCTTTCTTCCTGGAGACCATATCGTGGTGTGGCTCCTTCCTTGCAGACTCCAGAACTGCTTTTGGAGCCAAAACCTGTTTTCCCATACTGCAAGGACAAGCTAATCCTAACGTTTCCATTACCATCCAGGCCCTATCCACAGATGTAAAAACAAGAGCTGGGAAAGAGAATATGTTTGAGACAGGGAGTGCCCCTGAGTGTTTAAACAGATCACTGAGAAGGGTGATGGTAGTGGTGGGGAAAGCACAGTCAAGATTAGATCTCTGGGCATTATTGCACTAAGTTATATAAATAAGAATAATAACAACAGAAGAAGAGAAAGGGAATGAGGCATGTGAAATCATCACATATCACAGTGAGGAATAGGATGTCAGAAGACTGAGAACTGAGCTGGGAAGGAAAAAGAATCACCATCAAAGAGGATAAAAAGAAAAGACAATGGATAAAGAGAAAGAGATATAGGGAAAGGGTAAGCAGACAGGCAATGAATAGAAGGAAGGGGACACAGAAATACAAAGTAATGAAAAGAGGTAGAATATTGGAAAAACTGCAGAGATACCTAAACTACAAAAAGCCCAAAACTGAAGCTAAGTGAGAATAAAGAGGAAGGAAAAGAAAAGTAATTAAATAAAAAGAGGGCTCAATAAAGAAATAAATGTAGAAAATATATTTAAAATTTAAAAAAAAGAAAAAAAAAAGAAAGCAATTCTATGGAGATACAAAATATGAGTGGGAAACTAGGATTAGTTTTCTATTTTGTAAAGTAGTGGAAACCTACCCGTGAAAAGGGCTGTATAAAAACTTGTCATTACTGATTATTTATTGCTCCTGTTTTATCAGGCAAGCTACAATGGTGTAGCTATGTCCAGGCCTTGGAAGAGGATGGTGCCACTTTTGATGCTAGTTTAAATAATAGACCTCTTTATTTGCAGACAGACTCTGATTTTCCTTTGTGACTGTGGCATCCTCCCAGGACAGGTATATCTCCCACGTGTAGGACCTGTATGTGTCGTTGACTAGTCTCTCCCTCTGTGAGGCTGTAGATATTGTGGGGAGCAGTGTTTTGGGTCAGGCTAGAAGTACATTGRGAGAGGAAGGTGCGTGGGGAAGGTTGCAGAGTGCTAGAGTGTGCTGAGCCTGGCTGTGGCCAGTGCTTGTTGCTCTCTCATTTTCATGAACACATCATTCATTCATACATTTTTAAAGGGGATAGAATCATTGTTTAATGAACTTTTGTGAAGAAAACTGAGCAAGGGAGAAAAGAAAAGAAATACTGTGAGCTCCTTACTCCCTAGACTTATGACCTGCATAACTCCAACCATTGTGTTATTTAGACAGCCTTCATCTTTAACCAACATTAAATTTGTATGCTCCCACATGGTTGAGTTGCTACTTTTTTTTATCCATGCAGCTGGGATTTTCTGAGGAAACATGATGGGTCAGGAGGAGGAGGGGAGGCGAGGACAGCCATCTCCAAAATGCAGTGGATGTGCCTTTCTGGCTCTACACTGGTTGCACTCAGGCAAGCTGACGGGAATCGGCGGTGGCAGCCATGCGAATGAGGTCAGAGTTGGTTCCTCCGTGGCTTTTTTATTCTTCCGAGCACTCTGAAAATGTGGGTGTGCATGTTAAAACTGCCCTGTGAGGCAGCTCTGACATGTGGGGCTGCCTGGCACAAACACAGCACATAATAACACAAAGTATTTGGCAGCGTTACAGGGCTAATCTTTACGTAACTGTTCCCGAACAACTTCAAGCGCGCCGAGCACAAACAAGCTTTCCATCAGCCTTCGTCTGCATGCAGATTGTCTTGTGTCACCTGCTTCTCTGCTGAGCAAATACTGGCTGTGGTCATGGCAAGGAAAACCTTCTTTTGCATTCGGAACTGACTCTCCCTAAATTGCCTCCTCGTTTTACAAGACTATTCRTGAACCATAGGCATGTTTGTCAAGAACGTCTCCTTTTATAGAATTTTTCCTCTTAAGCACAAATGCATGCTGGAAATTGTGTTGTGGACTGTTTTCAGAAGAGCAGTGGGAAAACAGGGCCTGATTTTTCGATGATTGCACCCCTGTTGACTTAAGCCATAGGAGGCTAGATGTCTTTTATAGTTAAGACACTGGAGTGGGACTTTGAGAACCTGAGACTGGAACTATAATGTTTCATTCCTTCTACCCTTTGCCCCTCTTGTCAGATTTCAATGTAAGCTTTTTATGATTATTTCTTATGGTTTTATTGCCGGGTTCAATGGGGCCTGGTCTCCATGAAGACTTTAGTACTACAGACAGCACCACCAGGGCACACATTGACAATAACAAAATTGGTGAAGGAAAATAAAGGCTAGATCTTCCCTAGCATCTTTGATCAGTGCTGGTAAATGGGTCTCCTTCTCTTGCACAAAGTCAATCAAGTGCAAACCTTTTCTTTGGCTGGCAGAAGATGAGTGTTTTTAGCTTTCTTCCCCAACCTCAGGTACCACCATCCATCTGCCCAGTACCACCCAGTGCCACCTCCCCACCCACAACGTTCCTTGATTTGGGTGCTCTTTTCCCTCAGCACTGCGCAGCCACAACACATGTGCTGCTGCGCAGCAAAGCCATGTGGCAAATATATAAAAGTATGTACGTTTCTGAATGCTGGAAGAGAGCCCTAATTCTGTTGGCAGCGAAGCTGACTCTTCTTCTTTCCTCGGAGCGGGGCCTGCCGCATTCCTCGGTCCCACAGACATAAACCCTCCCTGGATTTCTCCCAGTGCGGTGGCAGGCTGCCAGCCCGCGACTTCACCCTCGCCGGTCGCTCCAGAGGGGCAACGCCTCTGCCTCGATGCTCGGGGAGCTGAACTCCCTGCTCCAGGCTCATCTCACTCTCTCCGATCTGGCGTCGGACAGCCCGGGGCCCCTCTCCTGGTTCTTGGTTTAGTCTTAGCTGGTGAGGAAAGGTTCCACACCAGGAGGGAAGCAGAGCAAAGGGAGATTGCCAGACCCAAATGTTCCACAGTTGCAAAGAGGGTTTCTAAATACCGAACTTTAAATATAATTTGGCTTGCATGTGGAGTGGTGAGAAAGGGGAGATCTTTCTATTTGCCTGCTGGGATTTGGAGTCTCTGGTTTTCTGGGGACACCTTTCCAAGTTTTTATCATCAACTGTAGGGGCTAGAAAACACTCTCTCATGTTAAATGAAAGCTGAAATTCCTCCTAGTCCTACACACTGACGATCCGGAGCTTTAACCCTGACTAAATCACAACAGCATCTTTAGAATCAGCCCATGCAAGATGTCTCTCACCAAAGAAAGAAAAATCCATACAGAAAGAGTTGCTAAGGAGTCCTGGGCAAGTGCAGCTGTTAAGGGAGCAGTCACTGAGATACAACCAGGAAGGAGGAGAGGCATTTTCTGTGATGTGAAGGAAGTTCATGCAGCCAAAGGTGAGGAGATAGGGTCACCATGGTCTATTCCCAAGACCACCCTATTGCTCCAGCAGTGTATTGATTTGTGGATCTCTGCAAAGCACACAGACCAGGTCAGAGATGTCCCTACGATTCTTTTTGCTCCCTTGAAGGTATGGATTTTTTCTTCTCTCACCTACTTTTTTCTGTATTTCCCTTTCACTTTTACTGTGTTTCAAGGCAGGAGGCTGTTAGTGTTATTTTAATTATTCTCCTTTTGTTTTAAATAGGGTTTAATTTTTAAATCATTCATGAGTTTGCCTACAATGATAAAATGCTTTTTGATTTGCTTCCAAAAAGAAGTATTTGCTAAAAAATAGCAACTGAAGTGCTCCATCCTTTCCAAATGCAATGATTCACTTTTTTTTTTTTTCTTTTTTTTTAATAAGAGCACTTCATTTTAGAAGTGAATAGGGTGCTCTGGGCACGGGCACTGCAGACCAATTTAGATTTCCTAGATTGCTTCAATAATCTGAAGAGTACTCCAGTAATTTTTAACTATTCTCCACCACGTGCCTTCAAACCCATTCATTTTTTAACTGAAGTGACTATACTTAGGACAAACTCTACTGTTCATTTGAAATTGTTCTATTCTGCATATCCATAAACTTGATATTCCAGTATAGAAACTTAATGCAATATTTTGCTGTAAGACTGTGTTACCACTTAGTGCCCCAACATTATTGGTCAACATTTTTCATGCAGTGCTCGTTGTCTGAGGCAGGGCCATGTCACCACTGCCAGTGAGTTGCAGGAGACAAACCCATAATTAGGCAAAGCAGTCTTTACATTTTGAATTTTTTCATCCCAGACTTTCTCCTGCATTCAGCCTTGAGATTCAGTTTCTTTTATGGCTTTTTAATCCAAAGATCAAAATGTTTTTGCAGATAATTTAAACACCCAGTACCTTTATGGCACATATATTTTCAGTTTGGGTAGGGAGTGAAGTGCATCATTAGAGATCTCATAGAACATCATGAGTGGAAGAGGTAGGAAATAGTAAAACACGAGCAATTTCAATCCTTTTCTTCCTTCCTGTTGCACACACTCCGCTTGTGTCATACAGGGTACAGCCCTTCCTGGCACTTTTACTGTTGTATCTAGACTGTTAGTTGTTGCTGCTCTTCAGGGAATAGTTATATTTCAAACACCACCCAGAACAGAAAGCTCATGAGCTGTCTGTAGAGGATTTCATGCCCTAATTCCTCCCACCTTTACCTTGCATATAAAAAGTAGTTATTCTTAGTTCCTATTTCTATAAAAGCGTGTCTGCATTTCTAATATGAGCGTATTGTTCCAGGGAGGGTCTATGCTGCCTTAACTAATTAAAGCTTAACAGTAGGGCAGTGCTGTATACTTTGCAAGTCCACCTGATGTCTTATTCAATCATGATCTAGTGTTAAAATTATTGGAAGGCGGCACAGTTTACATTGATCTGCCTCTGGCATGTCTTTTTGCTAAACGAGTGCCCATCTTTCACAAAAGGTATTAAGAGGGCACAGAGGATACACGAACATGCTCTGGATTATGACCTCTGTGGCAGTCCTGTGGTGCTCCCGGGGAAACGGCTGCCCTAAGGCTGGTTTTGCAGTCTCTTTCTGCTTGCAGGGAGAAGTTTGGTGATGCATTAGCAAAAATGATGCTGAGACACTATAGCTAAGACCATGGCCCTTGTTTTTGTCTTACCATTTTTTATATGGAGGTGGAGAGCACCATGTATATGTAGCCTTAAAGGCCAAACGCTTGTGGTATGAATGATGGACTTTTTGGGTTTGCTATGGTATGACCCTAATGACAAACCAGAGTTGAGACTTAGATTCCAGAATGCRTCCTAAGTAATTTTGAACCTAGTTTGTTTTTGCTTCAGCTGAGTTCTGCAGTTCTCAGCTGCTACTGAGAATTTCAATGAGCAAAATAGACAGTCAGAATATGAGTAACTGATTGACAGAAAAATATTGTAAATATGAAAATGCTGTTATCATTTAATAATTACTAATGCAGTCTGCGTAGGAAGCTCATGCTTTTTTCAGGAATCTTGTGGACAAAGATTTGTTCTGTACTAGATATTTTCTGTTCTTTTCTTACAATATTTATTTATAAATTTAATGTTTCAAGGAAAGAAAGAGTTCTAGAGGCAAGATAGATTGAGAATACAGACCTTATTAGGATTTCAGCCAACAATGTCTACTTCCTATGCCTATTCCTGCCTTGTTGGGAAGACCGTGCTGTTGGCAATGTAGCACTTCTTGAATGAAATGCTAACTTGATCCTGTCCACTTACAAAAACTAAAGATCTCCCATCTTAAAGAGTGGTATCTTAATCAATTTCTGACTGGGAGATTGCATTCTCTCTACTTACATTCCCTGAAATTTCAATTGGATGCAATCTTTTTCTTCACTTAGAGCCATCCCTTTTTTTTCATGTGTTAAGTGCTTGCTCTGTTTCAAGTCTGATGGAGCTGATTTTCAAGAATGGATCTTTCATCATCTACACAAAGATTTGTGCTCTTTTGGAAAAAAATTCTCTAATATATCTATTAAATATATGCTCTCACTTGTTTACTACAATTTTGTGGCATTAATAAGAGAGAGACAGAACAATGATTTCACGTAGTTCAATTAATTTTGAAGAAGAAATAAAGAACATTTTTCTTTCTCAAATAGTGCTGCTAATGTTAGGTTTTGGGTAATAGTTGCTCAGTCAATTCTTCATATAAATATTAAGATAATATTATTGTTAAATTATATTTATCATCCTTCTTCCACTTTTAAGATTGAAGACATAGATTCAGAATACAAAACACGATATTGTTCCTGTACACTTAGCTGTGTAGAACTCAATTTTCTTTTAATTTGGCTTTTTTTTTTTTTTTTTTTTAAGTAGTATAACTGAATGGACATCAGTGAAGTTCTGTGTTTAAAGCAAATGAAGCAACTTCATTGGCCAGAGTTTCCTTCTGAAAGTTATATGTGGAGGCAGCATTTGCTAACATAATGCTGTATTATAATTCATCCTTGCACCTGTCCAGTTAGCCATAGACYCATCCAAGCATACAATATAGTGTAGGAGGATTCCATTCTGCAAGATTAAATCTTCAGTTAAATGAACCTAATGTGGCTTAGGGTGTGTATGGCAGGATATCTCATTGAGAATAAGTTGAAGAGAGGGAGGAGGGCATAAGCATGTCTGCAGCCTAGGCACAACTCTGTGTATTTCATACTGATTTGCTTGTACTTCTGTCATTAGTATATTTTTTATTCTAATATATAAAATAGGAATAAGCTCTGTCTGTTCAGTCGAAATACATGACTGTATATCTCAAATGCAAAACAAGTCAGTCCTTCTTGCTAGACCCATTCATGTCCCCTAAAATATCAGGAGATTCAGACTTATTAGAGGTCAGTTAGCAACCTCAATACAAAGAAACAGAGGACACTGTCTTCCAATTACTCAAAATTGGGTAGAAATATAGAGGAACTACATTAATCAACATTAGCTCCCCAAATGGCACCTGTTTTTTAACTGTCCACTCTAACTTTCTCTCTGCCAGTTACAGGGTTTTAGAACTAAATGAGAAAAACCCGATGGAGTCTGTGCAGATTTTGAGATGTTTTCCATAGGGGAATAGTTTAAATGATATGGGTTCCAACATGGATTTCCTCATTGTCTCCTTCTTTGGAAATACTCCAAACCTGACTGGACAAGATCCTAAGCAACCTACTCTACTTGACTCTGCCTTGACCATGAGGCTGGACTGCTTGATCTCCAGAGGTCCTCATCAATATCAACTCTCCTGAARTCTGGTGGCCGTCAGTGGTGAGAGTGACAAAACTAAAGGGTAACATGGAAAGTCTTTCCTTTCTTTAATTTTGTTTTGGTTTTGACTGGGTCTGTTACAGTTTGCACCAAGGTTTCCCAATCAGACCCAACCAGAAGTGCTGGGAGATATGAGATGATCATATCCGAGTGACTCTAGTCAGAAATGGTCCCATAAGGAGGAGGAGACATATGAGGTGGGAGGGAGATAGTGGGGGCAGAGAAAAAGTGCCAGAGATAGGAAGAGGGACACAAGGTGTAACTGAAGTTCAGTTTGGGGAAGGGACTTGGTTGCAGGAAGGTGTTTACACATGGCTGATTTTCTCAAGCAAGGATTGCTGCAGAAAATTTGGGAATCATTGGTCCATGATATGCAGGCTTTGTTGGCTGAGTTGTACCAGAGGAAAAATGTACACTGGCAAAAGGAGTCTTTTTTCTTCAACTACCTTTTTGAGTGGCATAAGCCATGCCAGCAAAGGGATTCTTGCATCTATACAGAGGGTGTTGCTCGCATATCTRTATCAATTAAGGGTGTGATTTTTTTCATGCTTGTGACTGAAACAGCTTTGTCAACAACACTTTATAATTTAGACCTGGCTTGAGAGCTGTCCGGGCTCTCAAGCAACTGCAGAATGTTGGGAATTTTAGAGTGAACTCCTATATTGTTGGCAAAGAAATAAAAGGACACAAATGCGGCAGGGTAATTTTGAATAGATTTTTTTTTATTGTTATTCACAGCACACAGAGAATTTCTTTTTTGTTTGGAAAGGTGGTGACTGAAGAAGCAAAAATAGCAGCTGTGCRGCTTCATGGCAGGACATCCACTGAAATATAGGCTTTCTTCGTAATCAAAAGCCGAAAGGTTTCTGTTATGACCATATCCTAGCTAGAAAGGGCTTGTGATATAGCTGGACTGTCAGACACTTCCATTGGAAGCTAAGTTTACACTGGTACAAAAASCTGATAAACTGATACAACTTTCTGAACAAGATAAGTATAGAGCAAAAGTACTCTTTTGTAGATAAAATGGCATATACGTCAGGGCTGTTGCAGCCATGGCAGTGCTGGTTGGGAGAGGAAAGTGTGGTTTGCTTGCTCTTTGTCTTCTTCACAATCTTAATCAACTGCCAAGCTGGTGTATGTCTCTGTGTAATTTATTCCACCCTGAAAAAAACCCTACTGTTTTTAAACAAGTCTTGTCATTTATTCTTACCAAAGATACCTGCATTTTGGTCAGAATGATAGCTCTGACATGGCCGAAGTGATAACTCCAAGTACAGTGACATAACAATGTTTAAACAGTTGATTTCCTGAGAGGACAATACTAAAATCTTGCTGATACAGAGAAGAAACAACCTGCCTTCCTCCCTCCTTCTCATGCTGRTTCTGGAACGTGTTTGATGCCCCAKCAAGCTGCTTCAGCTTACTGTACAGACAGAAAATGAATGCAGCAAATACCAATGCAGCATTTTCTGCCGGTTTAGTGAACTAAATTGGTTGGCTTAGAGATCAGGTGAACACTCAGTGTCTCTGCAGAGCAAGAAGCAGCAAGTGCATATTTGAGAGCAAAAGAAATCAATGGAAACATTCTATTTTTTTTTGGTCAGTATTGAACTGATTTTAACTGTCTTGCCAAACTTMATTATGCTGGCTAGGTCACAAAATGATAAACCGGTTCAAGAATGTCCATCCGCAGTGAAATGTGCATTTGTTTAGCTGATTCTGAATATCAGAGCTCTAAGGCTTGTCTGCACTTGAAAGTACTTCTCAGTGTGGCTTGACTGGCACTTTCCCATTCCTCTGAAGAGATGCAGTTTATGAAAGTCACTTGCTGAGGCAGCTCAAACCCAGTTCCAGGAAAAGGCCTTCCTTTTGATATCAGCATTACCAAGTCTGCCTTAGGCTCCTTGTTGCCACAGCCATTTTGATCAGAAAAGGCATTTTTTTCAGGCTTGTAATCAACAGAAATGCTTATCATACTGGTAAAACAGCGAAATGGAGACCAAGTTAAAAGCAGTGTACTTGGAGTTCTGCTGGATAAGAAAATAAGCATTTCCTTGATCACAGAAGGAGTTTTCTTTCAGATGGGGTCCTTAGCATTTAGAAGCAGACTGGTTAGTTGCAGAAACTGGTGCAAGTTATTTTCTTTTTTAAAAACCTATTAGCATTTTTTTAAAAAACCTATTAGCTTTTTTTTTTTTTTGAAAACTGATAGACTGTCACCCTTCAGATCAGTGAATACTTCAAGATTTTTTTAATTGCATGCGTTACTTCTCTGCTACCTTGTATGTTATGTATGTAAAATCAAACCTCCTTAAATTTTAATTTAAGAAAGAAATCTGTTTGGCTAGAAGTCCAAATGGGGGTAAAAGAAACCTGAACAAAAAACTGTTTGGAGAGTAAATGCTGGAAGGTTTTTTCTTTTGTGAGTCAYAAAAAGGTCTTCAGTAGGAAATATTCAGACAGCTGTCCCACGGCAGGGTAATATTGGTGAATGCTGAAAGTTGCACAGATGTTGATACAAAACCAATAGGAGGAGGGGCTGAGGTCACTTGGCTTGTTCAGCCTGGACAAAAAGGAGACTGAGGGGAGACCTCAGCTTCCTTGTGAGGGGAAGAGGAGGGACAGGCACTGATCTCTTCTCTGTGGTGACAGTGACAGAACCTGAGGAAATGGCCTGAAATTGTGTCAGGACAGGTTTAGGTTGGATATCAGGAAAAGGTTTTTCACCCAGAGGGTGGTTGGGTACTGGAACAGGCTCCCCAGGGAAGTGGTCACAGCACCAAGCCTGACAGAGTTCAAGAAGCATTTGGACAACACCCTTGGGCACATGGTGTGATTCTTGGGGGGGTGGTGCTGTGCTGGGCCAGGAGTTGGAATAGATGATCCTTCTGGGTCCTTTCAAACTCAGGATATTCCATGATTCTATGATTCCATGATCCACTGCACATCAGCAAATTTCTCCCTAACAATACACAGTCCATTGCTCATTATTAGTTGCTATGTAATATTCATGCATCTAAAATCATCCAGCACAGGASAGTTTGATCAATTTCTCTGCAACAGCAGTGACTAAATTTAGTGGATACTGTGCCTGTTATGGAGGAGAGGTTGGGATATTTCTTACCTTTACCTAAGGGGCTCTTTTAACAGTACTTTGTGTGTCATTAATACCGTGTGCTTAGAGAACAGGAGTGACTAGTGAAAAGCTGAAGCAAACAACCCACAAGCTGAAATGGTTGGGTGAACTACTCAACAAATACCTATGAAAAATAAAAGCAAAATCCATTTGCAAATTACTTGTTAATCAAAATAACCTGAATCCTTAACTGGTATAATTTGTAGCTAACAGTTTGTGAAGCTGTAATGGGCAAAAAACACTTGAAAGGAATGAAATACCATGGCTGATTTTAATTGGATTTTTTTTACTATTAATGCATCCAGAGATATTAATTTGGTTCTCATTATGAGTGAATTAACTGAAAAAATATTAGGCAGTGAAACTATATATAAATATATGCGTGTGTGTGTGTGTATATATATATATATATATGGACTTATATTTGTTGTTTAGATTCTTCAAAACCTAATGGCCCCATTAGCTTGTACAGTAGAGATTTATGGTTCCCAGGCACTTACACCACCTCCCAAAGTCCCTCAGAGATAATTTGTGATCACACTTCCCAAAGCCCTTTTTCTGTATCAGAGCTGGCAGCAATCTGATCACTGAGTCATCTACCAGGGCAAAACCACCCTCTACCTGTACCTTCAGCCATGTGCATCCCAAACCAGCAGTTCCCAGGCTGTAGTCATCCCCCAGTAGTTTTTCACAAGGGTATAGCAAGAAGTCTGCAGAGAGCAGCTGAAGATTATCAGTTTGCTACATCTGGGTGGTTACTCTGAAAGCTAGAAAGTTGAGTTCACAAGTTTGGGAAACATTAGATAGAAACTTATTTCTCAGCCTTCCTGAAATCTGAAGAGTGCTATCACAACCACCCAGTGTGTGTATGCATTTAAATGCTTGTATTGTGAGTCGTAGAGATATGCTAAAAGAGACAAAAATGCCCTTAATAACATCGACTGTAGGTGCCATTTGAGCAAATATTTATATGGTTGTCTG
Source organism: Amblyornis subalaris (assembly GCA_018881555.1). Lineage (NCBI taxonomy): Eukaryota > Metazoa > Chordata > Aves > Passeriformes > Ptilonorhynchidae > Amblyornis > Amblyornis subalaris. Next base: position 1,478,956 of record JACAXG010000042.1, read on the forward strand.
GCAGCTGAGATTTTTGGAAGTATAATTACCTGCTGGCTGTGAAAGCAGAACTTCTATTCAGGTTGGGATGTTAGGATCAGAACATGTTCATTTAAGGTTTATTGAATAGTGAATGTGAATCACTGTATTCCAGTCTTTAAGGTTTGCCCTGAACCACTATTGAAGTAATAACCAAAACRAAGTAAGCCTCATTGTGATCTGAAATAATTCTATTTTTCACAGTCTCTTCAGTTTCATTTAATCTGTGTTTGCCTGTTCGGTGTAAACCCCCACTGTCTTTCTGAGATTAGGATGCGAACTGCAGAGAAGACTATGCACACCTTTTTTTTTTTCTTCTTAGGGTTTCTGTGAAGTTACAGTCACAATATAAAGATGACAAGAAGTTCAAGACAAGATAAAGGACCCCAGTGAGATTGGACACTGAGAGGTGCACCAGACTTCCTCCTTTTGCTTGGCACTTCTCTTTTTATTCTTTGATTAAAGTCTTTTTCCTTTACTTACATCCTCCATTAAGATGTCTCAGTGTCATTTAGGGTGTTAATTGAGAGGAGGTTTAAGCTCATCAAGGCGATTATAAGTGATAGTTAAAAATTTCTATATATGGCCTATGCTGGAATCAGCACAGTAGGATGCCATTTTTCTTTTATCTAACTGACATTGGTAATAATAGATGAAATTATTACTAAATCGCAGCTGCAGAGATGATATCATGATTTTTTTGTGTAATCTTTGATGAAAAATTAATTTTTGAGAGGGATAATTTAAAATGATTTAAATAGTATTATACTGAAGTCCTTACTGGTAATTAACACCAATCTTGTCAGAAGTGAATCCACTTTTGCAGCTGTTTCTAAAGATACCTACAGTATTTGTAACTTTTCTGGGAGTGAAATTATAGTGTTTGGACTTTATTTTTACTGCATAAGGACCATTAAGAGAAAAGGATGTTAATAGGGAAGGCTTTGTTCTCCAGCAGGGCCAAAGTCTATTTCGCATTTTCAGTGTTTCTCTATGTGTGTATTTAATTAGCTACGCTCAGCATGTAAGCAGAGTTCAGTGTATGCAAAGTAGACTTTACATGGTATTTATATGTATGTATTCGCATGCCAGTGTACACACAGATATGTATATCTTTATGGGTTAGCTATATAAGTATACACAACTTTATTTGCGAGGGTTTTAATTGGTTGAACAGATGGCTGATCAGAAATGCTTCTTCATCTTCATCAGTGACTCGTCTTTCTTTCTTTGCATCGACTTTCATCACAGTGGCAAAAAAGTGCTCTAACGAGAAACAGCTGAAAATAGATTTTTCTTTGGTACTTTCATCATGCTTTAAATGACAGAAGTGGATTTTTTTGTCCTATATATAAAGACCTGCAGGAGAAGGTTAAAAAAGGAAATATAGTGAAATCTAAATAGAAAAATTTGAATGAGAATATRGGAGAGCCTCAGATTATTCCTCTTATCTTCATATTTTACTTTCTTCTTTTTTAAAGTACATGCTGATTTTTGACAAGATATATAGTCGTGGTTATTCACGCCAGCTACAGTACCTGCCAATCAGTTTTTCTTTTCCTCGAGTTTGGTGCAGAAAGGGGGAGGGAGGGACAGGAGTTGAAAGATGACACAATGGCTTAGAGGACTGTTACTTTAGGTATTCATTAAAAAAGGAGTTACATGGCCAGCTTCTGCTGTTTCTGCAATTTTATTATATTCAAATCAAAGTSTCACTTCTGTAGGCTTTATAAAGGAAACAATGTGCCTTATAAACAGAGTGCAGGGTTCACGTAGGAGTGGTTCACTTACAAGCAGATTCATGGCTTGAGTTTATGTATAGATATGTGAATAATCTATCCCATTTTTAATTTGAAAGAATGAGTTATCTGCTTTTTTTTTTTTCCTGTCAGTGTTGAAGTCTTTTGCAAACAGTTGCTTTTATTCTCTGAATTCCTGTGGATACATCGCAGTTGTATCCACTTCGCAAATTGGTAAACTGAGGAATGCCTTGACTGAGGAAACTGGGAAAATCATACAGCTGGCTGAGAGTCAAAAGCAGAAGTAGAACTTGGGGATTCTGCTCTCTTCTCGTTTTTCTCCGGAAGCAGACCAAAACCCCTGGAAAAGTATGGTTTACAAAGGAAAAATTACTCTCCATATTTAGCTCTGTTTGAACTGAATGTGAAAGAAATACTCCATGGTTTCAGTGTAAAAACCTGACTTTTTTTTCCGAGTAGAGCCTAGTTTTCATAGGCTTTCTCCTCAAAACGGAGTCAGCAATCTGTCCTTGTGCCCAGTGCAGCTGTARAAGGACCACAGTCCTTGCCAAGTGTGTGGGGAGGCCCAGAGGAACAAAGAAGTGGTGAAGCCTGAGGCTGCAAGCAGAGGTTTTTCATCAAGGAGGGAGTAGCAATAGAGGAAGACTAGCATTTTTCAGTACTGCTGKAATGGGTCAGTCCAATGCAGATACTCCAGAAATTAAAGGGAGAAATATGTAAACAAGAAATTTCTGGAAGTTAAAGATGTGTAGGGAGCGGTGAGTACCTCACAAGCATGAGATATGGGAATAGGCAACTTCTAAATTCCATTATTAAAAGACTTTCTGAGACAGAGATTGAAACCAGAATTCAAGGATAAGTATACATGAGCACCATCTGGCTCTCTAGTTTCAGTTCTTTGGACTGGGACAGTCTGGAGATAGAGAAGACATTATTAGGACTATCTCCTTACAGCTTTGACGCAGCCGCTCATGTGCTTAAAACAGCAGTTGAAAGTTGTACTGGAATTTTCTTTTTCTCCCAGACCAATTACGGCAAGTTAAGGATGATGTTTGTGTGCTGGAAGGAGAAAGAAAAGATGCTGGGAATAAGAACAGCAGCTTCAGATTTTTTGAGTCCCTCATTTCWGATTGTGACCCCTTGTCTGCAGGCTTTGAAACCCTGATAGAAATGGTGTGGGTTTGGGAGGAGGTAATCTTGGCTCAGGAGGTCCAGCAGATGGTGTTGGCAAATGGCAYTGCAGGCTCCTGCAGCGTGGTGCAACACTCTGGAGGTGGGTAGGGGAGCAACGAGGTTGTGGGAAGCAGCTGGTGGCAAATATACTCAAGATGGCTCCAGTGAGCAACCCCAAACAGCCTAGTAGGGTGGAGAAGGAGCAGTGTAAAGCTCAGTGCAAATGAACCAGCACTGTGGTTGTGTCCCACCTCAGGAGGGTGTGTGAGAGGTGAAGGTCGGTAGCTGACAGAAACACGGGTAATGCACTGCTGTCCTTCTCGCCCTTACCCTTTGAGGGGTAAACCTTTCTTAACACAAGCCTAAAGTTTTAGAACCCAGAAAGGCTGCCATTAAGAAAATCTGTCTTCGTGACTGGAGGCGCTCAGTTCCCTTTTATAATGGTATATGTCTGTAGGCTTTCCACTGGAGACTGACACATCCTTACAAGCCAAGGATACTTGGGAGGTGGTCAGAGGACTCAGCTGCCTTTCTTCTCTCCCTTTCTATTTCCCTCTTTTAATATAAAAGATGATGAAAATAATCCAAGAAATTAATATAAACCACTTCTGTCTCCAAAGAGATTAGTAGCTTGGAAAAAGTAGGAGTCAGTTCTTTCTAATGTATTGATGCTGGTAACTTCAGCTAGAAAAGATTTAGGTGTTACTTGGGGATAAAGCAATAGCATAAAACTAAAACAGTCAAGAAACGTATGCTTGCCTTCTGACTTGTTCAAAGCACTAAGGCAGGTAATCAGAAGGGATCTGCAGCATTTACACATCAGGTAGCACCAGCTCGGAGCTAGACTGTTATGGGCGTGAGTTCATGCAAAACAGCTTCACACAGCTTTGCCAATGTATCTTCATCCAGAGCTGTTGTATTTTTGAGAGCTGTGGATCTTTATCTGCGAAGCCTTAAAAACATGAGTAACTTAATTTTATATGTATTGCAAAAAGATTTTCTGCAACAGTGAAAACAAGAAACAAGAATGACACTAGTCTCCTAGTGCATTTCTCTGGGGCTCGTGATATCTCTGGTTATTATTTACCTTGCCTGCCTGTCTTGCCATTATTGTCTTTTACTCCGTAAGTGCGTCATCTTAAGAAGTGCTGTGAAGCAAGTGGCTGTTAGGTATTCAGGCCAGACATGGGGAAGGTAGACAAAAAAGTACTCTTGGTCAGCTGAATAGGACATCCTCGTTGCAGTCCTTGAACTAGGGTCCATGCCAAACATTCTATGCTATTGCTTCCAAGATGGACAGATGGGGGCCGTATAAAATAAGACAAGATTCTCCTTCCTTGCCAATGTCTAAGCATGCTGTCTCCATACCTGTTCCAGGTGTGGATGTAAAGGAGCAAGGTGACTCTCATGCACATCATGCATAACATGCACGGTTAAACAGAATTGAATATGAATTGTCACATCTTTTGCTGTTGCAAATCAGTGCCATAATTCTTCAGTCCATTTATAATTAGAAAGAAGGGCTATTGGTTAAAAAGGTCCTTAAAACTGAACTTGTTGAGATCATATCTCCATATATTAGGAGGGTTTGGGGGGTTTTAAGAGTGATTTAAACATAAACAAGGAAAAAGTGAATGTGAGTATAGATCGTATTTTTGGTATTTTATTCAATGTAAGAAGGCTTGACAGTTGTGGGTTGGGTTTTTTTCCCCCCCTCTTTGTTCGTTCTCTTTCCTGTTATATATCTAACTCCATTTACTATGATCTATGCCTGAATTGCTGGTGAAATTATGATATCATAACAGTCAAAAAGATAAAGGGAGGAATGAATCAAGGAAAGTAAAGGAGTTTTAGTGGTAATTCATGTTACATTTTGTATTTTTCTTTTGTTAACACCACTGAGCTGTACTGCAGTATAGTAGTATAACCTTTTGGAGAGGGTAAGTTTAAAATCTTTCTTCCTTCCCCATCCTCTTCAACCATGCTAAGTATTTTTAAATCACTAATCAGTTCAGTGATTAAAATACAGGAAAACCAAACTGACATTTAAAAATCTCAAAAAAAAAAAAAATTCCCCAAACCTCACTCAAGTAACAAGAATAAAATAAATGTTTTGGCATTCTTCCTTCATTCATGATGAAGTATGTGCTTTATAGAACTAACTCCTGGTAAATTATTTGTAGGTCACTTTTAAAGAAGCTCCTGAAGTAGTACTGCATCCCCTGAAATGAAAAGACACATAGATTTTCTGTTCTTTATAAGAGACATGCTTATACTTTAAAAACATTTTTGCAATGGGTTTAAAGAATGATAAAGACGTTTCAGTGTTACATATGTTTGGAGCTACAGCAGTTTCTAGTGATCTGAACTACAGACACACAAAAGTGCAAAAACAACCTTGAAAATGCTTTGGCAGACTTCACATGTTAATCACTGCAGAATGGCTTCAAAATTAATGAACAGAGTGCAATTGTTTCTGTGTAAGTGCCTCGCTCTGGGATGTAAGTGAAATAGAAATTTAGTGTAGTAGTTTTCAAGACAATGATTAATATTTACATTTATGAGCTGGAAAGCCCCAAAATGTTATAAAAAGGTAACTTTTACAAAGTAGAGTGCTTGTTTCCCTGCTAATAGGCAGCACTTAGCCATCTAAAGTCAGTCTCTTTCTCTCTCCCCTGCCTTACCAGAAGAACAATTGTAATGCTGACGGTAATGCCAAATTCATGTATGTTTTTCTTCTTGTTATGCCATTAAGATGAATCATTTGCAGTTAGACTATATTGCTTCCTCCTTTTAAAATGTATTTTGTTATTTCACAGTTGTACTTTACTTTTTAACATACATTTACTTTATTTGTATGTTTTTTAACTTCAGACATAGTGCTAAAAACCTTATTTATTCTAAGCTGTTCAAGAAGAGAATTTAAATGCATCACAGGTTAGGTAGATGTACCTGAACATTCATTGCCAACTACAGTCCAAAATATTGTTGTTCATTGTTCCCTTCTACATATTCAAGAGATATTTGATCAAAATGTATAACAAATATGAAAACATATAAAAGCTTTGAATTTTCTATGAGGAAAAGAAAATATGGAAAAATAGTACGATATTGTACTATGCTTAGGGGTGCTGGTTAGGGTATTTATGCTGGAGAAAATAGCAAAATGCACAGAGCCTGACTAGTTTCTTGGAATCTTATGTTTAATGCTTCTTCAGTATGGAAATCATGCAAAATTACTTGAAAATGGCTGTCAAGTGTTTGATCATAGCAGTATAGAATCCCCAAGAAGAAGAGGAAAAAAATCCCAGAAAAGTTTTGAGAAGGTTTGAATATCAAGTAACAGACTGGGCTGCTGTCTTCATACTTCTGGTGCGTTTTTAACTAGGCTACCTTGTGTTCTTTTCTTTCGTTTCCAAACCCAGTATTTAAAAGTCCCATATGGCAATAGATATTGCTGGAATAGAATGYATACTGTTCTGGAATCAATTTTATCTGAGTTAACTTTCTGTATTTTAGAATGCAGCTGAAATATTTTGCCTTCTCTGCATTTTCTTTTGACCTGGTGCTTGTTCCCTCTCCATTCTCTTGCCTGCAGCCCTCTGGATGGGTGTTTATGTAGTATACAGAACTTTCTTTTTCAGGCCTGTACAGATGTAGAAGGCACAGGGGAGAGGGGAGTAGTATAAGAGTTGTTCTGCCCAGTGGCATATATGCTTAAGATAACAGACAAAGGAGGATTGAAGGTGACATATTCTTTGTGATAATACCAGACCAGACACATTAGGTATGTACTCTTCATTAATGGGACAAGGATGGGAAAGAATGTGAATACAAAAAGCAGAATCTTACTTGGAACTTGGTGATGCCAGAAGCATTATTTGACTTTTAAAGAATGAAGTTAATGTTTAAACTTAATTTTCCCTTGTGATCTGAACTGATGACTCTGCCTTTTACTCACAGACCCTTATCATAGGAGTCGACTCATGCTCAAGGTCAAGGAAAAAGTCTGAACAGGGATCCTGTTAGGGAATAATCCAAAAACGTGCTTGTTTTACTTCATATCCTGCTTAGTAGAGACTCCACTGGTCGTGACTGACAGCTCTTTTCAAGCATTAGAGATTTTGTGTCAATAGGTCAATAGATTTAATATCCTGGGGATATCCCCTTCAAATTGCTGATGGGCACCTTACAGCAGCCAAAGGCCTGACCTCGGACCATTTGCAGATTTAAACTGAACCAACTGGATGTCAAACTAGGACTTTGGGAGACTAACCAGAACAAGGTGCGTAGTCTGGTAGTACAGCCATGATCTGAACTGGGCAAACGTTGAGTTCACCTTCTGCAATAAAACCACAGAGAAAAGAAATCATATRTTCTTGAGCTGTTCTTTGCTGGGCAAAGGTGTTTGCAAATCTAGACTAATATCTACAATTGTGCCTAAGCTACATACATTTGGAAAACAAATTGTGGGAAACTACTTATTTGTTTCTTAATGTATTTTTCATAGTGTTTTTGACTGATAAGGAACATATGCCATGTGAATACTCTCTTCTTGTACCTAGTGTCATAGAGAAAGTAAATGTGATAATATTAGTGACTGATGAATCAGAGAATCTAAAATTTCCTTCCTATCCCTAGTTATTTGAAAATATTTAAAAGGCGATTATAAGTACCAGTTTTGTTGAGAAATCTTTAGTCARATTTTAACTGGAATCAACACACAAGAACAGACCTTTCTTAGATCTCCTTTAGTTTGGTTTTCTTTTTTGTTTGGGGTTGCTTTTTGGTTTGGTTTGGTTTTAGCTCTTTTTCCCCCAAAGTAACATTTGTCTTTCTGGCTTCTTATTTTAAGCCAGCTGATGGTGGTTTTGAGATTACATTCCCACAATTTTTAGGAAAATAAGTGGAAAAGCAGAGAAGGGATACCCACATCAGTTTCCTACTGAGAGAGATACATGTCTATAAGCTAAAGTGCATTATTAGTCAACTGAGAGTACACATGGATAGAGACATTACCAATGTACCAGCTACAGTAAAGGCTTCAGACTCAGCTTGAACTCCATTAGATATAGATAATACAATCATGAGTCAGGAAGCCATACGCTTCATGAGTTGTGTATCACATTGTTTCCTTTCCTGAGTCCAGAGGAAGGTCTTGTGCAGGGTCACCAGAAGCTCAAGGGTGTGTCACTAACAGCTTGAGGGGAATTGGATCTGCTAGCATGAGTAGCACTGTCACAGGAGGATGTTTTTTCRCTGTTCCCAGTGGATCTCCAGAGCTTCCATACACTAATTAATGATGGAGGCTGCTGTTGTGGGAAAATAACATAAAGGCCCAGATTTTCTGCTGCAGGCAAGGAGCAAGGAGTGCTAATTGGGAGGGAAGTGTGAGCAAAGATGCCACTTTGCACTGACTGAYCATTAGCCAGCTTTTGTCCCTTGCCATGAGTTGGAGCAATCTGAGGGTGTGTGTAAATTAGGTGGACTGCTAGTGGCACCAAAGGACCATTATGTTGGCTGGGCCATGCTGGTGTGTCACATATACTTGCCAGCGTTGGTATTTTATCTGCTGGGAAGCAAAAGTGAAGAACATCATACTTCAGTTTTGAGAAAGGGCTAAGGACTAGTTTGGAGAAGTGGGAGGAAACATTAAGTGAAAACCTAAGGCCTTTATTGGAATTTCTGCATTAACCTAACTCTTCAAATGTTCAGATGTCTAGAAAAGGGGCTTTTTGCAGAAGGTACTGATGAATGGAAAAGACTCTCTGTCTGAATATATATCAGTGCTTCAACTTCTGCTACTACCAGAGTGTAGCAGGTAGTCCATCTCCAAAACATCCCATGCAATCCATTAGGCTGCAGGTCCAGCGGGTCAAACTTCTCGGATGATCTGCTATAGAAAATTTCTTATGAGTATCTATACAGTGTCCTTTTGACAAGCTCCTTTATGCACTGGTCTTCTTTCTCTTCAGCTTTCTCACAGGGGTGACAGGATTTGACCAATATACATGACCAGTATAGGTAGGTCAAGGATGACGTGAAGAGCCAAAAAAGGGAAAAAAAAACCCAAAGGCCAGTCAAAGATCTGGAGTTCTCACTATGAGTAGGATTTATGAGATCTAACAGAAATGTGAGCTGTCCTGTCAGCTTTGCATTTGATTTTTTCCTTATCAGTGCAGAGACAGAGTTGTTACTGTTCCTGCACGTTATGGTACTTTGGCACTAGGCCACTCTGTTCATACGTGCCAAGATGCTTTTATAAAACCATTAAAAAGCAGTACTAATTAGATATTTAGAGGACTAAAAATCCTGAAGAATAAAATACCAGTAAAGCAGTTATGACCACAAGTGTGTTTTACATAAGTAAGCCCATAAAGGGTTTTCCTCMCCGGTGAGAGCAAAAGTTATAAAGCCCATGTTTCTTTCGTAGTAGAACAGGTTAAACTGTTAAATGCTTTTTATGTATGCTACTATTCCATACATTTTCTTTCATTTAGTGTCTTTTCTCATGGTCATATTTAAAGGCCCCAGCATCTTACCTGTTACTGCACACACAAAAATATGATCTCTACCTTAATTGCTTGCAATCTCTTAACCTTTCAGTTTAAAAACACGTTGCAAGGCACATTTTAAGAAAGCAAATAAATACTGTCAAAGATGTGGCAGAGAATTAATGTGGCATGATTTAAAAACTTTTTTATTTAAAATTGTTTGTTTTCATGGAAGTTCCCATATACTGCAAACTTCGAAGTTCACTAGGCTACTTAACCAAGCAAAAGAGCGCGTCCAAGGAGACGAAGCCTACTGTGTCATGAATGGCTTGGAAAAGAGAAAGATGGAAGAAACATTCAAAGAGGAATTAGGGGTCAGTCAATGAAAGGCCTGGGGAGCAATTTAAAAACAAAGAGAGGACAGCTGCTTGTACTTTCTCACAAAATTTTGACTGAGTGCTAGAGAACATTGTGGGCACCAAGAGGAAAAATAGCTTCTAAAAAGATTAGACAAAGTCATGTAGGTCGAACATGAAGTTACTGGGTCCTCTTTTAATCTTTAGGATTATTAGACAAGATGACCTGATGTAACTGCCTTAAAGGAATATGTAAGTTGCTAAATGGAAGTCGGGAGAGAAATTTAGGGAACAGCCRTTCTATTACATTTCTTCCCTAAACATCCGATACCATCAACAGTCAAAGGCAGGATACACAGACCTTTGGTCAGGTCTGGTTTAGTATCTCTTAAACACACGATGCTGATCTCAAGCATAGTTGTGGCTGACAGCCTATGTGAATAGTGGCAATAAGGTTTAGTCCTTTTGTGCACTCTGGATACATTTTAGAGACTCCAGTCCAAAGCTGAGGAGTGGTCTGAGAATAGAAGCGCCAGCCGCTCATTGCAACTATGAGGCACAGCAATCAGTCCTGCCACATGACATGAGGTTGCAGTCATGGATCTTTGCCATCCACCCTCTTTACCCCTTTTAAATTTTGTCTGTATCCACACCTACYTTCTCTAGTTCAGAGTAAATGTGTCTTCCTTCTGAAACATGGCAATGAATCCAGAAAACTGGACAAAGGCTTTCCTTGCAGCAACATTTGGCCACAATCTGTATTAGACCAGTCTGACACGTTTGTGTAGAATTAACAGGTCCAACAGGTCCAAGATTGGTAGTAGATCATCTCTCAGCTTTTTTGGACTGTATTGTACCTTACCATCTAGCTTGTGCTTTGGTTTCCGAAGGCGATGAAAAGAGAGACTGTTTTTCCAGTTGAGTGCAGAGTACAGCAGAGAAATAAAGGTGAATATATTTCTGTTATGTGTCCTGATTTGCCTCTGTGCTGTTTGATATTCTGACCCCACTGTTCTATTTCCAAAACAACTGGAGACTCCCCTAAACATCTGCAGGAGGTGTCAGAATCACTKGGGGGGCAAAAAAAGTATACTGTACATCTACATAACAAAAATGCAGGGTAAAATGATTGTCTGGTCTGTGATGATTCAGCCTTGCTGTATTTGCAGTTCCACACTAGCAAGTGCACACGGACACAGACACACACACAGATGCATACAAGCACAGGAATGGCAGGGGGAAAGGAGGGAAAATTTTATAATTATGAGATTAACAGAAAATAAAACAATGGGGTTGCTATATTTTACCTACAATGGTGTCTGATTCAAAGACTCTTTGCCTTAAATGATGTTTATCATCAATGTTATCCTGTGTGGATCTCTCTATTTTTGTTCCCTGGATTTTGTAATCCTCTTTCAGCTTGATACCTTGTTTTTCTTAGCTGCAGGGTATAATATAATAAAACTGGTATGCATCCATCTGTAAGTTGCACTTAAGCTGATACGTGCACTGTGTGTATATATACATAATATTTTTAGAAAATATATAAATGTGATACATATATAGGCATATATATATATGCACACAGAAATTAATACTTTGATGTATTTAGCATCTTCAACTAATTATACCTTGCAGTCTCATGTTAATTCCCATTTGAAACATTTGGCACTATTCCTCCTAATTCATTTATATTAATGAGGGGAGGATCCTCTGAGCAATAATCAGTTAAAAATCATGACTAGCTTTGTTAATAAATACCAGATTGGTACATGATACTGTATTGGCTTGTCCTTAATTAGGAAGCACTGGAAGAAGTACCAAGAGGGAAATACTCATAAATTTTTCTTTTAAAGTCTAACTGCTCTCTTTCTGGTATTTGCATCTTTGAAACAGAGAGAAAAATGATAACTTTGAAATTTTTTAATTTTCCTGCACTTAAAACAGCTTATTTTTAATTAAGATATACATTTGATATAGAAGGTTTTCCAGCCAAGTCCATGTAAGGAAAGAAAAATCAAGAGAATCGTCAGCAACATTTCTAAGTATTAGGTAATTGAAATACTTAATTTAAATATTAGAAAACTGGAAGTTTTATGAAGCATTTGGGGAGGCTGGATGGCTCAGGGAACTAGTAATGAACTAGTGAGGTCTTCATTTCTGTGTGATTGATTRCAATTGCATCTAGGAAAGGCTAGAAAGTCTTTCCTGTAAGCCTGTGTGCAGCAGTGGTTCTGCTATCATAGGCCAAGTCTTACCCTCAGTCGGGACTCCAGGAGCAAATGGGCATCAAAACAATTAGCAGATGTTAGAGAGGACAGGCATGCAATATCTTTGGAGTCTGAATTTTCTGGAATGGTAATGGGTAAGTTTCTCATATAGTCATTGAATTTTTCCTGAAATTTCCAATCTCACAATCCCTTAAAGTGGCAACTTCTTCTGGCATCACTTACAGTGATTTTTTTTCCCCTCATGTCTTCTAAATACTTAACATCACTGTAGGCTCACCATTGTGCTTGTTTATGCCAAATACCTCCAGTATATATATGCTTATTTTATCAGTAATCAGTATTATGAGTTACTAATAGAGGAAAAGCATAATTAATGATGCTTAGTTTTTGAGATCTACTGAACAAGAGAATGGCAGGGACTGACAGCCCTATTTATGCCATGGTGAAAACTGAAGTCATCACTTCTTCTTATAAGGATCTTTAGAATAGGTTACTGCTTTGAAGCCTGAATCATAGATGTGCTGATCTGGACTGCAGCAGCACTGACTCTGCTCTGGCCAGGACAGTGCTGCTGGAGAGAATATGGCAATATAAACCTGTTTTTTGTTGGTCAGATGGGCTTGAAAGTGACGTAATAGGTCACTGTGCAAATATTGCTTATACACTTGTTTGATCTGAAACTCTTTTTCAGTCCACCTGTGGCATACCCTTGAAGCTCTTCTTTCCTCCACCTGTTTGTTCAAATCTGTACTTTCAGAAGAGAAGCCCCTGCACTCTGATGTTCATAGGTGTAGGGGCAGTGAGAGGGTTAGTTGTGGGCAGGCATTTGGCACTGTGCTCACTCTGGCTAAGCACTTCTGATCTGGAAGGCAGGAGACCATCCTATAGTACTGCTGTCAGTTTATGAAGTTGTGCCTCCATTTTCCCCTCCAACATTTGTTTTTCCAGCCTGTTTATCCTGGAAGCAGCTTGTGGCAGGACACTGGTTCTTACAGTGTATTCATATAGCTTCTGGTGCAGTGAACTGGGCCTCCCTTTGGACCTCAAAGAATTGCTGAACAACAAAAAGTCCTGGCAKGGCAACAGGAGGAGGAAAACCTCGAGGGCAGGTGTGCAGAGAGCGGCACCGTGGGAGGCACGGCACCTTCCCATGTGAGGGAGAAGAATGACTTCCAATGGCAAGTCCATTGAGAGGAGTGGGGTGGTGATGATGTCTAGTGTAGCTGTACTTACTCGGGGTGGACCAAGCCCTTGGTATGTGGCATGGGATGGCAGGCCCTGGGCACTGCAGGAACAAGTGGAGGGCTGTGATGAGAAGGCAGAATAGATACACAGTGAAAGCAGATCTGTTTTGAGAAGCTCGTTTTCAGACATTTACCTGTATCAGAGTTTCTCCAAATATTTCTTAGCACCCACTACACCTTCTCCTGTTATGTCTTTTCAAGCTCTGTTGACTTTACTCCCCCTCTCTTTTCTTTTTCAGGACTTGCTATCTCTTGAATCAATAGCTTAGAAAGGCTGCTCTGTTTAGGATCAGAGAGGCATGAGGAAATACTGTTGAAAGCAGAAGAAACTTTTTATGGGACTGAGTTTTGTCTCCTGATCTCACCAAGTCTGATTTCCTGCTGGTCTCCTCTTTCTCTGGTGCTGACACACAACATCAATTTTATTTTGTGTCATGAAGGAAGACTGGGAGGGCAGCACCAAGGGATGAGGGAGAAGAGGGATTGTTGGGGCTGGACAGTGTGGGRTGGTTGTTCCTCAGAGTACTTCCCAGTCTTAGCATCTATCTGAATCATAAGTTGTGTTTATGACTAAAGAAATAAACTTCAATACAGTCCCAGTTTCAAACTCTGTTTAGCAATCCTGAGCAGAAAGTGTCACTGTTTGTCAAATAAGAGTGAGGAAAAAAACCAAACAAACAACAAAACTGGGAAATTAATTAACTTTGACTATCTTTTAATTGCTCATACAAATGATAAAATATTTCTAAAATAATAACCTGGAAACTGTTTTAAAAAATTACTTGACAGGAGCCTTTTAAATTTACCAGTGACAGAATGATTGCAAATGTATATGAAACAGCTGCTTTCAGATGCAGGTAAGCTGCTACTGAAAAGAGATATAATCCTAACTGTTTATGCCTGCTTTTGATGATAGTGCAGTTGAGTATTGTGTTATTTAATAATGCATTCCAGCACCTGTTTAGAGAAGGTATATTCCACTATGGTCCAAAATTAAAACAACCCCATTACTTGTCGGRGTTTCATTCATAATTCTTGTATCATGCTCTGATTAGAGTATACATTGAACCTCAGATGAGCATTACCTAAGGCACATTGAGTTAAATGCACTGTATAAACTAGGCACAAACCACAAAGCTACCTTTAACTTGCACAAAACAGCAAGTGGAAATTGATTAAAATATGCATTCTACTAATATAACGGCTGGTCTCAGTATAAAAATTAATTAATGCTAATAGTACACAATCAAAACTGCTTTTAGAAATCTTCTTAGAACATTAACTAAAATGTTCATCTTTTTAATGCATTTGACTGAACCTCTGAGACTAAAAGCTTTGCTTCCTCCATGCAAATGTGAAAAAAAATCACAGCCTGAATTTTCAAGTGGTTATTTTATAGCAACCTCCCCCAGCCATTTGCTTTTGGATTTCTTGTTAACCTGAGCCTGGTCCCAGGCCATGTGTGAGGTTGTACTATTAGCTACTACAGATTAAGGTGGCAGCCCTGGGAATCGAGGCCAATAACATATGCAGATTGAGCCACAGAGCAGAGAAGGAGATAACTAAATGAAAAAAGGGGAAAGGGTATTGTGTTTAAAGAGGCAGCACAGCGATATTCTGGGCTTTCAGCTCACAGTTAGTCTGAGCATAAGGAGGGAATATTTGTAAAATAAAAACAAAAAACCAAAAACCGAAACAACCAAGCTCCAGGGCACTCTCTTCCTCTCGGTTTATTTGTTTGGTTTTTACATTTGGGCATTGGGATGAATTTTCCTTAGCTGGTTTAATTTCCAAAATATAAAACTTTAAAGAGTCAGTTCTGTGGGCACAGCAAGGGTCTAATCCTCTGGCTCCCATGGGATCTTGTGAGAGGTGCTTTGGTGTAGCCTCAGACTCTGAGCCTCCAAAGTAAGAATTCCCTTTGGATGGTGTCAAATCTGTCAGTATCATTGGTGTATATATTCAATATAGGTTAAGTTATTTAATAATAGAAGTGGTTTTGATACATCTACATTATACATATATTTATATATATACGCACACATACTGGCACACACATAAGTATACTTATATTTATATATGTAAAGTTCTCATTATTCGCAGGTACTGGGTTGTAATTTTTCTTCTGTTTTTCCCCTCTCCTTCCTAGTCCATCTGACTTTGATCTCTATTTTGCTTCTGTTTCTCAGAATCCACCTCAAACCTTTCTGAATTTCAGGTCCATTTTTTTCCTCATTTCCCCAAATACCTCTGCATCTTTCTAAAAATCCAGAAGTGCTTAAATCTCAAGATGTCTGACCTTACAGATATGCTACCAAAACCTACACAAACAGCAACAATCTACACTGTAAAATGGTTTTTTCTGGACCTTATCTGCCAAATTCTTCAACAAGAGTTCTCAAAAACCTGGTACCTGGACATACATGGTTTTCACAGTTCCAGCACTCATCAGATTTTTCCCATTTATGCTTCTGGCAATGTGTGGTGATGAAATTTGATTGCATCATTAAAAAACCCAACCAAAAAAAACAATCTTCCTTTGAATGATGTAAACATAATCAAACTTCTCACTTTGTTGATGTGCTCAGCAATCTGGGAAAACAGGAAACCGACTCAGTTTCCAGCTCCTACATAAGTTGGAGGAGGTTGCGTGCACTCCTCATTTGTTAGCTTCTCATCTTCAGAGGAAGGAACCACAGCTTGTTTCTCTTTTGCTCCTTCTCTTTTTTGTGGAACTAGTTTTGGTTAAGTTTTACATTTCCCTGGGGAAACTTAGGGAAGTGCATCCAGAAAAAACCACCTCCAGTCTTCTACACCTGCTTCCCTGTGCTTGGGTTCTGCTATGGTCGGTTTCAGAGTGGCCAATTTGCCATCTTCTCAGTTTTGCTTTGGGTACATATTTCATTGCCCTTTGCTTTCTTTACAGGTACAGCATAGTGTCTTTGTTCCCTTCCAGGCTTACAGTGACCTGGGCCATCTGAGCCACAAATATCTGTTAGTGCTGTCACAGAGATCCAAATTTCTGCTCCTCTATGGAAAGATACTCTCAAGGCAATCACTGGTGCTGTCTGTTCCAAGGTTTTTCCCTCTCCTTATACATTTTGATAACCAAACCATTAACATACAGAAACATTCCATCGTAAGCCAGGTGAGAGGTAGCTAGCCGTTCTTATTTTTATTTTTTTAAATTTGCATTTGTTCTAAGTTTCAAAGACAATTTAAAAATACAAAATCTCAACAGATGACTTCAGGAGACATTATTAATGGAAATATTAAACAATTAAAATCAAACCTTTAATGTAATTGAACAAAGTGTTCATCCACCCTGCCAAATGGAGTGAATAGTTATAAGTTTTGAGAGGACAGATGGATGTGTGGCAAGCCATCCAACTTCCTGGGTAGCTCGAGAAATCAGCAAACTACTAGAAAGGCATGGATAACTGGACCTGTGGGATACTCAGGGCTAAATGATCCTAAAAGCAAGACAGCTATCTTTCAGCAGTATTTACAGTCACACATTAGAGAAATTGATAATCATTAAAGAATTATCTTTAAGGAGCAAATGTAATCCATGGTTACATATTTTACGTTTTCTGCCTGGGGATGATGAATTATTGGTAGTCCTGAGAAAGGCTCCTTCCTTTTCATTATTTCAGAGCAGATGGAGATAAAGTTGTAGGTGATGAACATGGCTAAAAGATTGGTGAAAGCCCACTGTGATGGGGGTGAGCAGCAAGGGTGGCTTGAATCTATTTGAGAACTGCTAAGACACTCACTGGTTGTTCCAACTACATTAAGCAAGATGGCTAATAAGTACCTCAGCATAAGGAAAAACTCTCTGCTTTAAAAGAAGTGCTTACCACAGCACAGGTTCAATGGAGCAAACATTTGATCCAGGGACACCTTGTACAACGTGGATTTTATTTGAAAGTTTTCCTTGATCATCCGACACCGAATTACATGAAATCTAATGAAGGAGTGAATTACTAGGGAAAATCGTAGATCCATCAAATCTAGTCTATTGTCTTTTAAAAATAGCTTGCAATGGATATTTGAAGAAAGAATCTCAGAAGAAATCAAATACAGACTCTTTCCTGCTATAGTATCCCAGTTTCTGGTAATATTTTTTTCCCCTGGTGCAAGGGGATTTTGAGCTGAATGGGACATCTGATGTCTTCAAAGGGACTTTTCTTTCATGGTTTCCAACTGCTCTCTGAAACTATTTGTACTATTAGCATCCAAAACATATTCTGCAAGGACGTCCGCAGTTACATCTAAAGGTACTTCCCTTAGTTTGTTTTGAATGTGATAATTGATATTTCAATGCAGACAGGTAATCCAAATTACTTTGTCGTTTTTTTTTTTTAAATTATACTATCTAGTATAAGACCTATGATTAGTTATCTTTACTTCAGATTTTTTTTCCTTTGTATAGACTTGTGTTTTATGTCACTTTCCCTTTCATCACTCAGCTACTCAACATTGTATTCTTCTCATCTAATCTGAACTCTCTGAATACCAGATACCTAATCTGAGCTAGTTCTGCCCTATGACAGGCATCTAAGAGAAACAGAATCAATCATTGGCTGGAAACACTGTTGTTTTACTCATTGTTTATAGCATCTCCACTAATTCATTACTCTACAAGCCTTCTCATTCTGAGTTTCTTTTATTGGTATTTCTGATGAATTTACCCAGTAGAGAAATTAGACTTACTGCTCTTTCGTTTCCTGGATCTCCCTCCCCACTACAAAATGCTTTAAAAAATTTGTATTGTATTTCCTACCTCCACTCTTTTGGTACTGAGGCCAATTTAAGCACTAGGTTACACACCACAGTGAGTAGTTTGGCAATTTCATATTTGAGTTCCTTTAGAGCTCTTGCATGATCTGGTCCTGATGATTTGTCACTATTCATTGTATCAATTTGTTCTTAAACCTCTTCTACTAACACATCAATTTAAGACTCTTCCTCAGATTTGTCCTTCCATAAAGAATAGTTCCAGTGTAGAAACCTCTCAAAGCTCCTCTGCAGTGAAACCTGATGGAAAGAATTCRTTTTGCATTTCTGACATGGCCTTATCTTCCTGGAGTGTTCTTCTTACACCTGCAGGCCTGATTGACTCCCTGGCAAGATTCCTGCTTCTGATATATTTGAAAATAAAAAAAAAAAAAAAGAAGTCTTTAGCAAGATTTTCTCAAAAATTTCCTATCACTTGCATTCGTTTGGTTTTGTGTTTAGGCTTCTATAGGTTATATTCTGTTCCATTTTCCTTTGTCAGAAAATATGACACGTGACACAACAAATAAAGAAAGCAAACCAGTAGGATTTTGGGGACAGGGTGACAGTGACAGAAATACAAGACTGTTAGCTATTCTTAAACAATCATAAACACCATCAAATGCCATTTCTTGCCTGGTCTCCTGCAGATATTGTGAAAAAGGTGAATTTTACTAAAGAGTGAGAATGATAGCTAATACTTGAAAATTTCACTAAGGATCTTGAGGAAAAAAATTAATTTCCAATTTAAATATTTTTATCAGATTTAGAATAGTTGTCTGATATTTCTGATATCCACCAGTATGGGGAAAGACCACAATAAAGGGCAGTAAAATTGTTTTGTTTCATTTTAACCATGAAGTGGTTTCAGACCAAAGAATTATTGCTATGAGCTTCGTAATAGTATTAGTGGAAGAGTTTTATTGGTTGGCTTCAAATATTTTCGTCCAGCTTTCAATTCAAATTTACAGTTCCATTTGTATGTTCTCTCTTTCATTCCTAGATTTTCAAGAAGTCTTCATTAATGTCAGCATCTTTTTGTCCTCTCTTTCTTTCTGTATTTTATTTGGAGAAACAGAAAATAGTTGAGTGTAAGTGTAACTTTCTCCTTTCTATCTGAATTCCACCAATTGAGGAGTAACATACATAAGTGGAAGGAATTCTGCACATACTGCTGTTATTTATTTGCTAATGCAGTGACTTAAAGATTGCAGAAAGAGTGCAAAAAAAGATATATGAAAGGGAGAAGGGTGGTTGAGACAAAGCTAACCATGGGTTGCTTATTGATAGATCTTGTTTGCAGTCAATATTTAGGAGCAGGCTATAAATTTGGAAGAGGAAGAAAAAACAAGAAAAAGAAGTATCTGAAAACAGATGTTTTCCAGCAGCTTTCTGCTTATGCTACTCACAGAACTCCCTAAGATTCCAGGCCAAGGACAAAGACTCAGGACAAAACAGTAGGGCACAGGAAAACCTTACCCTCCTTTTCCCAGAGTCAGTGAAGATTAAAAAAAAAAATAAATCAAATAATATATGAACCGTAAGCTTCAAAGAGGTGGTCCACATCACCAACACCAACCGTGAAGCAACACAAGAGGAAAACTGGTTAAGTTTGTAAGGGAACACACCTTCCTCCACATGGTTTCTCCTCTGCGAAACCCCTTCACATCATGCCCAGTGGCCAGAGTTCTGTCATTTAGAAGATTTTTGTGTGAGGCATCAAGAAGCTTAAACTACATCATGTCTTTAGCTTGAAATTTACTGCATTAACATTTCTGATAAGAGACTGAAAATATTTCTGCTTTCTCTTTGTACCTCAGAATGGCAAATAATAGTCATCAATGCAGCTATTATTGTGCACTGTGAACAGAGGAGCATCGCAGGGCTTGCGTGGCTGGCTTTCCGGTGGTCATTTCTCCATCAGATCTTTTAATAGGCAGATTTTGTTGTTTGCAGTTATTTGCTGTGTTTAAAACTTGAAAGAAGAATCTATCATTCTCCTTTTTTTTTTTCCACTTACCTGGAATAGTAATAGTACATAAAGTCTAATAGTACATAACAAACACAGAAATCTTATAGTTGTAACTTTTTACATGCAAATTGCTTGGGTTTCATGATTACTTCAATTGATTTTAATGGGGCTAATTATATCAAGGAGGTGCTCTCACTTGTGGTCTAGTTTTCAGGATTAGATTTTTGGATAACACCAGGTCAAAATCCCCCATTTTGGACATATACCTGAGGCAAGGCTGAGAAGCACTGTTAACAGTGTAATTCTTGTTAAAAGACTAGTGCAAAAATGTTTTATTCTTTTCATTTTGTGTGTAGCAAAATTTTACTGTGTCTGAGTACTGAAACTGGATTGACATCAACTCTTTCCACACTAGACTGCATCTTTCTCAACTCAGAGGAAGTGGTGGTTTCTTCTGTTAGAAATTTTCAAGGCAATTACAAGTACGTGTAACTTAGTCATCTCAGAAAGCAACAAAAATAAATATTCACCATAGACTGACTATCCTGGGAGGACACCATTTGGTGAAAAGTGTTGTTTCTTTCTAAAAAAATAATGAAAATCTAAATGAGAGCTAAACACACTTCTTATCTAACTGTGTTTTCCAAGTTTTTCTTTGAAAACTATGTAACTTCCTTGCATAGGAAGCAAATATCTTTGTGTTACAGTGCGGAAAGATGTGCAGATGGTGGGGAAAGGTGCCAGCTAAGGTGACACTCCAGTTCACATGACCTGGTCATGGCCACACAGCTGTGCAGAACCCTCCATCCAGAAAGCATCAGGATTTTGGTGTGAGAAAGACTAAGTAGAGTATTAGCATTTTTTCACGCTGAAAACAAAAAGGGGAGGAGAACTAGTCATGATTTTCTTCTTACTTTGCTTTCAAATTTTAAAATTACACATTCACAGTTTGTGTTCAGATATTTGAAGTACATTTAGTTGCTTCTGTCCAAAGCTGGAATTGTGGGTGCTTTTCGACATGTCAGAACAGATCTTTTCTAATTAAGTGCTTGCAGTGTATTTAAATAATTAAACACTAGATTTCATATCAACAGGCATATACTCTCTATGTTATTAAATATTTTGCTTGAGAAAGCAATTGATCTGTTGAAAAAACAGATAAAGTATAGGCTATATATTGTTGTTGTTGGCCCTATACTGTCTAAAGTTCTAGAGAACACCTTATTTTCAATTTTATTGAATATATTTCCATATGACATAGAGTGTTACTTGTGCTGCAGTGTACAATGTCTCAGTGTACCCACATGCATATAGGTCTCATAGTCAGGAGTAGCAAAGCTTATGGATTCTATACCATAACATTATTTGCTTTGATACTTCATCTCAGACACGACAAACTGTTTACAGACATCTTAACTTGGCATTCTACAGATAGCTCTCTCTCCTGTTTACAAACAGGTTACATTAATTTAATGATTCTGCAATTACATAAAAAGATTACCAGACCACTTGAAAATCCCCTACTAGCATTCTCATTTATATTATTGTTCCATTCTCAATTAGAGTAATATATGTCTGATGATTCACTTTACTGCAAAACTTAATTTGGGTTTCTTGTTAATCCACATTGTGTCAGTGTTTAACACCAAATATAAATAAACACCTCTGGGTTTTTTTTTGGTCAGAAATAAAATAGAAAGTTAATCGGACTGCTTAGTGTAATAATTTTTATGTACTAAAGTTTGTTATTTGATTGCTGCAAAATCTTTCAGTGCCACTTTTGGTAGGCACAGCGCATCTGGTTGATTTTCTGAGAGGGGATAAATAAATTTCTCTGAGTAGATAGGTAACAGTGCTGGTGAGAGAAACATCAGAGACATCCAGACAGCAATCATCTTATTGCAGGGGAGAAAGTAAAGAAGAGAAGAAAGTAAAAGCTGCCCTCATTTGCAGAAAGTTATCTTTTCAAGCTGATCATTGGCTTGCACTCAAGCTTTTCATCTGCCCACATCTGCAAAGCCAAGTTATTATAGTGGAAGCCACCAACAGGCGGAGGGAAGGAATTTAAAAGTTTAGGAGAAGTGTATGTTAAAATCTGTTTAAGACAATATGAAAAACTGCTCACGTACATACCAATAGGTGAAAATTCTTTTTCAGCTTTATTTACCTGAGAATGAATTTCAGTTTGAAGAGGCCTTTATGTCGTTTCAGGCAAAGCACCTAAGATATAAGCAATTTTCAACAAGAGTACTACACATTTGTCTTTATAACAATTTGTATGTAACAGCTTTTATGCAAATGATGCTAAAGTGGCACCTTTTTTCTAAATTGGACATTTTTATGGTTATAATTTTCTTCTGTAATAACAGCAAAAAAATGGTTGTCCCAGTGGAGTTGAGCATTTCATCTCTAGTGCTGTTTTGTGAAGTTGGAATGACAAGTTTCTTTCATTTGCACAAAGAATGACAAAAAGAAGTATTTTTTGTCATTCTTGTCTGACTTGGTTGAGGCAGTTTCACTTGGAAGCAGCACCAGTCCCCTGACACCAACCTTTTCTCTGCCATCAAGAATGGTATCATAAAGTCATAATAAAACTTAAAGGAACTAAAAAATATTGCATTCTCTCTGTTTCTGCTCTTTGAAGGACATAAATCATTTTGTTAGTTTAAGTAGTTGCTGCTTTGGTGTGGTCTTTGGCATTGATTCACACTCATTCTCCAGAGGTCAGCCAGGTGACTTTTACAGACTGTGGTCTTGGATTTAATTAACTATGATACAAGAGAATTTATGTATTTCATGCAAACATTCCAAGGCATTAGTATAATAAACCAAGTAAAATAAGCAGGTTCTTGTTGCTTAATTGACTATGCAGTTCTGCAACAGTGATGTGAGAAATTCTGTGTCTTTAACAACGATTAAATTCTATCCCAGCTACCAATTAATTAGTGATCTGTAACCAGGAAACTTTATGATGGATGATTTTACCCCCATAAAGTGATAAATTGGTAGACTTTAATTGAGACGTACAATAAGGTTAACAAAATCAAATTGAAGTCTGATACTTTAATCATAAAATAGAATCTCATAAAATATAATTAAATGTACTATTTAGTAAAAAGCCCACAAATGTTTATTTGAATGTGAACAGCCAATAAATGCTAAAGCCCCTTGTGTGTCTCCTTCTAAACCATCTAGGTAATATCTATATACCTTCCCTATATAAACTAGTTAAATTCAAAGTCTATTTTTACCCACTCTTCTGTTAGTGCTGATTTACATTACCAGTAGTGCTCCTTGGCATTCTGCACATTGGCCTAGTGTGCTGTGTTTGGCTGGGACAGAGTTAATTTTCTTCACAGTAGCTAGCATGGGGCTATGTTTTAGGTTTGTGCAGAAAACAGGGTTGATAATACCAAAATGTTTTTGTTATTGCTGAGAAGGGCTTACACAGCATCAATTCCTTTTCTGCTCCTCACCCCATCCCACCAGTGAGTGGGATGGCCTGCACAAGGAGTTGGAATGGAACACAGGCAGATAACCTGGAACACAGAACACAGATAACCCCAGCTCACCAAAGAGACATTCTGTAGCACAAGACATGATGCTCAACATATAAAGCTGGGGAAAGAAGAAAGAAGGGGGGACAGTTGGAGAGATGGTGTTTCTCTTCCCAAGTCACAGTTACGTGAAAYGGAGCTCAGCTTTCCCAGTGATGGCCAAACACCTGCCTGCCCATGGGAGGTGGTGAACAAACCTCAGTCTGTCCGTATACCCAGGGTTACTCTGTCCCAGGTACAGAACCTGCCATTTGATTTTGTTAAACTTCATACAGTTGGTGATTGCCCTGACCTCTAATGTGTCAAGGTCTCTCTGTGGGGCCTCTCTGCCTTCAAGGGAGGCAACAGCTCCTCCCAGTTTTGTGTTATTGGCAAGCTTACTTAGTGTACGTTTGAGTCCTGTGTCCAAGTCATTTATGAAGATGTTGAAGAGAACTGGTCCCAAAATGGAGCCCTGCAGAACCCTACTATGACCCATCTCCAGCCTGATGCCATCCCATTTACTATAAACCTGTGTGCCTGACCCGTGAGCCAGTTTCCGACTAGTTAGCCCATCCTCCTAGATGAATGGGAGAAAATCCCCATACAGGAGAAGAAAGGCTGAGAAAGGGCTGATGTTCCTCTTCAGCTTGGACTAAAGGCAGAGAAGGCATCCTCTCTGCAGCCTGAGGATGCTTTAGGGGTAATGGAAGAGCAGCTGTTATTTTCCTTGGGAGAAGTGAGATCAGGGTCCAATCTTTCTGACTGAACTAAAACAATGTGCTGCTTGTAGTTTGCTGTAATTGGCACCTGAAACTTGAATTTAAAGCTGCTGTGGTTGTTAATCCAATTGTCCTAAAAAGGCAAGACATAGATGTTGACCCTTTCTTCGAAGGGCCAAACAAACACAGTGTCTTCATTTAGCTTTTTTGGGTCTGGAAGTCTTGCTTCCCTTACTATTGCAGGAGATAGTTATCGATGAAATAAATCATGGTTTTTGTGATCCATAAGTCAGTTGTTCCTTGGGGCATATCACAGAGCTAACCTTAATTATTATACTAATGAACTGAAAGGTTAAATGCAGCCCTTCTTTTTTTTTTTTTTTTTTTGAGTGCTTATAGCCTGAAATGGTTTGCATTAGAAATATAAGGTGTTCTCTCTCTGCTCAACAATTTGTCTTTGAAGTTCCTGTGTTTTGCACTGTACCTTCCATTTCAGCTATACCCTATCTATACATATAATTGCTGAACTGCCAGAGTCAAGAATGACTTGAGACATCCTAGAATTTCAGTCAAGGCAAAGCTTCAAAGCAATTAAAGCCATAACTGTGTATGCAAAAAGAATTTCCTGACAATAATGGCTGGAGGAGGAGGTGATTACATTGATAAGTATGTTAGAATGTTAACACCGAAATTTTGTTTCTAAATCCCCAGAATAAAAATCTATTCAGAGTCATAACATTCCTATGAAGACATACTGGCAACCTGCATCCTCCTATCCCTGAAAAAGAAAAAAACCGGTGGATACATCTGAGTAGGTGAAGTATTTTGTATGCTTGGGGCACTCCTACAGAAACCACATCTTGTCTTTAATCATTTGTATTACTTAAATATCTTCTCAGTACACCATCTAATTTATAAATATCTGCTTATGAAGAAGCACTTCTGATATTATGGGAGGGGAGGGAGTGGGTTAATACATTATTTACATTTTAGAAGCACAAGTGTCTTTTTCTTGGCATAATATTAATTAATAAATACTTCGTACATTTAATAGTGCCTTTCATCCAAAGACCTCAAAGCATCTCCAGATTTTTACAAGTGGGCAAACTGAGGCAGATAACTACTAGGCAGCATTTCCAAGGTCACCCTGTATGTTCCTGGTGGAGCTAGCAATGGATACTCTAGTGCGTTGACTACGAATCCTGAAACCAACCCCTCTGGCCCACTGCACTGCATGAGCAAATCTATGTACACTAATAGATTATTAATGTTTTGACAATCTAATGGTTTACTTAGTTTGACGTACCTTTAGGGCTTTATAATTAAGGAAATATGTGTTAACATCAGTATTAAAATACTTTTTTTGTCAAATATTCAGTGGAACCAAGTTAACAAATGCTTGCCTTACTGTCCCTGAAAACTAGTGAGGAAAAAATCTCTTACAGGATGTGGAATAAAAGGGCTGATTTCACATAAAAAGGCTAATTTTTTTAAACTCTTCTAAGCACAATGTTAAAAAGAGTTTGAAGCATATCATCACTCAATAAGCAGAGCTGAAAAAGAATCCAAGATTTAAAAAATATATTTTTCAATTTATTTTGAAAGTCCAAATCACCTCTGGCCTAATTAGCATTTGCACCATGGCCTCTTTGCACTTTTCTGGTAACATGAAAGCACCTGGAAGTATGGATATATGTTAGGATACTCTTCTGTGATGGTCTGAGGAGATTTAAAGAGTCTGGGAAAAATCTGTCTCTTCAATGTTGCCTTCTTTATTTGTTATTTCTTTAAGTCAGTAGGAAAAATGAAGTAATATGAGTTCTTCTGATAGTGTTTTTAGTTTCGTACACTATTATTTACGTCTGGCTAAAAGACTTTTTGGTGCAACCTCTGCTAACCGGAATGATTGCTGCATCATGAATAATCAAATGAGATTAGCCAACTGTGTCCAGGTCCAATTGTCCTCTTATTGTCTACAGAAAAAGCATCCTTTGGTTTTAGGCTACTTTATAGTCTTCTACCATAATCCCTGATAGCCTATCACCAGAAAACCATCCGAATTCCTTTTTTTTTTTTTTTTTAAATATTAAATGTTCTTTATCCATTCTTGTTTATCTGCTGGCTGTCTGTAGCATGCATGACAGCTCACTATCCCTGTCATCCTGGTGTGTTTTGTGCTTCGTTAATTATGAAAATCACATGGTGATTACAAAGCCTTCATGTGCAAATCAGAAAACATGATGCACACAGTTACACATAGCCATTTACCACACTCATCAGTAACTGCAGGATCTCAGGAAGAATGCTCACAATTCCCCTTGCAACATTATTTCTCAAAAGCGTTCATTTTCTATAGCAAGGTAATGGACTGAAGGAGGCACACATCCTCATCTCCCTTACCTTGGTGTAAATTAGGAACAGCTCCTCTGAGATCAGTGCAGTTGCTCTGAATAAGCAACAGAGATCAGAGTCTGGCTCGGGAACTTTGCATATTCACTATTAAACTTGGAAAAGGGAACCCCTGTCTGTCTCAATTTCCCAAGTGCTATCTGTCTGTTACAAGGCACACACACATTAATTGTGTGTTTTAAAACTTTGTTTGGTTGAACTTGTCATCCTAGGCTAAAATTGTGTGACCTAAGTTGTAGTAGCTTTTGCAGTGAAGGTATCATTTACTGTTGAGTATATTTTACTGTGCTGTTATAGATCTTTTCACTCAACCAGCTGTCTAACATGTTGAATAGTCTTTCATCTTGTCAAACACTTCCATTCCCCTTTCTACAGCTTTCTCAGCCAGCATGTACACACCTAATCAATCTAATGCCACTGTCTCCAGACTTTAAAACCAAAAAGCACTGCCCAAACTACTTTTTTAAAGAGACAGTCATCCTTTTCCAGTAAATTCATCATCAAGAGGACAGATAAATTGTTAAATGAGAAGAAACAGATCTCTGAAACTGTTACTCTAGGTCCAGCCTTAGAGCTCGGGTTCACTCACTGAATCTGTCATTCAGTAAAGGCTGTTGGGGGCTTCCCTTCACACTGATCATGTATATGTTAATGTAATTTAATTTAATAAACATCTTACACATGGAACTGAGTTTAAATCCTCTTGCTTTTGCTTACTTATACTTTTTTTTCCATTTTTAGACAAACAAGATTAGTCTGCCTCAATCTGTTCAATGCCATTTTTCTTTTTTTTTTTCTTTTCCTTATCTTTCATCAGTGGGAACTTCATTAGTAGATTGATGTTTACATCATACAGGAGGCAGGTGGAAAAAAAAGCCATTGACATTGCTTTCAGGTGGCGCCTGCTATGTGATATAGTATATACCTTACATGGTATGGAGTATTCATTAGGGCTGTTTTTATTTTTATTACTTTTATTTTTATTAGATATATTACCTCCTGAGACCATATGAAGTGAACCATGTCACTGGGTGAGATTACTACTCAGTTAATAGCAGTTCTGAAATCAGTCAATTGGGAATAGGCTATGTTGCAAGAACCTCTAAAATGTGAATATATGCAGTGGGGGACAGTGTAGCTTTCCAAAGAGGAGGGTTTTTCTGCTGTTGCCGGATTCTCTTGTGGAGCATTTTTCAGTTGCATGCTTGTTTCTATACGTGCTTTTAGTTAAAACAGATAGCAACACCTGAAACAAACACTTTTGTAGCCGGCAGGTACACATGAAATAGAGAGGCCTGAACAAACAGGTAGAGGTGGGTGYTTTGTATTTTCACTCTTATTTTGAATTACTAAGGATGGAGGGAGGTAAAGACACTTCAACCTTTAAGCCCCTTTGACATTCACGAAGTACTAGAAGTCAGCTGGGGTCTCTGCTCTGACAAATTTGCATCTCTTTGAATATGACGCTTGAAAAGCCAAGCCGCTAGATTAAATTTTGCCATGGAGAAAATGAGAAAGGCTTCCATCTCCCAGGTCTACTGGGAGGATCTTTATGGTTGATTTACTTTTTTTAAATAAATGTTTCTTTATGTGTTTTCTCTAGTTTGTGTCCAGCCTTCCTCTATCATGCATGCTGTAACTTCTGCCGGTTATATCAGCCCACAGTAAGTCAACCTGGGCAGAGCACAAGGTGAAAGAATATTTCAATCTAAACTGCATATCCCTTCTGTGTTTTCTGATTAAAATTTGCAAGCAAACCTTGGAATAAACTATACCTGACATGACTTCCAAAATAATTTACGCAGTTTATAAACCAGGGGCTAAATCCTACAAACCATCCCCATGCCATTTGTATGCAGAAGGGCTGCAGGTTTGCAGGAGCAGGCCCAGCTCTACAGCTGAAACCTTACTATAGAGGACAACAGGCAGAATAATGATTATAGTGAACCCATAAAAATAATAAACTGATTGCCCATTGAATAAAATCTACTAAAGTATGAATTATCTAATGAGCTGCTGCTGTAGTTCAGGCTGACTTACGCTGCATTAACAACAATGACACCACAGACTCCTGTGGACCTGCCATGGGAAGGGTGAGGGCAGGTTTGGCACTCATTTAGGTGTAGAACTGTTTCAGCTAATGACAAATAAAAGGCTGTATATAAGGTAAATGTTTCAAGGTTTATAGAAGCTTATAATATGGACTCTATTTATTTGCTGAGTATTTATGGCAACTCCTGAATTTATAACCATGTCAGGAAAAAAATTTTCACAGATGTTGAATGTAAACATTGTTTTAACGTTCATTGACAAAATCCCAAGTACACTGCTGTTATCCTTGCATTATTAAATAAGGCTAGTGCTTGAAATCATACCAGATTTTACAACAAAATTTAATACTCCTCCCTTGTATCTACATTTGCTACTACGGGATACTCATTATTTTTGGAATTTCTAAAGCATAATAAACATTTTTTTTGTGAGCCAAGAGATGACTCCCTCAATGCTTTACTTTACCCTGTCTTTGTTTCCTCAGTGTATGTGAAATGTGTATATAATAGTGTTCATACTCAGAGCCAGTAGGAGATATTGTGTGTGAAGGGGTTTTTTTCCTCTACACAAAAATTGTTTGCAAGTTCTGTGCACAGCAAAAGCTATGAAAAATCACGTATAGCTAGTTTTCCCTTTTTATTTTTATTTCCTTGCTGGGTTCTTATAATTTTCTGGCAGCTCACATTACATTAGAATGAAATGTGATCTGTAGTTAGGACTTAGCAATGCATCCTGCAGCTTTAACTTAGTCACTTGGGTTCCAGTTTAGCCCAACATGTGTCTCCTGAAATAACTCAGGAGAGCAGATTGATGATATACTTAGCAGAGGAATAACAGCGTTGGAGGCTGCCAGTACTAAACAATTCAGTTATTAAATGTATCTAAGCATCTGAAAAAAAAAAAAAATCAAACTTTCTGGAAAAAAAAAAAGGAAAATATTTCAGAACCCAACAAAGTTTCTGTTGATATTGATGGGAACAGTGTGATATACAGGGCATTTTTTAAAAGACTTGAACTGGACTTGAAAGTCCAGTTACTGCAAACTGATCTTGAGCATCTTAACCTCAGAATTTTACTGTCATTTCGGGGTCTCATTCAGGTGTGTTTTCTTCAGATGACACTGTAGCATTACAGTTCAGACACAGAAGTAGTCTCTCTTTAGAGGAAGTAATCCTTTCCAGTAACTAAATGGTTTGAAGCTTTTATATAATGCTCATTTATGCACCCAAATGTTCTCACACCTTGCAGTGTCTATTACGTTTGCTAGTTGTGTCTTCCCCTCTCAAATCCAGCTGTTGTCTCAATGGTCTCAGACCAGCTCCCACCCATGCTCACTCTGCTTCTCTGCACACTGGACCTGCCCATTCATTCATGTCAGCCCCTACTTTCGAAGACCGCCCTTAAATGTGACATTTTATCTCTTGTTGGAGACTGCAATCACCTCCAGGACTGTAGGAGTAGCAGTGGGACCTGCCAAATGCATTCTTGCTAAAGGAAAAAAGGTGCATCAGTCTGACTCAGGTACGTAACTCCACAGAGCAGGAAGGGTTTGGGGTGCAGCAAGCCCCTTGCTGGAGCCTCAAGCCAGCTATTGTGGGATGGTGACTCAATACAGCCTAGCAGATTGAGCACAGCCTAGATATATTTGTTCTGAATTAGGTCCCTAACTCCCAGCAAGTCCACTTCCCAGCTAGGATAATGACTTAGATGCCTTTTTCTAGAGAAAGAAAAAAGTGAGTGATCCGGGAGTCTCTGAGAAAAGCACTTCAATACCTCATTTGAGTACACCCTTATGTGATGTATTGGAGTTTCTAGGACAACTCACTTACAAATGGATCATTACAGCGGTAAAAGCCAGTTTATTATTTAACCAATTCAGGCTGAGTGGAGACTGGAGCGTATTGGCACTTGCATTGATTGTAAGTAAGAGTCTAGCAATTAATGAACAGAGTTTTCAGCAACAGTCTTGAAGAGAGAGTGCAATGTGCCCAAATAGGTATGACTGAGGAGGTGTTAACTGAATTTGGAATAAGCCTGAAGACAAGGGCAGTGAAAAGCAGGACATTCCCATAACCTATTGCCAATGTCCACATATCACAAGTGTTTTTAAACACTTATGGATTAAACTAAACCTTTTTGATCTGCATTGACAAAGTAGTTTTCAACCCTTATATGCTGCTTATCACTAGTAGAACATTTTACAGAGGAGGGAAATTGTCTCAAAAGCCTCCTGGGAATTTCTGTGACTGGTCATAAGTCATTCTAAGGGGATGAAGAAATGTCTCTGATAGTCAAAGTCTGGAGGAAACACACATATGTGCCTAGGAAAGGCCACTTTTTTGTTCATCCTGGCACAGAGCTCTGGTCAGAAATGGTCAGGCTAGATGCTAAACTAATACCATTGCACATATACAGATGTGCAGGATGGAGAAGTGTGGCTTGGAAACAGCTCTTCAACACACTTTGCTTTGAGGGGATCGGCTGAATTCTAAAGGCTATGGATTTACTGTGGCACATTKTCATGTTTACAGCACTAGGCATCTTTATTTATTTTAATGAAACCAGAGATGATTGAAAATTCACATGATTCCAGGACTTCAACATTTAGGAAATCCTCCCTTTTCCTGCAAGAATATATTCTAAAGGGACACACACATTTAGGACACATTTCATCCACCCTATGACAGTTATACAGCTGTCTTTCCTTATCCAAGACTCTTTTAAAGATTAATTTCTTCTATAATCCCTACAGCACAGGTCAAAAAGAATAATAAAAAACCCTAAGTAAATAATTAATAAAATAATAAATTTGTAATCCAATTAAACAGCAACAACAACAACAACAACAACAAGAAAAATCCCCCCTGATCCTCTTCGTGCTTGAGCTCTTCACCATGCTATATATTTTCTGCATTTGTCCTTCAGATGGAATGATCTTCAGAGTACTAGCTTAATTTCTGATTCATTCAGCTAAGGGTACCTGGTCATCGTATAGCAAAAGAACACATAATAATACACAGATTAGTGATGGGTGCAGATACACACACCATGTGCACTACTGAAATCACGACCAATCTGAATGCATATATGATTTCTCACACATTTAAAATCACACATGTAAACAAATGAGGATAGACACATGCACATGTAATGCTCTCCTCATAGCACCCATCTCAGGGTTATGCAAATTGATCATGTGCGTGTGTGTGTGTGAGGTACAACAAATACCCACAATCGTAAATTAACTCTTTCCAAATAGTAAAAATCATGCTATTAACATGACATGTTTAAATCCAAATGGACAAGTTTATGTTCCCTTCTGCCCCTTTCTTCCTCTTTCTCACTCCCTCTCTCTGCCTTTCCCTCTCTCTCTCACTTTACCTTCCCAACGGCACTATTTTATTTCAGAAGAAAACTTATGAAAATTGTTGAAACACACACTACAAAGCATTTGCTTTTTTTTCCTCTCCTTTTTTTTTTTATTTCAGCAGATAGCCCCCAAAAAAGGCAGGGATGTCAAAGGCTTCGAGTCCCCCCTTTGACATTCACGCAGTGCTGAGAGTCAGCCGGGGTCTCAGCTCTGACAAATTTGCATCTCTTTGAATGTGACGCTTGAAAAAAGCCAGAGCTGCTAGATTAAATTTTTTTTTTTTTTCCATCGAGAAAATGAGAAAAGCCTCTATCTCTCCGCCGAGTCTACTGGGAAGATCTTTATTCTGATTCTTGTTAGAATTGTTTATCACCCTGACAGACCAGACTCGGACGAGATAAAGGCGCTGCTCCATCACGGGGCCTGACAGTGGTAGGACATGCAGAGAAATGAAAGGAGCAGGGGAAAATATTATTAATAGATGCCGACTTGATTTGCCTCTATGGCACGTCAAGGAAGGAAGGGAGGGGGGAGCCACGGCTTGATTGCAAGCCTATGAAGTTCTGTCCAAAAAAGAAGCTATTTTTCATTAAGTGATAGAAGGGCTTTTTTCATGTTCTTTCCTGAGGAGCTGATAACTTATGCAGTTTATTCTAACCCTGCTGATTTCTGTCAGGGAAAGAAAACTCCTGAAAGATGGCTCCAGCTCGTCCTTTTCAGAGAAGGAGGCTGTCTTGTCAAAAATGGTAGCAAGGCATTAAAGCCCCGGCCTTGACTCCTGCAAGGTCTCTTGGATGTGATTGGATGTGGATGTGTCTGTGAGCATGGGGGGGTTGGGGAAGGAGGGTCTTGTTATGTACCCACTATGGCCCTCTGAGGGGAAAAGAAAAATATATATGTATATGCAGAGCAGTGCTTGCACAGATGCACTTGGACACACACACCACATACACAGAGGCTTTGTGAATTTGAGCATACATGCAAAAACACTGTTTTCACTGCCTAATTACTCTGCAGTTAATAAAGATTTGTCTGATATGAGCATGTGCTGAATTTGAGAATTGGGTCTAAAGTTAGAGAAGCTTCATTCAAAATGAATGTTAAAAAATAACAGAGTAGCTCCCTGCTACCTCCTGTATGTCAGGTCTCACACAGAAACATGACTGGCAACACAAGCCCAAGGGCTCCTGCAGTGATGCTGACTCCACTGTGACTGTCTCTTTTTCTGGGGCAAAATTGCCTCTACATGGTCATTATTTCTCTTAGGTTAGATTTTTTCGGACGGGGAAAGTAGGAGTGGGAAATGCTGAGAATTGCGAGCATCATGGCTGTGTTATTGTTATTCTTGGATCCTTCACGTTTGCAGCCCTGACCATTAGGGGCATTTGCTGCAATCACAATGTCTCATGAACACAGTTCCTTGTTTGTAATTAACTTGTTTGTTTCCAGAAAGGATTGTGTTTGATCACTATCCTAACTGAAGGCGGAATTTGGTATAAATTAACTGCTGGAGAAATGCTTGCCTTAGGGCAGTAGAATAGGTCTGTTTCTGTGAACCTGCTCTTGGAGGTCACTTCCTGATGGATCCATCCTACAACATATTGAGCATCTTGAGAGAAGCTGTGAATGATGCTGAGCTCTCTGCTTTCAGTGAAATGGAAGAGCTTAGCAGCTCAAGGGAATTACTCAGCACTTTGACCCTGGAAAGGCTATAGCTTGTTTTTTTTCTGGAAAGCTCATGGACAGCCTCAGTGCTAGGCAGTTCACTTTCTCTTTATTCTTCAGGTTTTTACCGAAGAGTTGTTCTTTCTAGTAAGACCAATAAGTACTTTTAAAATGCCAGATCTTTTCCATTCAGGTGGCATTAAAAAGAGGAATTAATGATGGTGTATGTAAAAAGTAAAAAAAAGGAATTAAATAACACTGGGTGCCATGTCCCCACAGTGATATGTCCAAATAATTTTCACCTTCTGTTCCCACTGGCATTTATTTCCCTTGTTTGCTGTGTCATATCCTGAGCTAAAGGGAAAGTTTTACATTAATTTATTTCAAAACACTTTAAAAAGACCTGTGTTATCTATCTTCCTAACTCTCTACCAAGTTTCTCCTGTACAATCAGTGGCAGTCAAGTCTGGAAAGGATCCATTTTCAAATTCAGGTGTAGATGATAAAGGGTGACTGCTTGGGGGAAGTCCAACACCAAAACTGGGAACTATGCAGAGGTTTAGGTTAAGCTATTGCCCACTTTGGGATTGCGAATGATTTTTACCACTTACCATTTGGGTGATCTTCCTAACCTCTTCTGAACTCTATATTGCAGCTTTCCTATTAAATATCTTAAGCCTACCATAGAACATCAAGCAGCCTGATGTACCTGGCAGGAGGATTATGGACTGCTGTGTGCTAATGCACGTGGTATGGTTATCTGTATGCTGATATGAGGCTGGGTTTGAAAACCCAGTTATCCAGATGTCTATTCCTTACTACATTGTGTCAGAATCCTCTTGCAAATCAGTTGATTTAAATATAGGGATGTGTTAAACTACTTCTGAATGGTAGTCTAGTTACTGTGGCATAATAGCAATGATTAAATCAGGGAATCATAGAATTACTGGAATAGTTTGTGTTGGAAGGGACCTTAAAGGTAGTCGAGTTCCAACCCTCCTTGCACCTTGCACTAGACCAGGTTGATTAAAGCTTCATCCAACCTGGCCTTGGGAGAGCACCATCTTTTCTCAGATCAATCTCATGACAAGTACTGGAGATTTGTAAGTTGGGATGGGGAATGCAGCTCTTGCAGGTTGAGGGTCTTACATGCAAAGACACTGAAAACCTTCAGTTCATGTCCTTTCTACATTTTATATGTTGTTTACTTACTGGTCTGATGTCTATGAATTCCCAGGAACCTTGTGCATGATGAGTAGTTCTGACTTCAGAGTTTACACAAACCTTTAGAGAAATCCTATGTTGTCTCTATATGAGTGTCTTTTGGTAAAACATAATGAACAATTACAATAGATAACTTTATTTGTTGATACTGAGATTAGGTAGGAGCATTTTGTGAGCTCAGGATGATGTTATATATGGTTCCATACAAAGCAATAGACAGTCTGTGTGCTTCAGACAGTCCAAGGATGGGAGAAAAGAAGTAAAACTAATAATAAAACTACATTTGTATTGCTCATGATCTGAAGGCTACTGATACTGAGCAGCTCAAGATCACACAGAAAGTCTGTGGAAGGGTTGAACATTTGAACTGAGATTTTT
The DNA here is from genome assembly GCA_018881555.1 of Amblyornis subalaris. Lineage (NCBI taxonomy): Eukaryota > Metazoa > Chordata > Aves > Passeriformes > Ptilonorhynchidae > Amblyornis > Amblyornis subalaris. Next base: position 1,514,339 of record JACAXG010000042.1, read on the forward strand.
AGTCCTAGTTCACTTTCTTAACTACACCACAGCCTTTACTCAGACCAGCTCAATATGTTTCGTCTGAGCTAAGCTCTCACATTCCATTGTAATGTAGACATACGAAGCAATGTAGAAAGGCCCCCTTTTTATGACTACAACTAATTTACGAAAATTCTGTGAGAAAGCATCATGACGTAGGTAGGGATTTGCCTTTTTTTTTAACTGCAGTTGTTTACATTGCTCCAGTGACAAAGAGGAATATTGCTAATGAAACTTTGAGAAGGGAGGTTGAGTTATGCATCCCTAAAGTCCTCCATTTGCATAGTTTTCGAAAGTGGATATATTTGGCAGGCATTCTTTTTATTCAGCCATGGGTTTGGCACATGCCAGAGTACAGAGGCTGAGTGAGCATCATGCAGCAATTTAAACTGAGAAAACAGATGTGGTTTTGCATTTTGTTATGTGTTGAGTCTCAGGCTACCATGAAAATATCTTTGTGTAATCAGCATACCTAAACTGCACAGTTCACATGTTGATACCTTACAGCTATGCTACAAAAATAAATATTTTCCTTTTTTTTCCATTTAGTTATGCTGCCCCAAATTATCTGAGTATTGTGGATAACTATAGCTGAATTTATCAAGATTCCTTTTATTTCACATAATCATCCTTGGATTTGGGTCCTTATATGCATTATCCCAATCCTTGGACCTGTACACTGGGAAAGAGAGATGGTGACATCACAAGATTATTTATAATAATGTCATAAAAGCAGACTGTAAAACTTCTATTTCTGAATGGGAGCCTATACAATGTGCAAAAACTAATGGAACAATGACATAGCTAAGCAGTGTTGAACACAGCAAAAATAATTTTCTTAGAAATCAGTTCAAATATAGAAGAAAGAACTGGTGATTGCAGTGAAAATTTAACATAAGGGATTTAAGGCTGGGTCCCATATCACTGGCAGAATCCACTTGATTTAAATGCATGTCAGTTCAGGTCAATAAAAGGCAATTACTTTTTTGTGTGATGATAAGTATGAAACCCTGAAAGATGTCTGGAACGTGTTTATTGCTGATCTTTGTCTGAATTAGATGGGAAAAATAGCAATTCTTACATTGTTATACAGCATCTTGCTAGATCATGTTAAGTGTGATGGTTTCAAGTTGTTAAAGTAGGAAGTTAGGGCTATTAAATCATTATTTCTGTGTAATTATGGAAAACACACATTTGTACTTTATGATAGCTATTGGCTTGCTAGATTTTTCACAAGATTATGTGGAAACAATACTACTAACCTGTTCATAGCACTAATTTTTCAACTGAAAAAGCAACTGTAGATCACTTCAGGGCAACAAGGCTTAAAAGGTAAGAGGAAAAGTAGCTGTAAAGTTACCAGCTGGCCAAATAAAATGTGTTCATCCACACTGTCCAGTGTGGCTACAATTGTGAATGTTTCTTCTTTGGTTGCTACAAATCAATCCAATTTGTTCTCCCACAGAAAGCTTTGCAAAAATCGTTCCAATTTATAGATGAAACCCTAAAGGAACTGATTATGATAATATTTTTAATATCACCTGTTACTAGAAGGGAGTTAATACTTCATAATCATTTCTCTTCAAATTTGACCTTTTTTTGTCTCCTTCTGAAAAGGTCTGCAGTCAGACTGCAGGTTTTGTAAAAGACTGTGCCTGCAGAAATGGTTTAGCAGATTATTTTGCCTATTGGACAAAGGCATTTGGAAAGCAAATTTCAATAGATGTATCAAAAGTAACCATCTGTAACAACTGGCTACTTCCACTCCAATGAGGGCCGGGTTTAACAAGGCCAGTTCAGGGAAATAGGTGCACAGGTCCTTCTGTTTCTGCAGAGCCTATGAGAAAGTGCTTTGGGGATACCCTGAACACTGACAGGATCCCAGATAAAGGCTCATTTATATCCTCAACTTCAAGAACTCCTTGAAATTTGATATAAACTTTGTTTCTCTCCACATATCGAAGCATGGAGAGGTCATTCTCTTGCTTCCAAGAAGAAATATGTTAGGGTAGCTGAAGTGGCTTCTTACCAATAGCCACAATATGCAACCTCCCACTCAAGAAATGGCATGAATAGAAGAACTGTAAAAACGTCTCTTAAAACAGTTTTTTATTACCCRAGTAACTCAGTTTCTTAAGTCGTCAACTTCAAGTGAGGAAAGACTGACAATATGTGTGCTCTTTATGCGGGGAGCAAAAGAGTGGGGGAAAGCTGTCCTTTGATTTTTGGTTCATATTCAGGGAACAGCCTGGGTTAATAATTTAAAGGTAGGAAGTTAATTTATGCATCCCTGAAATCCTCCTTTTGTGCAGTTTTAGAAAATGCATACATGTGACAGGATATCTCATTGTTCTCAGGATGTGTTATCGTGTGTATGTGGAGTAGCTTTAGTGCGATATGAAATGCAAATTTGACTCACTTTGTTCTTGCCACTTTTATGAATATTAAAAATATGGATAAAATAATTGTGAACACTTGGAAAAGGTCTTTAGCTCCTAATTTCAGTGCTATGAAGTTTTTATACCAGTGCAGTAGAAAAAAATATTGAAAATTTTACCAGCTTATATTGGCATGAATGTAAGAAATTTAATTGAAAATTTGCATTTTGAGTGCACTCTGAATGGAACTTTATGATGGCATGAAACCCTACTGCCAATACCACAACAGCCTCTCAGGACGAAACAATACAGTTCGTTCGTGTTAAGTAGAACAAAACATGGTAATTCAGGTGATTTTAGACCAGCATTAACCTCCTGTGGCACTAAGTTTGTAATAGAGAAGGGGTTAAAGAAGAGCTTATCCTCAACAGATAAGGCAGTTAGCACCATGTGGGGCACCAGCAGTGCCACCACTCTACATCCCTCATAACAGCAACCCATTTTGATCCTACCTGCTAAGTGCATTGGCTTGACAAGAAGCCTGTATGTAACAAGAGTTTCCACTCTCACTAGCAGATTCCTGGTAGTAAGGGTGGCTCTAAGGCTGCCACATTGTGCCTTGCTTAATGTTGTTAAGCACTACCTTTGCGAGGTATTCCTGATTGTAGATATATGCTGAGTAGTGCTCCAGATATTGAAGCTATGTTAAATCAACAGAATAGACTTGTTTAAATTATTGTGGGAGAYCAAAAGGCCAAGTCATTACTTTATGCATATGATCCTTTAATGTAAAAATAAAAAACCAGATACTTTGCTTCCCCAGCATTCATTGATGTTATACCTGTGCATTAAGTGCAGACTCCAATACTTCATATTGCAAGACAAAGAATTATGGTGTAAGTACTAAAACAGACTATTTCTCTGGTCCTTTAACAGCAGTGTAGCTGTGAAGCTGTGGACACTGAATTGTTGGTCTTATTTGTTTAGATTATTCAAATAAAACATGAGTAATAATCACAGCTTGGGCTGAGACTCTTCTTTACTTTAACTCTCCTAAAAGCTGGACCTGTTTCAGGAATTAAACGTCTTTTCCTYCATGTGGCTTTTAGGCTGCAGTCATAAAGCTCTTCATCAGCATGTAGTGACTTTGCTCATTTCTTTGACAAAAGGCTGATAATCTGCACTAATGGCTTTGGCTGACTCATATGTTTAGTTCCCAACTGACTTTGACTGGCATGCTGAGGAATATTAGCAATATGAAAACTAAGGTTGATCACGGAAGGAGACGGACAAGCATTTTGGCTGAAATCCTGCATATCTTTACTTCCATTAGATTTCTTTTCTTCCTGAGGTTAGACTGTTTTTATATTACATTCCCCTCTCTGCTAACACAAATTTTCAGGTCCTAGACTGTGATTCCTGCACTTAGAAGTTCCTCTTTAGACAGGTAGCTCTTTGGATTATGTCTTCTCATATATAAAGTTTCTCTTGAGTATGAACTGTCTTTTTTCCCTAAAGAGGAAGGTACAAAAATTATGAAAAAAAAAATCTTTATTTTCCTTTGGACATCATTCACACCTAGTATTTAGAATTATAACCTCTTGGCTATTTACCCACTTCATGGGCAAGGAGAGGGCCATTTCCAGCTTGGACTTTGTTTGTTTTGGTTTGGGGGTAATTCTCTCTGGGGTAGTTCAGTTCTGAGCTGCTCTTCTACACTGTCTTTTATTCCATGTATCAATATAAGAATACATATCCTGACATATGGTGATAAAGTCTGTACAGGAGAAATTGCAAATTGTATAAACCTTTAGGTCTCATAATAGCAAGTGACAACGAACAGGATAGGATTGAATGAACAGTGATCTAAGATGCATCTACCCATAAATTCAGAAAGATAAACATTGTCCGAAACTAGGCCTGGTGTGTGGAATGTCCTTGAGCAAAAAGATTGGAAGTTGAGGGGTAGGTTGTACTATTAATTCAGATGACCTTTAAATAAAATTTGGCAAAAAACCCACACCCAACATCAAATCTAAAATTAAAGAATAAATTTAAAGCAAAAATTCATCGTTTCAAAGTTTAAAACCAAAGTTTTTTGCTTCCATAGGCAAATAGAAATGCTTTACAGAGAAAAGTGGCACGCATGCAAGTTAGCAAAGGTTCCTGTGCAAAAGTTAAAATTTCTGCTTGAGTTCTTCGCTTGCATTCAACAAATATCTCCCTTCTGTTTCTCAGCAGGATCTCCATAAGCACGGGTGGGAAGACTGGTTTTGTTTTGTAGAGATGGCATGATATAAAACCTTTGCCATAACCAGGAGAAATGACTGTTAGTGAACCTGAATGGAGCTTTTGGATTTTTGCATGACAAAGGCCTACAAAGCACGCACATTTGGTTATTCCAAAACAATAGTGAGAAAAGTCACAATGTGAAATATTTGTTCCTGTTTATAAGCCAGTTTCTTTCCTGGAGAAAGCTTTATGTTCTTTCACATACACGAGATTCCAGCAGGTGTTTAAGCTTGAGTCTCATTTATTGGCAGGTGATTTTGAAGAACAGTCACCTAATAAAGAAAGAAAACATAAAAGAATTCCCACCAGGAAATACCTACCTATCTTAATAAGATAGTTTATATAAAGATCTGAAGTCTTTTGAGATTAATGAGGTCTGTTTACTTTCCATTTCATTTTGAGCCCCCTCTACTACATACGCCTAATCAAAAGGCTGAGAACTTCGATATGGGAAACTGAAAAAGAAACTGATGAAATGTAAAAAGTCAGCTATTGTGCTGGAATTGAAGTCTGTCTCTCTCCCCATCTTTGCCAGGACTTAATCAGAAAGACTGGAAGACAACTGTTCTCTTTCATTAACAAAAAAAAAATTAMAATAAAAGAAGGAAAGAAAAGCTCTRTGTATCTCTGTGGCTCCAGAGACAATTACATAGATGTACACACAGAAGTACAAAACATGTGTGATGTTACATATTGGTTTGCAGTGGTGCAGTGGTATTGTATAGATGGAGACATAAACCTGTCAATTTGGGTTTTATTGCCAGGAGTGCCAGATGCACTGTCCAGGAGCCCAAACATACCAGTCTGTGCCACTAGCCCAAGAGGCCATGTCAAGGCTTTTCTCTGCAGCTCTTACAGATTTCTCACTTGATAGGCTCATGTTCCCACACTGTAAGTGCCATGGCCTCCCTCTGTGAGCTTTTTGCTTTTGATAAAGATGGTATTGTGTGTAACAACGTTCATGTTCCTTAAGAGTTCCCATACCGCCTATAAGAAACTCCTTAGGTGCTGACCTAAAACAGATGCCATGAGCACTCTTTTTCCTACCTTTTAAATGTTTTAATGGTTTGTGTATTTTAATTTTACCAGTCACTTAGCCTTCTCATTATATCCTGCTTCTCTCCCAGCTGCCTACAGGGGAGACGTGGAGAGATAACCTTTCCCTTTCTCTCTGTCCAAATGCAAAACAAAAGAAAAGCATAAAAAAATTTTATATGCCATGGTGTGGCTGTGGACACTGCACTGCTTTGCCCAGATCTGTGAACTCTGTTTCAAAGGTTCTTCACACTTCTACACAAGAGTTTTGCTCAGTCTGCCTGCCTCTGGTTTGGAAGGTGCAGTGGCCTCTGGTTCTTTGGGGTGTCACCACTGAAGTGGCCATGAACAAGGCTCGATAGCACAACCTGGGACCCAGAAAGGTGTCTGAATGTATAAAGATGTCAGGAGAAAAATAAAGTGAAGATAGATTCATCTTCACTGTCTTTCAAAAGACAGTTACAGAAAAGAGATCAAATTAGACTGCAGAGAGACTGGAAAGCTGGGAGGCCTGTAGCCTAGATTCCTGACACCATTAAATATTACCCTATGTTTGCACAGTTTTTATCACCTCTCTACAATGTTTCTGTTCAATCATGAAAAATACAATGAAATAAAAAACACATGTTGGGATCTTAAAAAGCATTCCTGTTTTCTTGAGAGTCTCAGCTAAAAGTTGCATTGACAACTGGCTGATAAAGTTTGACATGCCATAGCTCAGTCTTTTTGAGTCACAGAGTCTCCACAGGAGTTATTCTCCCATCGGAAGAGGATATTACACCTACTACGAAAAAGGAGAATGAAACAAAGCCCATAGACACACTCAAATCCACCACGCCATGAGAATTTTGCTTCGCCTCAATAACACTTTCTGAGACTGCGGGCAGCAGATTGTGTTTGGATTGTCAAGGAAACAGTCGGGCCATTATTGTTGTTGTTTAATTTTTGGTGGTTGAGGGTTTTTTTTCCCCCTCCTAGCCAAAGTATTAAAAAAAAAAAAAGGGGGAAAAAAAAAAAAGAAGTTGATTTCTTCAACAAGCAGCTGCAATGACAGATGGCTGATGAATGCACTACCAGCAGTTCCAATGGAACTCGACTCCGTGGGAGTCAGGGCACTGCGCACCTTCCAAAGGGCGCCACGGTAGTCGCTTGGGAAGGGGAGTGAGAGTCGGAATTTCTAACCATGGTGAAAATGTACTGAAGGAAGAGAACATGATGACAAGGGGTGAGAAAGGGAAGGGAGTGATTGAGATCCATCCAGCTGAGTCTTTATCCCCAAGGATGAATTAAGATGAAATAGGGGCCCAGAGCCATAAAAACTTCAGGAGTACTTTAAAAATAAGGCCTGCTCTGCTAAAACATATCATCTTAGCCACACACTTTGATTTAGTCTTTGTTGATCTTTCTTCCCTAGCCCCCAGACAGACTCCTCCTCTCTCTGTTCTTTCTATACAGTTTTTTCCTCTCTTTCCTTTTCTTTCTTTTCCCATAGCTATCTCTTCCTACCTCATGACTGTGTGTGATTGTGAAGGAAACAGATAGGCTGTTGCTCTTCTCAAAGCTTCTACCTGATGCCTGCCAGATGTCCCCCATGAGTCTTCCTTAGCACCCAGGGTCTGGCAATCTATGATCAACCCTGCTGGGTGATCTGTGGTGCAGTGTCCTCCCTCGTAGTGCTCAGACTTGAAAAAATTATTTGCCCTGGCCAGTTATCATCTCTTTGTCCAAAGGTGCCCCATCTAAAAGGATAGCGAGCAAAATTTATGACCCTCTATTGGGAGTCCTGTGCCGGGTGTGGGAACCTGTCTTCTTACTGCCTTTGAGTTTTAGCACACCGTGGAGGCAGAAACACAACAAGGAAGGAACACAAGCCACACTGTCTGAAAGAAATTTGCAGACAAAAGTGAGGAGTCAGTTTCCTGCATCATTCAGGGTGTCATAAACTGCAAGACCCTCAGCCTCTCATGGTCCCCAAGACAGTGCAGTTCCCCCTTTCTTCACATCCCCATGTGAGGTGAGAAGAAAAGAACTGGTGCCAGCTGGAAAAACAGTAGGGGTTTGCAACAGGGCAGTGAGTAAACGAGGAACAAAACTCCTCCAGCAGTAAATGTACTGTGTAAACATAAACAATAGCAACAAGCAAGACACGTATTCCAAATCTGTCTCCAGTGAGAATCAATTATGTTATATCCGATGAATCGGGGGAGGGGGCTGCTGAGAGAGAATGGGGACCTATTATTATTTTCAAGTCAAGTCAACCAGCCAAGTCTGCAAACAAAAGCATTTTCTGTCTTTTTCTCTCTGTCTTGTTGATGGCCTCCCCTTGTCTCTCTTCCTTGGCATATTTCCTGCAGTTCCCCCACCCAGCAGTAGTTATATACATCTGAATAACACTGCACTTCAAACACCAAAAGAATTGTTTTCCTATGGTTTTTAAATGTCTTTTATATTTTCTCATATTCATAATCCTGGCGTAAGCAGTGCTTATCAAGGGGTGTTCTACATCAGAAAACTCAAGCTTGAGACTATCTACGTGTGTGTGCGTGTGCTCATGAGTACATGAATACATGTGACCAAGGAGGCAAGAAAATACTGCTACAGATCATTAATGAAATAATGATAGGTACTTCTTTTATACCTGCGGTTGTAAAAAGAAAGGAGAGGTTTTATTCTTGTATCTGCACATCACTAACTAGTGCTAACACACACACAGAGGTTTTTTCTGTATCCCCAAAATCACAAAATGGGAAATGAAAAGGGGAGGAGGAGAAAGAGAGAATTGCTGAAAATGATTGTCTCTTAGGGTGTTCTCTAATAATAAGAAAGGAGCCCCACTTTGAACTCTCAATTCTTTGCTAGAGAACAAAAACCTTAAAGCATTTTGCTACCTTTAATTGTAAGACTCTTCTAGTAATCAATAAAGATAAAAAAAAGATCATTCTATGTACAATATGAAATCACACAGTGTCTGACTATGTGGAGATAGATTCCACTTATCTGTCTCTAGGGGTAGCTTCTCTTGTAAGAGAAAACTCAATTTTTATTTGGATTTTAAAAATGTTTCAAATTATTCAGTCAATGCTACATGCATATTAAAAGATTTATTACCAAATATTCTCATCTTGATGTACTGGATCTATGCACCCAATTCCCACTAATGTTAATGGAACCGCATCTGTAAATCCCTGCACATCAAAGCCAGGCTGTGCCCATAAGTACTGCAAATACATAGGTAGCTGGATAAATAGCACAAAGATTAACCACCTCTGGCATTACTGTTTTTTATTTCTTTGTGTAAACGTTGGTCTCATCTTTCTAAGTGCTCAAAATGAGATGTAAGAAACTAAATGCACCCAGGCCAACATCCCCCACAATTCAGCATGGGTGTTGAAGGGAGACACCTGACTGCTGAGTGGTGGCACCCACTCTAATTGAAGGGGAGAGGGAGAAAGGTGCCTCCACAGGGTGACTCAGATTTAGGTGGGCTGAGTCATCCCCACAGGTGCCTGTTTCTCTCCACTGACTATTAACTGGGGGTGTATAAAGAGATGTTAATTTGAGCACCTGAAGGTTACATCAGGCCCTAAAGTATTAAACCCCCATTYCAGTCCTCTGGTGTGGCGTGATTTGAATGCTCTTGCTCAGGAAATAGGCTGCTCACTGTGTGCTGGGGTGCCTATTAGCCCTTCATGTTAAAGGCGTGAAGAGAGATGGAGAAAGGGTAACCATCCCATCTCTCTCATTCACACCAATATTAAAAACCCCACATTCTTACATCAAAGCTAAGATTTTCAAACATGGATTCCTAGAGTTTAAACCGTAAATCCCTAGGTGGAATCCATAAAAAGCAGCTTGGATTTCACTGCTCCAGAAATTGATTTTGGGTTAATTATCTAACCTTAGGCATCCATGCTTTGTAACTTTTGTGTCATGTTTTAAAATTAAGAGAAAACTTGTGTATTATTATTATTATTATTATTATTATTATTATTATTATTTCTATTAATAGCTTTATTAATTGAAACCTCAACATATATGTCAATGTAAACTGTAATTAAAGTAAATTAAGTATACTAACAACAAAGTTATATACAACTACACATACCATGTTGGAATTCAAGGTAAACAAATGCACGTTATAAACTGAAAAAAGGATGAGGTAGAAAAAATAATAACCATGGGGCCAATAACTATAGTAATTGTCAGAAGAGAGTACAGCTGCAATAAAATCACGAGTAGTGTGTACAGTGAAGGATGGGTGGGATGATTAGAGCACAGACAGGCTAATAAATGTTAATTAATAATACCTTTCTGAAACTTCCATTTCTTATCCCTAGGTTCACAAGTGCCTTACAAAGGAAGCATCGTTAGCCCCATTAAGCAGAGGAAGGAGGAAGAGGCACAGAGTAATGAAGTACAGTGGCCAGCATCACCCAAGGGTACGGCTACATGAACAAGTTACAGCAAGTTAAATTAGAGGATGTATTAACAGAGTCAGATGCTCTGGTCTAACTTCCTATTTGCCTGCTCTTGACCTGCAGAAAATGAAACCCATCTTACCTCAGGTCTAATGAAAAGACTAAGTCTCTTCTCTGGCTGCAGGAGGGAAAAAGTGAGTACCTGATACTGTGAAACCACACTGGCTAACTTGCTCTAACGCCACCTCTGTCAAAAACCTGGCTAGTCTGTGAGATGGCAGCAATCATTTTGTGAGGTTCTGCTAACATTGGGATGAGTGTGGTATATAAATGGAAAGGGGTGACGGGAAAGGAAGGTTCCAGGGGTGAGATACATCGTGCAGTTCAGCACAGAAAAGTCAAAATCTGTTGCAGATCTGCGACGTGACAGTAGGGTTCCAGGAAAAGCAGGTGGTGTGGGAATGCTGCTCCCCATTAGGGCAGGGCTCGAAGAGAAAAGGGATCAGTCATAGCCAGAGCCTTCGTTACTTAAGGCTTTACAATCTGAAAGGGCCAACTTAAAATCAACCTGCCACTTTGGAGGCTGGCAGTGTGGAGAATGCAGCGTGGTGTAATGCGCTCCTGCTGGCTCATAGCTCTGAGCACACGTGCTGCCGTGCTGGGAGCGAGCAGTGCTGAGCAGCCTGGCTCTAAGCTCCTCTAAGAGGGTATTACAATAATTGAGCTTGCTAGTAACAAGGTCTGCGCTGCTATATTTGTGATAGGCATGGGATAAACTGAGCKTGCAGCCGGTGCCTGTCGCAGAACTGGAAGAGGGGGAAAGGAACCCCTTTGACACCAGGACTGGAAACCTGGCTTCAACATAAGCAATGGCAAAACCCCATTAACTTCAGTCTGAGCCTGCACTTGCCAGGTACGTTTCATGGAGCACAGTGACCTAACACAGTACCAGCACACACCCAGCCCATGACCTCTGAAACACAATTTTTGAAATTGCAGGGCAACATAATAGGAATAATTCCAACTGGTGCCATCACCCAACACCTGCTTTTACCAAGTCAGAGAAGAAATGTCTCCAGCTGCAGAACATCCCTTTCCTCCTCTATGGCTGAAATAGAAATCAGGATAATGACGGCATAGGATTCTATATAAATTTTATTAAGATATTAAATCTTTATTTTATTGTTCATCTGTTTTGATCTGTCCCAACTTACTGCCTTTCTCACATTGTAAAATCTGGGAGAAGATCTGGCAGAGACTGCATTTTCCCACATGCATTTTCCAGTGGCTCTTTTTCATTTTGAAAACCCTCTTCATCTAAAATCCCAAATCCTTTGTCCCAATCACAGCTAATAACATGAAGTTGGAGTCAGAAAAATCTTCAATTTTTAGTGCTTTCCTGTGAATCTCACGTTCTTCCAGGTTCCAAATCAGGCAAATACCTAAACTTTCACTTGACAGTGGAAAATGCATGGAGACTGTCTCTTCTGGCCTATTTGCTCTCCCTGACCCTCCTGACTTTACTTCAGTTGTTTTCTATTGGGGGCTTGATGCGGTAAGTACATTTAGGGAAATCCAAAGGGTTGTGGTTGCTCAGAGGGAAGCTATTCAAGGGTTCTTCCAGGGAACCACATCCTGAAGGAGCTGGGTAGGCAGTTCTTCCACACTAACAGTACAGTGGCCTCCTGGGTTTTCTTTGACAGTGGGATCTCTGAACAGTCAGTGTGAGGGCCAGGTGCTTCCAGAGCCAGGTCAGAGTGCTGGAGACCTGCTATGCTCTTTGCCAGTGTCCACTGTGCTCCTGGGAAGCCCTGGCAGGATTCTCAGCTAACAGATTAGCATTAGGGCATGAAATCAGAGACCCAGATACCTCTTGTGGCTTAAACTAGGCACTTTTGGGCTTTCAACTTGCTAAGCTTTGGTGGTAGTGAGCTAGGGATTTGAAGATCAAAAGCTGAGCATTGGACAGGATTTAGGTATGCAAGTCTTCTCTGGATTGAGCCCTTTATCTAACCTTTTTGGCTAACATCATTTACTGCTCAAGAATAGGCATCTTGAGATTCAGTGGTCTGCCGTGTCAGCCACAAATTAGTGATGGTAAATGCATGAAAAGAAATTATCCATAAATGAGTATATTATGTAAAGAATCTTGTGTGTATATGTGTGTGTTTGTGCATCTTGAACAAAGTGAATGCTTTTCGCACGTGTAGAAAAGTAATTTTTAAAAACAAGTGTATGATACTCTATGTGAAGTCTACAGTCATAACAGGAAATCATGCAATTTCTGCAGAAAGATTTTATTTAAAAAAGCAGAGTGCATCTCATTGACCTACATTCGGCTTCCCCAGCATACACTGTACCTGCAGAACTTTTCTGCAGAGATACATTGTAGATACAGATCAAAGGCAAATGCTGGTGTCAGAATTGTCTAAATGTCCCTTTTTGGGCCTGAAATCCTAGATCATTGCCATGCATTTGCACTGACTTTGTAACTTTAATCAACCTGTAAACTGTTCCTTGGACTGCTGTCTTTAAAAGCCGGGTAGGCTGTTCCTGGGGATAATGAATGTCTGTATCTATAGAGCAGACAAATGAAGGTCTCTGCTGCCTCAGAATGAAAATACCTATTTTTGAAGAGCTATCTAGGATACATTGCAGTATATAAAAGTAGCAAAATAAAGTTAGCATCTGTGTTAAAAGAACTACAATCCAAACCAAGCTAGCTTCATCCTGTTCAACATACACCCTAATTGCTTTGCAGAACATTTGGTCCCCTCTTTAAAAAAGGCTGTGGGGGTGCTAAACATTGTCTATCAGGGTGCTGAGTTTTATTACACGCACATCTGCCTATTCTGACTTAGCCTGAGACCTGCCAACTCATTTCTCACACACCCACCGTAATGGGCCTGGATTCACAAAAGTGTGTGTGGGTGTGTGGGGAGCTGTACAGGGAGAGAAGGGAACTGCAGGGGTTGACACTGACCACGGCAGTGCTGAGCTTCTAGGCACCATTCTGCCCGGCAAGGGTCACACAAGGACATGCTCCAGCTCTCGAAGCAGTGCCTAACTGGGTGTTTAAGAATGAAGCTGACAAAGGAAAAATGCAAAGAGAGGGAGGACTCTTTAGAAAATAGGAAGCATGTAAAACACAAGGTATCTACAGACCCACTTGGTGTCTGTCTCCCTGTTGTGCAACCAGGTAGTTGTAGACTGTAGCTTTTATTTTTGTTTGTAGTGCAAACAGATACTCTCTGTAAGATTGTCTTGTACTACTAGACAATTTCAATAATTTGGACAGTGGTGGTGTTTCCAATTATGATATGTTAAAAAGACTAAAACCAAGAAAGTCACATAAAATTTCTATTAACAAAAAGTGTTCACTAAAATGGAATATGTTGTCATATAGTCTCTGTTTTCAATGTTTTTTGGTTTGTTGGGGGATTTTTTTGTTTGTGTTTATTTGGTTTTGGGTTTGGTTTTGGGTTTTATGTGTGTTTGGTTTTGGTTTTATTTTAAAATCTATTTTCAAAAAATTACCATGGTAGATGAAAAAGGTAGTTACAAAAGATCTTCTTCCTCCAAAAGTAAATAATTCAGCCTTTACAAAAAATTGTTTAAACATGGAATATTTGGGGGAAGTGTATGTCACATAAAAGTATAATTGTGAAATGATTTTGTATCACAAAACATTGCCATTTCCAATGAGCTGTACTTGATACCAAGTCTCCAAAGCTGTGAGCTTCTGGAGTGCAAAACTGAACTGATCTGAAAGTATCTTGCAGCTTACTCTTAGAACAAACTCTGTTGCTTCAGTGTTGTGTCCCTATCCTTCCATTCTCATAGGCTTAGACAATTTCCAAGGTCTTTCATTAACCCTCAACCCCTCCCCAGAACCATAATGTCTTTATTTGTTGTGCTACTTGTGTATTAATTTTTTAAATAAAATGGCATTGATAGATCTCATTCTGCATAGGGTACTACAAATTTCTCCTCCTTGCTCTATCTGTTCAAGACATCCTGAATTTCTCCTGACTTCCTGATGTCTGGTCACAAGACAGGTTTTAATCTCAGGGATTCAACTTTCATTGAACCTAAGCATCAGTAGGATCTTCTGCCAGAACATGATACCTTTCATGGGGTTCTCCTTGGGTCATGTTGGCTACAGACCATAACTGCTTCACACTTTTATGACTTCACATGGTCACTTGTTGTTAGTTACCTGATGAGAAGACTAGATCCTAGGATCTGTGCTACCTCAACCAATGATAAACCAACTCATTTGTTGGACACCCACGTTACTAATGGCACATACAAGAATGGCACAAACACATCCAGGTGACCCAAGGAATCTGAATTTGCTTTGGAGAGCATAAAGAAAATGCTCCATCATCGGATAAATCCATGTACTTCATTTGTACTGAATAAGCCTAAAATCAGGCACTGAAAATTTGTTTTATGTTAAAAAGGGTGTGGGAAGGACACAGTTTCAGAAAATAGGTGAGTGGGAGGAGAATATAAGTACTAACAGGGGTTTTTTTGGGAAGTAGTTAAGGAAGAAAAACTGGGTAAGAGAACTAGGAAAGGATTTTTCAAAGAGAGAGTCAAGTCAGGAAGGGAATATTGTGTCTTGAGAAAGACCTAAAGGCTCCCAAAGAGAACACATTTATTAAGTTGTATGACCATCCTCAAGCATTAAAAAACATGACAATGAGAAATCAGGCTGTATGAAATTAAAGACTGCTTTAAAAATTGTTCAGACCACATTGCTATCAGATAAAATGCTTCAACTAGAGTCTTATCTAGGAGGGTGTTTGAGGCTGTAGAGTTCAGGTGTCCACTATGAATCTAATACATTGTTGTCTCTTGTCCACAGGTTGTATTGCAGTAGCTTGTAGTTATTTTATCATCAGATATTTTAAAAATCTTGCTTTTGGCTACTGACTAATTAAAGGAAAATGGCCTTTCTAAAGCTGGTTGAAGGCAATAGAATACACAAAGTGATTTAAAGGGAACATGGATGACATTGAGAAGAAGAATTTGGCTGCTAGAAGTCAAATTCTCTTGTTTTGCTGTATTTTACAAGTGATAAAGTTTGAGAATTAGAGCACTGTCAATATGTGCTATAAAACCACATGTCCTTTAAGAGGATAATGCTCCACTAGACCTTTTGCCACAAATTACTCTATATAATTGGACGTAAGATCACAAAGAGTGCACATTTACAAGATAAATTGAAAATTAATGAACAAATAATATAGTAATTACCAAATCTTTATTATTTGAAGAATATACACACTATGGGGTCTATTTCTTCCTCAATGAGCATGTGTAACCCCCATTAATTTTAATGGGAGTTAAGCGTGCACATCAAAGGAAGAATTAACTCATGATTTTAAAACTGACTACTAAGATTAAGACCTGCACTTTTGGCTTTGAGTTGAAAATGTGGCATATCTTTTGATATTTATCTCTTTTTAATTGTGTATTTGTAGCTGAACCAATTTGCAAATCATTGTTATCCCTATCAGTACAAGGCAAAGATAAATTGCATTATATACCCTACTTCTTGGACTCCTTGATGTTCTTTTCTGATTAAATTGAACTGTACCAGCAGTATCATAATTAATAATCTATGCTGATCAAGTTGGCAGAGCTAAGGCTGTTTGGTATCTGATGTCAATGAAAAATTGTTCAAGCAAGGTGTGTCATTTGTTGTTTTTTTCACTAATGTGAGAAATTTACAATTAATAATACTGAGTCATGGAGATTTTCAGATAATGTGAAACCTGCAGTTTACGTCTGGACAAGGTAAAAAACATCCAGTTTAATAAGATTTCTGAGGCAATTCATGAACTATGATGCTAAGCCTATGTAAAAAGGATTTTACTCCTTAAAAAGAGATTATAAGATTCTCAGATGGAAACTTGCAGTCCCAAATGAATTCATACCAGTTGTTGTTTCTACATCTCTTTTGAGGGAAAGGATATTTCCTTGTGCCCTTCTGTGGTCATTCATTAATTAGTATTAGTGAAATGACTTCTGCAATTGTGCATAGCCTTTTTTATATCAATCCAGGTATTGCTCCCCATCTTAGAGCGGGAATTAAAAGTGTTTTAAATTGTAAACTAACATGGATTAAATGTATACAGAAGAAGAACTTCTAATTTATTTTTTAAAATCAGAAAGTCCAAGTCTTTGCTTTTTCAAATGAATTATCCAGTTCCTTTTTCACACTGATACACAGCACTATATAAGTGGTGAAAAACTCAGAAACATGGCTAACAAGAAGATGACCAGTGTGATTTTAATGTCAGAGTTGAAGAAACTGTGAAAAATAAATAACAAAAGTAGAGGGGGGAAATATTAAAATTTTAAAATTCTTTGCCTTTTATGTGGGCAGTTTTTCTTGTTATATTTAGAAAACTTTCCCTAGTAGAAGATTGCAATATATATGTTTCACATTCTGTTGCTCCTTACACTATTGAAAAGTAGAATAATTTTCCATTTGCTTGGTTGTGTGAATGTACAACTGAAGGAGTGCACTTGCAAAAACATTTATCCACAAAGGCAGAGCCATTGAATAGCCCTTTTAAATTTCCCTTTATTTTGTTCATCTGTTCATTTAATTGTAAATGTTTCAAGCTTTTGCAGCTTCTAGCTGCCATTTTGCCACCGTTTGGTGCCATTTCGAGCTGGAGAGCGAGATTAGGGGAAGGAAGCCCAAGGTCACAGTAGTGGAAATCGGTCAAAATAATTTAAATCCTATCAGCTTTATATTCTGAACAGTAAATAATTATAGAAGGTTCCTCCACATTCCTGTACACGCTGTAAGATACCACCAATGGACAATATTTGCAAAACCTTCAAACAACTGAAATGGGGCCCTCAGTATCATTAATCAGTTATTATAATGCTAAGTGAGGTCTTGCTGTCCTTTCATTATAGAAGTTACATTTGAGATAAGGGAGCTTCATTGTTTTGCTACATCTGTGAATCAGAGCATGAGAACTTAGAATCTGATCAGGAAGAGTGTTCTGAGTGACATCTGTAGCAACTTTTGAATAGTAATGTGAAAAAGGTTCAGCAAGGGGACTGTTTTCTTGAGAGAAAAAATAATTATGAACTATGAAAATGAGGGTTAGATGAAGCAACTTAAAAAAAAACCATAAAAAGGTATCGAGAGAAACCTATGTATATCAATAATTTTGAAACACGTGGTTGAAGATGTATGGTGGTTAAAGTAGTGACTTATGCTTGTATATTCAGTCAAGATAGAGTTTCAGAGGAGAAACACTAAACCTGTGGAGGGTCACTCAGCTAATTAAGGGGACGGAGCTGAAAAGAGATGCTAATTGATCTTTTTTTGTTAAGCTTTCAGAAGAAAAGGCTAAAGAGGGAATCCAGCTAGAGCACACATGCAGCTCAGATGCAGCTAAAGGGAGGCTACAAACAAGACAAAGTCAGTCTTTTCTGAGAGACAGCAAAAGGATGAGAGATGGATGAAGGAGATCTCAAGAGTAAGGGAAAACTCAATTGAATATGAAGAAAACTTTTCACAAGAAAAGGGGTTAAGCACTGCGACTGTATCTAAGAGATGCTGTGAGTTTTCTATCCTTAGGGATTTTCACACTTGCCTTGAAAACGTGCTGAACAACCTGGTCTGACTCAAAAGTTAGTCCTGGTTAGTTTTGGTGGTTGAACAACTTTCAAATTTCATTTCCAATCTAAATTACTCTATGATTCTAGAATTTTACTAAAAAGTAATTTTCTTACTTATTTTATGTGTGAAAATGTAGAACTTAAAAGCTACATTATGTAACACCAAGATTTAATTGGGTTTCCTACTTTTCTTAAGGGGTTTTGGTTGTGCATGGAAGGAAGAGGAAATCCAAGAGAGAAAAATATTCATACAGGTGCTTACAGCTGTCTATACAGCTTTCCACTTATTAAATAAATTTATATTTCCACAAAAATTTTCTATATTAAGAAAGAAAATTTTTAAATAATCACAAAAAAGCCTGTGAATTAACATCCAGCTTTGTGCACTGGTGAAGCCATACAGTGCATTGAGTGCACTGGCGAACACATTCTCCTTGAAATCTAATCTTTAGAATAGAGAAAGTTACATATAAAAGCAAGACAACATAACTTAGAAAGACCTCCTCAAAAATACTATCTTTTTCTTAATTGACTTCTGCATAATTGCTTATGCAAAATTAATTACCATTAATATTACTTTTCATTGGAGATGAGTGTATTATTAAAGTTATTTTATTCACCTGAATGTGGTTAGCATTTAGTAAGAATAGCATTGAAATCCTAGTGATTGTGAAAGGAAAATATTGTGTTGTGTTGGAAAGCAGAATTGATTCTTTGCTATGCTTTTGATTGGTTTATGATTCAACCAACCATTAGCTGAGAATGGTATCCAATGTCTGGTATTTTTTCTTCAGAGATCTGGATGAATTAATACCGGAATAGAATATTTGCTTCAAAAAAAATCTTGGAGTCATTTTGTAATCTTTATAATTCTGACTGCCTTTGAGTTAGAAAGGATGGATTGCATTTGTTATGGTAAAAAGAGCCCCAAAATTCACTTGAATTTCCAAACTGGGTCCCTCTGGTCTTCAGATAATGACCGGAGTTTCTGAAGAAAAGGAATCAAGGCTTCAAAACACCAGTCCTCAGAATTTGCCCATCAAATGGCTTCATTTACTGCCGTTGTAACCATTTGGCTCTTTGCCATTGTCTATATTAGGCTCACTCTCATGACCCAAAAGGTTTCTACCATCAGCAGGAGAAAAAGATACTTAGGAAACCCTCAACTTTTTTCAGCTGTGCTGTGGTTTCTTTACGGCACTAGCTTTCTCTTTTTCCAAGCAGTTTGCACTTTGGGGTCTGACACAGCAAGTGTGCCATAGCAAGAGTACACTAGGCAAATATCACGGAAAGCACTGAGAGAAAAGCTTTATATAAACTTCCCCTGTTTGTCTGAGCCAGACAGTTCTTTATTGATGACACTGTCAAAGTTTGTATTGTGCTCACATTGGAAGGGGAAGATTCATCCTTACAAAACCAATAAAAGTTGATTACATACATATGAAATCTATGGATTAGGGGCAGGATTCTTGGATCCTTTACAAAGGAAGTGTCATGTTTCATCTTCTGTAGGGGAATGTATGGGAATGCATATGTAAAGCCACAGAACTCCGTATAGTCCCTTTTAGTAAGGATCATACAAACAGAACCAAATTTTCTTTAAAGCACAACTATAGGTTTATAGTTACTAGGGGGAAAAAATATCCCCTTTTTTTTCTTTTCATCTTCAGTGCCACCTGAAGGCTGTCAAGAGAAATTAATGACTTTGATCAAAGGACAAAACATGGTAGATATTCCTAGTTAATAATAATAGACCAATAAATTACATTAGTCAAACTAATTTGGAATGGCATTTTGAGAGGAGAGGGATGATGCCAGACCTGTGACTGAAGGGCCAAGTATTCTAATGGGACCAGTTAACCATCAAAATAAAAAGTCAGATTTTCAAAGGCGAATATTATGCTAAATTTTGTAGAAAATACAGGAAATGTGATTCATGGTAGCATAGGTATAAGAAACAATATTATTTTCTTTTGAAATATGTGGTTCAGTTGAAATAAAAAGCTTTGCAAAAGAAGGTGAATGTACAAGCATGTGGAGTTGCATGAAAATAAAAGGGTAGAAATCCCAATAAATCACAGTGTTCTCAAACCAAAGCATTTCTGTTCTTTAATTTCAAAGTGGCATTTCAGAAACGATTTTTTATTTTCTCTGTCACAATCCTTCACATAATTATAATATAAAAACGTAAAAAATTAAGTGATTTGACCAAGCCGACATAATTTGTCTTTCTCAGAGTTTTTGAAGTCTGCAAGATTTTGCAGTTTGAATGATATCCAGATTTTCAGAATCTTTCCCAAGAAAGAAATTCCATTCTTTTTATATTTGAAATTCTCTACTTAAACCATTTCTGGTTGACTAAAAAGATGCAGAGCCTTTTGAACTTATTCAAATGTTCAGTTCCAGAATATGTGTTTCCTAAGTAGACATGCTTCGCAAATATATTTTTATTACTACAGCAGCTCAGATTATCTCTGCGACATAACATTTTCCCATGTATTCCCATCAACTTCATCCAGCTCCTTTCCAACTCCTTTTTAAAAATGAAGCTAACTCCAAAGGTAGCTGATGAACCCCAGTGAAACAAGACAGGAGCACCACAGAGTAGGTTTAAGACATAAAGTCAAACAAAACAGCCTTTCATAATGATAGGAGAGGATTTGGCATAGGCACTATGTAATCACCAAAGCCATAATGTGAATCAGATTCCAGAGGTTAAAGGAAAACACCTGACATTATGAAATGTGTGATGAAATATTCTTCACATAATCGTGTATTTCAGAAAGATAGACAGCTTGATTGTTACATTACCTAAATTGAAGATAAAAGATGAAATATATATAGTGATCTGGTAAATTGCTATAGGGCCACCTTACCTTAATTGAATCTAATGGTATGGGAGTTTCCTCACATTTACTGGATGGGAAGGAGCAACTGGTCTTTAAGCAGTCAGACCATTGGATTGATGGCAGACTACACGCAGGAAGAGGAGAAAGCCTCTTTTGCCCCTGAAGATGTGGGCTGCTGATGCTCTCCATCAGTTACTGGAAATGAAGTGACAAATGTTCAGTAGTTCCAGTCTATCTCCAAGAGCTACAGCACTCCCCTCTAGGATGCTCTATGGCACTCAAGATATTTAGACTTTCTTACAGCGACTGTTCATATTTTCTTCCTCTCTAGTTTTCTTGCATGAAATGTATGGAAATGACTGAAGTATCAAGACTGTGGAAAGCCATGGACAATATGCATGCTTTTAATACTGTGAAGGGACAGATCTTGGGCATTTTTTACACTATATAGTTGTAAGCTGCATATGCTATCCTCAGCCTCTATAGATTACAATTAACTATTCTAGCTTACTCAGTACTATACAAATAAATACAAATTTTTTGTGGATCTCAAATGCAGAACCACTAAGTCATATGCCTAGGTGCTCAAATGGACACTTGGCCATGTGAAGCAGTTCTGTACCAATCTGGAAGCTCATTGTGAAGCAACAAGTCTGTTCTGCTCCTTGGGGAAGGAAAATCATCACATAGCAACATACAGATCCTTGTTTGAAAAATAAACTCTGAGAAACTTTAACCTGTGGTTTCTAGAAAGTTGGTAATTCTAGGTTGCATCTAGTCAGAATTAGTTATTTATAGCAAATGGCCTTTACTTGGAATACTTTTTTTTTCACACTGGTTTTAAAGGATTTTTCCTCTTCTTGAAAAGGTGTCATTCTGAAGTTCAGGCCATCAAAGCAAAAAGTTCAAACATCACTACAAAATATGTTTGATGATAAAATATTAAACATTCAGTAATAAAGGCACAGAAATGATTATATAACTCTGTAGGTTAAACACGACCCACTTAAACAAATAGCTGGAACTAAAAAAGACAGTCTGTAAAATCAGTGTATTTATTCCCAGTGCTCTGAATGACATATGTTTAAATTGATCTCACAATCAACTCATATCTGCTTCAGCACAGTCATCTGATACCTATTCAAATGAATCTCRTTTAAGAGGTGCAAGATCACTCCTGGGTGACAATTCCATGGCACAGTGGGATGTATGCTAATACAGCTGAACTCAGGGACAAATTCTTGCTGATCCCAATTTAAATGGGAGTAGAAATTTGTTGTCTCTCTAAAATGAAAAAAGATCAAACTTTGAAAGAGGAAGCAATCTGTTGATATCTGCATACTCCTTGATTTCAAATAAAATCCTTGTTTTTCAGGATTCATTTTAAATAAGGTCTGACATTAGGCTAGGGGAGTATCTGGAGAGTAGTCCCAAGTAATTTTTTCAAGGGAGAAGGAATGAGGAAAAGAGATAAACAATGAGGGAGCAGAGGGAATTGTGACTTAATTGGATATTTAAAATATAATTAAAATACATTACAAGATGATCAAATAATTCTGTATATGTAAATATAAAGTATCAAGCAAGCTGTATATATTGGCCCCGTTTCAAGGGCACATTCCTGTTCATTGCTGTGCATAAGCTTCTGCTTAAGTGCTATTTCTTAGAGGGAATGCTCTTAAGTTCTTATTTAAGTGCTCTCTTGAAACAGGGCCAACATACAACTCCATGCCATTTTCACTCAGACACTCTGCCTTTGCTCACTCAGTCACCTATTCCATCTTGACTCCGGTACAACAAAGTCTTCCAGGTAGTAACCATGGCTCTACATTTACGGATAAAGTACAGTTTAGCCAGCTCTAAGTCCTGAATGGGGTTTTCTGGATTTTCTGGTGTTTCTTAGCTGAGCTGTTAATACTGGTAATACAAATAACAGTTAATAAATCAATCTGTTTCCTCCAGGAATTTTGCTAGGAGGCATTAACCCCTTCTCACCATCTCCCAGGCCACACCCCTGCACTCTTTACAATGAGTGCAGCATATTTTTTATTTCTTCAACTGGCATTTGCAATCTGTCCTGACATAATTTACACATTTACACATTTTACAGAGCAAAGCACAGTCATGCAATTTAATTCCAAAAAACATAAGCATAGGAGACTCGGCACACTCGATTAGCAAAGCATATGATCGAGTTTTGCCAGTATGATATCAAAGGCACACGTTTGATTTGAATTTGTGTCAAAATGTACCTGCTGCTCTTCATTTCAAAACAGACATGTGCTGATGTGTTAGCCCATATTCACACACAGGGGGCTTTTATGTGCTGCAAACTGCACGTGTAGACCAGTGTCCTYTACAAATGCACTTTCTTTCCCTTCCTTTTCTCTTATCTTAAGGCAGCTGGTCTCCACATCCTTAGGGAGAGGATGTCACCGCCTGAGAGGCAGAGCAGGGGAAAGCAAGAAATCACTATCCAACCTAATGAAATAAAGTTCTGACCCAGATAAAGTCATCTAGGTTCTTCCACTGATCATTGCCCTATTGAGCCACCATTCCWGTTCTATTATTTCTTTTAAATAGGGATTTAATGCTCATGAATGGAAGGTGAATGCTTGAAAATGAAAGGTGATCAGTGCAGTAAAAGACAAATCAATACAGAACCAAAGTGCTCTACTTATCCACAGGGCAAACTAAAGTGAAAGGAAATGTCTTCGAGACCCTCTCAAGCAGTTGTACTAATAGAAATGATGATTAAATTCCCATACTATTACACTTGGACTTAAAAAAAAATCAGTGATTAAACACTTACTAGAAGAGGAATTGGCAGCTACCTAGACTGTGAGCATTTTGTTGTTCACTTTCCTTTACCTTCATTTAAAGGAAATTTATTTGATTGAGTTTTGTGAATTTTTGATTAATAAAGATTGATAGCTGCAAAGAGCAGTCTTAGAAGGCCCAGAAAAAAAATTTCTSCTGCAATTTATTTTAAGTTCTAGAAAGGCAGGGAATTCAGTTCTTTSTTTGGGTTCTGGTTCATATAATTATAAATTAGTATATTTGGAATAATAGCTGGAAAGTTAGTTTGTTTAGCAGGTGTGAAATGGGCTTTTTTACCTCTAAATGTGATTAATATTRGAGGCTGCAAATAACATGATATCAAGAGAAGTGCTTGTGCTTTATTTACCTGTGGGTAAAATATTTTTCAATCTCATGGAAATGGCAAAAAACGAAAATAGAATTTGGGCCAGGAACATTCTGTGCTAATCTGGGACTGACATTTGKGGGTGTTGGTGTCAAGAGATTTTGGTTTTGGGTCAGTCTCAGCAGTAGATGAAACAATAAAGGATTCACTTTCTTTGATCCTCCGGCAAACCCTGATTGGCTGGAAGCAGGGAGAGACAGTTAACTTCACAAAGTCAATAAATGTGGCCATCTGGGAGAATGCAAATTTAGACAAATGTGATATATGTGGGATGACACTTTTTCCTTAGAACATGCCACACCATAAAAGCATTAAAAATACATTCGTATGACCCAGAGCATTTGATTAAAGCCTTTAATATGCAATAAATTCAGCCCCAAGCAAACTAAATGGGACAACATGTACGAATTCCAGGCTCAGATTCATTCAGGTTCAGTTTTCTGCCTCCTCAGCCTCTTCTCTTCAGGCTTCTCTGTCTATGTTTTCTTTCAATTCATCTGAGTATAATCTGTGTAAAAAAACGTAATTCATTGTGCCAAAACTCCTTCTTTATGTGGAAAACTGTTTTTCCTCTTTACATTTCATCCTTTAGAGCCACTGGCTTGAGAAAAAGTTAAGTATCTTTGCACATGGGTAACTTCTGGGAGGACTCCCAGTATGTCTAAAATGAGTAGAGCTGACCCAACCAGGACATTATCCACACAGCTACTGGTAAGAATACTTTGTGTCCAGCAGCATGTCCTTCCCCAGCTGCAGGAACATCACTGGGGCTCAATTTGTTCCCAGGCAGGAAGAAATCCAAAGCTGCTCACTGTTCTTGTCCAAGTAGGACCACATGCCCTGCTGCTAACCCCTGGATTGCTGGCTGCAAAGYAATGTTTATCTGTCAATATATCTCTAGATCTTTAGATCATTCACAGAGTGTTTTGGCATGACATAAAATGCAATGTTTTCATTGACTGGACTGTGTCTTGAACATGTTCACTCAACCCAGAGGCCTTCCTAAAAGTCCATTTTGAAGCAGTGAGTGAACTCCAACCTGATCTGAAACAGTAGCTATCCTTTTTGTGGTGGCCAAATGCCACGGCAGGAAAATGGGTAATCTGGAGGGGATCAGGGATCACCTTTTCCCTACAATGTGAATAGCTGGACAGACATATTGTACACTATGATTTGCTCCTAATATAACTCCTACCGCACCTAGGACAGTATAGAAGTTAAAGAAACGTGTGAGCAAATATAGCTGCAACACAGCACCTCCCGGAGATACAGTTGATGTGATACAGTTCCTTTAGCACTTCTTTTTATGGGGAAATTGAAAGCTCATCCCAGACTTACTTAAAGATTTGTCTTTTAATTTTTTTTTTTTTTAGTGAAGACAGACTGGTTCTACTTAAAACAAACACAGAGGACTTGACAGCTTCCATTTTTTTGTTTGTTTTTTTTGTGAAATGTTGTTTTGGGCAAATTATTTTGACTATTTGCATTGAACAAAATAATCGAAGGGATGAATTTGCTGCTTTTATTTTATCTAGCAATCGTGAAACTAGCTGCAGGAGTAAAACTTGCCRAAGTAAACCTTTATTCTGTGTGATAGGATATATAAGGGAACGGATCAAGCGTCCTGAAGCGTGGATCAAGATTGCTGCGGAAGAAAAGCTGTAGCTACTTAAAGCTGCTTGTTTTTTCCAAACCAAACCACAGCTCTGTGTGCCTGGTCCTCAGACGGTGTAACCCGTAATGGCGCCTGCATGACCTGCCGTCACTAAAACATCTCCTGTCGCCCACTGAACAGTCCTGGCTTTGCAGGAGGTGACCAGGCTATCACACCGTGGGCATAGCTGTAATACCGAAATAGTGAGGTGGCAGCAAAGCAAGGTGGCAGGCTGAGTGGCACTTACATATGATGGGGAGGTCTGCTGGAAATCATGGTGTTAAGCAGAATGCAGAGGACATGACTGCTACTGTCTGTGAGACACACACAGAAAAAAGTGAAGGTTTCTGAGAAGGAGAAAGGAAGGGGTGGGGGACTCTGCATTTGAAAGAGCACGAGTCCAAAGCCCAGTTTCCTGTAGTCTCTTGTGATCACATCTACTTGAGGTTGGAGAACTGAACATTCCACAGGACCAACCGTGCACTTGTTTGTTCGTACTTTCTGTTCACACCAGTCCTTTAACGGCTCTGTGCAATGAAGTACACAGTGCTAACYACCACAGACTACTTCACCTGCACTTCATCAGATTAGCATTAGGGTGAAAACTCCAAGRCAATATAAATGAGATCAATAAATAGGGCAATCATCTCAGCTAGTTTTAAGTGTCCAGCGAGAGATTTAAACAGAACTCCTGTAGGATGACACGTTGTTACCAGCAGAGAGAACACCAAACACATYGCATTGATGCCAACATGTGCATTGCCCCTTATGGTCCTTCTTGCATTTAAACAGCAAAGCCAAGATGACTTCCTGTTGATTTATAGATGCTTTTGAATAAGTATTTAAAACATTGTTTGAATTTACAGAGATAGGAAAAAAAATGCAACTCTACAATTCTTCCTTTTCTTTGGTTTTCCAGATGGGTTGAGGTTTGTCTTGTTTTGCATATCTCTACATTTCTCAGGTATTCGAGCAGGGACTGAACAATCCTTGTSCAGGTCTGAGTGCTTTGTCAGTGGCTAAGGAATAAAACATATTTCCAGGATTTGAAAGGAAAAAGAAGAATAACTCAAAATACTCCATATGAAAAAAACAAACACAACAACCTGATCCCAAATATTTAAAACAACAGTGATAAAAATCTTAGAAAGACAAAGCAGCATAGCATAGTCACAAGTTCTACGGATATAATGGATAGAATGAATTGAAATCCACATCCTGAAAAAAGGTATAGTACTGGGGGTAAAAATTCCTGTGTATGGTACATATTTCAGAGTTTTCTTCATCACTTCATCTTTACACTGAAATCAAAGCAGTTAYAGCAGTCTCAGTCTGGAACGATGACTCAAAACCTGACATATGCTCCAGAGCAAAACGGGGCAAGGTAATTCAGAACATTCCAGGTTTTGTTATTATTGCAGTTTCCCCAAAATGGCAACAACTGTTTCACTGGGTTAAAAGACTCTTCCTTTTCTTGACAAAAGTCGTAAAGTAAGCTTGATTTTTGAAAAGCAGAAAGAAGGTAGGGCATTTCTTATACCTTCTTTTCTTTTTACCTTTCTGTGACCCCTAAGAAGTCACATTCCTCTCACAGTCTAATCAGCATGGGGAATTGCAAAATGAATGGGCTGGAAAATTCCTTTGAAAGGCAATAATAATATTTTTTCATATATGAATTCCAGCTTAGGAGCTCAACAAAGTGAAGTCACGGTTATTGTTCTTTTAATTTTTTTGCTCCTTCACAGAGCTTTTCAAAGGCACTCGCTTTTGCATAAGTTGTAAGTTTGTGTTAAAGTCCTGTGCTAGTCTGTGTTACACGTTTTAGTGTGTTCTGTACTGCCCTGGGAGCTAACCCCCCTCCCCCAAAGAACTCTTTCCCAGCCCCTTCATCTGTAACCTTTCTGCAAGTAAATGCTAATTGAAAAAGAAAGAACACCACTAATCTTGGAATTTAAATGCATTTAACAAAACCAATCTCAATCTAAATTGTTGTTTCACCATTCCCTTTTCCCCAACAGATGTCGAGAAACTGCAATTCCTATTAAGAACACTTGACTGTTTACTCAGCAAGAGAACTTCAGGCTCAGGCTGCATCAATCTAAATGCGTTTCAGGACGTCAGTCTTTTGAAAAGTGCAGACTGTTAGTTGGTTATTTTTAAATGTAATCTTCACATAAAAGAGTTGCTGCATTTTTTCTTTTCACTTTGTCATCCGTCTCTCCCTCCTCYCTCTTTTTATTTTTTTTTAATGATAACATCAAACATAGATGTCCTGAATTTTTATGTCCCATTCCATTTAAGTTTCCCTCTCTCCATGGTGTTTTATTTCATTTTCATTCTCTTCTTTTCATTTTTGACCAATGAMATATCGGTGAAGACCGTGAACACTATTGCAGGRAAAAAAAAATCCAGAAATAATATGTGGTAAGAATGTTAGACATCAAAACCATGAATGTGTTTTCTTAGTGAGCTTTACAGTGAAGSCCCCATGGGCTTTGACCACAGACTTAGGTAAAGTRATCTGTGCAGGTAAAGGTGACTCTGTATGGTTTTGTTTTGTACCCTGGGTATCACTCGTTAACCATGATCAGGAAAGTAAACGTGTGTTGGGGTTTTTTTCCTCTTTTTTCTCTTGTGTCTTGATTCTTCAGTTAGTAAATGCAATATTAGTASTTGCAAATACATCCTCAAGTGATAATCGCTGAAGTGTAGTTTAGGCCTGCAATTACAGTGTGACTGCAAACACACACAGTTGCACTGGTGTGAACCCCTGTTTAGCACAGGTCCTTGAAGCATATTTTACCACAGAATTAATTTCATTTGTTTTACTCATCAGGTTTTCAAACATGGTGGGTCAAATCTTCCACTTGTTGTGATGGAGCTGGCAAGACTGAGGACCATAGGCTATGTTTTGCAGCTGCACCCCCACAGGCAGCTCTGCGGTGGCTGGGGCAGTCCCACCTCGACCTATGTGCTGCCTGAAGGGGGGATGTTGCTTTTCTAAGGTCTTTTGCATATCCTCCATCTTATCTGACAAAAGTGRGTGTGGAGAGTGCTCTGGACCACACAAGGTCAGACTGAGACGCTCTAAGCATCTGAGAGTGGCTCTAAGCCCCRCTTTTCTTAACTATTGCAATGCGGAGAAAGTCAGCAAATCACATCAGCTAAATCGAGTCAGCAAATGGCATGTAGGTGAAAAAAAAAAGTTTAAAATTTGAATGCAAACAAACAACAGATAATTGGGTGTGTGGGGGTGTGTGGGTGAATGTCTGAAACTGAACTTTTGAACTCTCAAGCAGAAACCTGCTACTTGCTGGCTGCAGTTTGTATGGGCTGGCTGTAAATTTTGGTAACACCTGGAATGAATAAAAGAAGCACATCTTGAATCCTCCAGTTAACAAAGAGAAGTCAAATACAACTAGCAAGTGCATGGCTGCTCATCTGTTCAGCTTGTGCATATAGACTATCTAGAGACTGAAAATAGTTCCAGAAAGAAGACCTGGAGCCACAACAAAATGCCAAGGGATGACCACCATGACTTCTGTCCAACCTCCCAGAAGGTTGGACAGAAATTTAGCAAATGTAGAGCTGGAGAAGGTAATGTGTGAGTGTGTGAGATAAGCAATTTGGGTAATAGCTCTGATCCTGTTGGTTCTTAACCAATCCAGTGTTCAGATCCACCATGAGCTGTTTTTTGATCCATCTCACTTGTGGCACAAGTGTGGCCAGAAATCTATTGAAATCAATTGCTAGTGGGAAGAACAGGCAGGAAAACATTTTCCACATGCAACATGTCAAGATTTCAGAAAAAATTCCATTATGCAGCASGAAAAAGGAGACAAATAAAACTTTGAGAAGCCTACCATGTGGTTTTCAAGTCTTTTTCATGGAAGAATATGTCTTTCCAAGAGTTCACTTGGTCTCTGAAAGCTCCAGAGCAAAATCCAGAAAGTTCAAGTTTATTCTTTTCTGATGCAAATTTTAGTTGAAATAATAGATTATTTTATAATTCAAAAATCTGTTATTTAAAAACTCATCACCATTGAAAAAGGCTTTTAAGAATTTAGGAAACTCTTCAGTAATCATAGAATTAGCATGATCATGCTAATTGACTACCTTGGCTACTTGAGTACCAAGTGACCACAAAAAATCTGTCTGCATTTTAGAGACCTATGAAAAGGAAGTAAAATAATAATTTGTTAAGAGTGTATTTWAAGTTTGTGATCCCTTAATATCATACCTTTATAGCAACGAGATATCTGCATATGTGGAAAGAGTCTGAATTGCATATACAGTTTCTCAGAATAGCCCCCACCATTCTAAGTAAGCTTGTTACAATAAGTTTGTTAAACCAAAATTGATGGTTCTCCAGTTTYTTTGTATGGTTGTCTAAATTACAGTAGCACAACTGATCATCCTAGCAGCCATGACGAATACTGCAAATACTGCAAATATTGCCTGGGCAATAAGGGCAATCTACTTTTTACACACTGCTGTTTAGATAGCTTAGTTTAAAATTCAAAACCAATGTATAAAGTTATCAGCACTTGCAGTATAGTTAAAAATGTTTCTGTAAATCAGATATCTAATTTTGGTCCAAAAAGTAACCTTGGTAACAAAAGTCTTTTTTTGAAGAGACTGAATTAGAACTGAACAATTTTTGCTTCCAAAATGTTAGAATTAAAGAAGTTAAGGTTTGTGGTTATGCTTTGCTTTTCCTTAAATATAAAAAATGCAGGTGTTTGTTCTCTCTTTATATTTCATTCAGCAAACACATTCATTGTGGTCACTGCAAGGGAAATTCCCCTCTCTGTGAGCATGTGTCTCACCTGGGTTCCCCTCTGACCTTCCCCTCATAGAATCAAGGTCTAATGAGAGAGGAGAGAATCTTGTACATCCCTGTTTTGCATGAAGAATCATCATCCTCTTTCAAGATGTTAAAATTCAACTCATAGTGTTTAGTTTCCTTCTCCAATAAGATTTCGTTTTAGATTTGTGCTTTTTTACGTGGTCTGTGGTGGATTTCTTTCCTTATTCTGTACTGGGAAGATGCTTAAATTCCTGCTCTCCATTCCAGTAGCAAGCTGAGGGAAAGAAACAGCATCTGCAGAGGGGCTGGGTGCATAAAGACATAAACACCCATCTGCGGCGTGGCAGGCTGCACTCACACTGCCACAAGGAAGCACAAGAGCCTCTCTGACCTGTGTGGCAGYACATCAAAAGCTGGAGTCTTTGATTTGCACCTTGCAGAGGATAACCAAGCTGGACTTCCAGCTCTGTACGCAAAGCATCCAGCCTGAGRCTCGGACACAGCCACCTTGTCCTCTAAAGATGTCCCACTAACGTTACTAAAAAATCTTTCGTGTTGAAACAGAAATGTTGCATGTTGAGCCTGGAGCCCATTCAGAGCTTTGTTCTCCTGCCTGCTAGCACAATGGGCTCCGTAAGCAGCCGACCCAGCCCCATCCTAAAGGTAATTCAGATGSAAAATGTGCCCCAGCCCACAGAGAAACAGGTGTCTTCTCATGTAAGAGTACTCATTTCCTTAACTGTCAAGGGCCAAACCTGAACTTCTTGTTGTCACCTACTGCTTGCCTTGTGAGTTACATGGCTACTTACCTTTTTGGCCTCAAGACACTCACAAAAGATCAGAGGAATATTGTTTTTGCTRTGCACCAACTAAGTCATCTCCCACTGATAGAGCACAAAAATGTGCTATTCATATTTCTTCTGTACTGAGGTTTTTCTATTGAGAGTGAACTGATTTTTTTTCAAGATTAGTTTGTAGTAGGTTTGCAAACTACAATTAGACAGAAGAAAATTTTCYTTCAACAATTAAATTTACACTCACAGTGGTAGAGGGCTAATGGGTAAGAAAATAATGCTGAAATCTTTAGGAAATTCACTTTAAAAGATTTGTTGGTTCAGTTAGGAGTAAAAGCCTGTAGCCTTGATAATTATTCCACCTACCCAAAATTCACCATGCTGCAAGCTGTGTTTGAGAACCTTTTGGGAACAGCCATTTTTGTACAACATTCTTCCTACCCTGTGCCATGAAAAGTCAGCAAAATTGGAAATATAACTTTACCTCTCAAAGGCAATAAGGTCTTTTACTTCTGGGTCTCGGTGCAACATTTATGTATATTTCACTTTTATTCTTCTTGCCTTTAAGTTTGTACTTAAATGTTTGAATTAAGACTGATAGACAAAGCAGCAAAAAGAAAAACAATTTTTTTTTTTAGCTACATCCCCTTTATGAATGAGTAAGACCGGTTTGGACCCCAACTGATAATTTCTATCACTGATAGCAATAATGCTACCACTTGCAATACAATGCAAATTTAAATTAATTTACTCTAATTCTAGCTAATAAATTATAATTATTATTTAGTATAAAATGTTTTAAACAAACTGTGCAGTAATTTACAGATGACTTTTTGAAGGCACAGCTGTATTACTCTTCTCATTTAAGGTGATAGTGAGAAAAGCATGGGTTTGCCTGGTGTTACAGGATGAACTACTCTGTCTGGAATTAGAAATTTTGATTTGTGYCATGATTAAAATCCACAAAATACTTTAAAGACAATGAACAGCTCGCTGTCCAATGTTGCTTAATAGGTAAGTGATATTATTCTTGCCTCAGTCACTGTTAGCCCAGAACTTTCTGGAAAGTAATTTTAGATTGTTAAAAAAGGTTTACCTCTGGTGAAACAAAAAATGATGAAAAAGAAATACGAATAAATATGATGAACTTTCACAAGAGGTGAACTATTTGTAAAAATTAATGTGCTTTCAAGAAGCATTTGATTTCATTTCAATATCAGTTCAAATTTATACCATCTTCATTTTAAAAAATATGTAACCAGATCTGCAAGGTATTTATCCTTTTTATTGCTCATCTACCCTGTAAGGATTAGCAATATGTACCCCGCCCGAAATACTGGAGTGCTCATCTCTTATGCCAAATGAGAACCCTATATTTCATGTTAGGGAGCACTTACTCAAAGGAATGCCCACATTTTTTATGGATGAACTATTCATTCACTTGTGTGAATAAATATTCAAGGGTTCAGAATTCGTAACCTGTTTCTTTAAGATACTGCATAATTGTGGATAAAAGATGATATTACACTGAAAAACACTGCTAATTACCATTTATTATTATCCATTATTATTTCCATTTATATCTCACTATTTTTAAGTTGCTCATAAAAATTTCTCTTCCTATGACTTAGTCCAGATTGTATGATAATAAGTGAATAAATAATGCCAGCGCTTTCGTATCCTGCTTTCTTTTTTTTTTTTCTCATGAAACCAGATTTCTAAATAATCGTCACTTTGCATTCCCCACCCCACCCGAAAACACAGCTATAATTTTGTAGACATTGCTAAGTATCTGAGGTGAATGTTTGGTAGAATTCTGCTGGCATGTGACAAACAAACAAATACGTAAACAGAGTAAATACAAATACAATATACTCTGCAGTATTTACCAGGATTCTGGGAACATTTTTTACTGACCTGAAAAACTATTTTTTTTTTTTCTCATGTTGTGTCACACAAAGCATATTCTCTACAATCTGTGAAGCCTCACGTTAGGCAGAGTGAAAGTTAAGAGAATTTTAGGAGGATTATTTATTATATTGCAAATCACAGCCTGGCATAGTACATCTCTTTGCTGAAATATGCTTTTAGCACTTTAGAAATCCCTTTGTATGCATCTGAGTCGATTAATTTCTCTGCCACTATAYGTGCTACTCAATATACTTGTTATGTGTTTGTAGCTCTCGGTGTGTAATGAGACACTTTTGCTGTTGGTGATAATTCTGTAGATTCCATTGTACCCAGACATATGGTGTCAGTTGTTTGAAGGCTTTAGAACCCCTCGGATTGGCTGTGATGTAAAAATTCAATAATCCCCATAGAAAACTTCGGACTTCTCAAACCAGAGTTTAAAATCCGCATGCTCACTTGCAGACTGGGGAGTTTTAAAAACAAACGGGCCCTTGTAGATAATTTAGCATTAATGGCCCGAGTCAACAAGAARTGCAAAGCATTCAGCCCCCAGGAAGAGTGATACATAGTCTGAGATGTGCTTCCACAGGGTATGTGCCAGATGGAAATATGTATAACCAGTGTTTTATCAGTAGTCAGTRTATATTAAATTAGTGTTATTAAAGGACAATTTTTGAATACTTTAATAAGGAAGAATGATGATCTGCCTTCTCTCTGTAGTCCTAATCTGAAGCCAGCAGCAGCCAGCTGAAAGACCCCATTGGTTTTGATGGGTTTTCTATTGAGTCAAGCTGGGTGAAAGGCAGCTGCAGGGAATTGGAGGGCCCTGGTTTAGCAGATGCTTCCGGCTTCCCCTAAACCCAAGCAAATCACCACAGGTCCTTCACATCATGTGTGTCTGGAATGAAATCATGGCTCCATTGCAGTCAGTAAGAGTCTTATCACTGACTATGGGTGGCTTTAAAATTTTACCCCTGGTATGAGTAGGCCGCTTCATTTTATTCGCTCTGGATATTAAATATCCCTGACAAGGGTGTTCTGCTTGGATTGTCTCTGTGGGCCTGCAAGCAGAAGAGTTTGACTATTAAGTGTATAAAGCCCTGTTACCTGATTTAGGACATAAATACATACTTCCTATGCTCAGAACCCTGGTGCAAAGGTGTAGCTGCCTAATAAAACAAATATTGATCAAAGGGCAAAACTTAAGTGAATAAGGACCATTTTCCCTTGCCATGTCGTGTCCTTAAACATTGCTTCACCAAGGCTGCAATAGGATTTGTTAAAACATGGCTGAGTACAGATACTGTTTGAACAAAGTAGGAATAACATTTCCTCCATCTTTCCAATACATTTATTTTCATGCACTATCGTAAAGCATGGGGTTTTTAGGGAAAAAAAGTACATTAGTCTTCCACCCTTTTTAATGAACCACTGGGCCTCCACTTATTTTTATATGTTACCTTAATAACTCTTGTGTTTAGGGCAGCAGTGCTCTGAAATCCAGGTTTTACGTAGGTCCCATTTTTCTGGATGCCCAGCATTGTGTGACCAGCCAGAAATTGTTCCCACCTTCGTCTCTCTCTGAGAAAACTACTTAAAACCCTTGACTGAGCACTGGCCAGCCACTAATTCTGTTTGTCCAACAAACAGAAGCCAGATGAGTAGCATGCAAGGCAATATCAGTCTGGCTTTACAGCCTTCATATGCATGTACAAAGAAGAGTAAGTAAAATGGGAAAGCAAAAAAGGTTTTGGTCTTCATGGTCCCTTGAATTGCTTAAGGCTAAATGGATCTTTTAGGTTATGCCAGGCATAATATATCCTTGGTGATGAAAAGACACTTTTTCTTTGTAACACCTTTTCACTTGTAGTCTGTCCTGGCGTTATTGCCGGGGGAGTTTCTAGATGAGATATTTGAAAGCTTTTTGTTTTTTGTATGCTGGTGGACCAGCATTAAGGGGAGTTACTTGTATTGGAGGATTGAACTCCATTCATGTCTATATGATTCTCCCCTCCTGACTCTGTGCAAGATATCTAAATAAGCAAACTACATCCAGAATTTCCCAAAACCACAAAAAGAGAATGCTTCCTCCTTTGAAGTTGGGGTAGAAGAAGAGGAACTGAGCCTTTTCTGAAGACACTTCTATCTCAGCTGAAGTTCAAAACATTAGGAGTATCCTGGCCAAGCACGCAGAAAACCAAAAAATAGTTTATCGAAGGCAAAATTTTTACCAAAATTTAATTTTACTCTCAAATAATTGCTTTTATATGACCAAAAAAACTCCCCAAAAAGCTAATATTGCTGCAGTTATCTAGGTAAGACAAATTTATTTCCATGATCCTCTCAGACTCAGAGGCCAAGGCTGCTTGCAAGGTGCAATTTTCCCTTTTCTTGTTCTTTAGATAATCAGAAAAAACAGTTTTACCTTCACCTCTAGTTGCCACCATTGCGATCTCTTATGTTTGTGTCAATTTTGCTGCTGCCTGGAAGAGAAGAAAATGGCATATTTGACAATGGGGAACTGTGTCTCTAGAGCCCAAAACAACCTCATTTGGAGATATATCGTTTCCCTCTCATATGTAGGCAAGAGACCGTAGCTGATATCAGAGGAGTTGCACATGATGAGTTTTATTCTGTGGATAGGAAATAGTGGGATTCAGAGTGCTTGTTACTTTTTGCATGCTAATGCCCTGTTTCTCTAACATAAAGGGCTCTATAAGTTGCAAATAAGTGTTTTGTGAATCAAGCCCTAAATACTCTCTTTATTTTAACTGGAGACTTTAGCCAGTGGATAAGCACCATCAGATATTATTCAAACATTTTACGGCTTGCAAAAAAAGTATTTTATTTTTTTTCTAAAGAACACTTTAAATAAGAGAAAACAAATAGTTTCGTTGGGAGAGGCCTGGTTATGGATATCTTCTTTCCACCCCAGTGGCTTGATGTGACTGTTAACCGGCATTTGGTTGCTTTATAACTGGTGCAATTATTTTGTCAAAGGTTGTAGGGTTTTTTCCTCCTTTTAAAAAAAAAGTTAGTTTACAGTTTATTAACTTAGATTACCGCTAATAGCTCCCATGGGTCTTTCTACTGAAACAAGGACCAGGATAACTGATTTCTTAAGGCCAATCTGGAAGACTTTAAAACGCATTAATAGCTATCACTGAAACAGCAGGAGGAAGAATAGTCTGTCATTTGGGTTTTTTTCTTTTTTTCTTTCTTTTCTCTGCATAAACTTTTTCCCCAACTTTATCTATTTATCTATTATTGTGTCTCACTCTTTCTCTCCCTTTTTATCTTTTCCTTCTTTTTACAGCTATTAACAGGCTAAGTTTTCAGTGAGTGCAAGTAATCAGCAATGACTCTTTTTTGACTGTTCAGGGAGCACATTAGCACATAAATAGGAAACAAAGACTGGTTCAGGGAAAAAGTAAAATGATACTTTAAAGTGTGGAGGCCTGAAGTCAAAACACACCAATTTCAAAGAAGTATAGATCCAGTGCAGAATATCATTCATGATTAACATTTGATATTTTTTTAACAATTTGTGGTTTTTGATGCATAAATATTTGTAAAATCAACACACCCAGGTTAACCAGTAAGGCATGCAACTGTGTAGTTTACATGTCTTTGAAGAAGGCAATCATTTATTGCATGGGTTTATCAGAAGGAAAGGTGTTTCCCTTCTTCACAGTTTTGGCATGCCTTCTCCATTCATATCTTTCCATCCTAATCCTCAGCTTTCTGGCCAAAAGAGGAATGCATGAATGAAGGCTGAGTAGACATGCTTACTCAGTGTGTCCAAACTAGTGTTGGGGATATCTGCTGAAGACTATGACAAAAACCTTGATAAATTTTATTCCCTTGTCATAGTTGTTATAGAGAATAATGGAGGAAATTTGATTTGCTGTGGAAGGACTTTAAGCAGTTAAAAGAGCTCAGATGTTTGTTATCCAGGTAGTAACAACACAGTACTCAGTGCCAAACATCATGAGGAAGTGATAATATGGGTCCACATTTTCAGGAATAAGACTGTAGAGATAAAAAGGGAAATTGTGATATTCTAAGTGTACTCATTTTTTCTATGACTTGAAATTGTGGTGTAAGGCAGTCTGGAGCACCAGCCATGCAGCTGAGATTCTAGGTGAAATTTCATCTCTTCCTGTTTTTCTTTCCTGAGTAGTGGCAGTCATGCCCTTGTTGCATGTATTGATTTTCATGAGTTTGGTGCACTGCCTGATCTGAGAAGGAACCTTTACTATGTTAGGTGCTATACAAGTCAAAGTAACCACTAATTGTCGTTTCCTGAAAGATTTTATAATTAAAACATTCTTATTTCTATTATCTGAATAAAGAGGAATTACGGTGGGGATGGGAAGAATGGATGCTCCTCTGATATCTAAGGGGAAGATGCAATAAATCAGAAATAGTGGCTTTGAGACCTGAAAAGATCAAGTAAGTTCATCTTAGATGTTTCAGTATTGTTCACCCCACTACTTTACAGGGGGTTTTTGATCAGATGGAGCATTGCACACATGTGGGAAGTGAACTGAGAACTAAACCACTCTGCCCTTCAAGACTGGGAACTGGTGTTTGTCATAGCAACTTACTTTGAATTGTCCATGATATTATTAACCAGAATGCAGAACATGAAGAAAAGATCTAGCCTACCTGCAGCAGAAGTGTATTTTATAAAACAAGTAATAAAAAAAGAGCACAGAACTACTTCTTGAGAGTAATTTCAGGAAATGTTTCCCGGGAAATAGATTAAATTATGCAGACTTCAGTTATTGGCATCATCAGGTCCTATAAATGAGCATAATTCCTTCAAAGTTGGTTTTATCATATTTGCAGTATTTTGCTGTGGTCTGTATTTTGCTTAGCTGAAAAGCTTTGCAGACATATATTTTCATTGAAAATATATGCTTCCAGGAGTTTATTTCAAACCTATTCAATGCTTTAGTAGAAATGTTTTATTTTCAGTCCTGAATGGGGGTCATACCATTGTCCTCTCTCTTCAGCACTTCCTGGTTTCATTCTTTATTGATTCACAAATGTATACTGAAAGGCCCAATGTTATCACACAGACAAGTTATGGCATAATCCTATTTTCCTGGAACAAGTTTTGCATATAGTTCTGTAGTGTGCTGAAAAAAGGTCCACTTATATGAGAAAATCAAGAAGTAAAAAAAAAAAAAAAAAGCCCAATGGATTTATTGGGAAAATACATGTCATTTTCTACTACCAGTTCTTTTTGACACTCAGCTGTTGATGTTCAAGCACTCCTGTAGTAAAAGTGACTACAGTCTATGACAGATAGTATGGTAATGAAATGGCATACTTTTCTGTTACACTGAAATTTCAATAAGGGTGGAATTTTGCCTCAAAAAGAGGGCAGTGATCTTCTCACAAACACTGTCCTTTGTCCTGAGGCACACAAAATCCCCAAATCCCTAAAATATTTTATCTAAAGATAATTTTGCACCAGCCCAGGCATGAAAAAGAAAAGTATATCAGATGCAGCTGGAAAGGTCCTGTTGCTCAGGGAGAAGGTAAATTAAAGGTTTCTATCTTATCTGTATTTCAATTACAATTTTATTTTTGGTCCCTGACAGTGCAGACRGTTGAAGTCTTGGGAAGTGGAAACACTCACAGGTGTAAGAAAAAAAGAATCTTTAATGGTGGAGATGTATATATTTGAACTGTGTGGCTTTTCATGGGGGGTATACATGACATTTAAATAAAAATGTGAACTCTTTTGGGGGGCCTATCTGTTTGAGCTCACTTGAAGATTTCCTTTATTCTACCTTTTTTCCCTTAGCAATAATGACCTAGTTTAGGAGTCTGCAGCTCTGTATGACTCATTCTAGGGGTCAGCCTTGACTAAACCAGTTGTGCAAGGACCAAAACAGTTAATCACCAAGGGGCTGKTCTGACTTTGTTTGGTATCCATGATGCATATTTGTATCCAGTTTTCCGAGAACTGGATGGCAAAGTCTTGACATAAATACCTCTTAGCTCTTGGATGCCTGGGTCTGTGGGAAAAGACCAGAGAAGACTTCCACCTCCTCCRTTGGGCTGTTCAATGATGATGTAAGTCTAGTTCTTGCTGAAGGTGTTGCCATTTAATCAGATGCCTGTGGCACTGCATTTTTGCTAAATGCCTTACCAAAGACATCAAAGACTGAGTAAGTTCTCAGGTATAACACCAACCTCAATTAATATCAAGAGCTCAAAAATGGTCAGCTGACAAGGCCACTGCTGCTGAGTGTGGAAAGAGCTAAAGCCTGTCTTCTATGACAAGGGATTTTTTTCTATAAATAGAGAACCTTACAGGTATTGCCCAGAATTGATTTATCAATATGTTCTGGTGGCTTAGCTGGCAACAGCCATCAGCCTGGTTTCATGGGCCAGGATATGCAAGTAAATCTTGTTCTTCAAAAAATCCTAACCCAGGATGACAAAACATCCRTCCTTTGCCTGTATTTCAATCGTGACCACCATGATGGGCAGGGGTTTATTTCTTTTATTATTATCAGGTCGCTCTGGGAGACTGAGAGGGACTGGTGGTGGGAGAAGAACTGTGTTGCATAAACTAACACCATCCAAGTACTGGAGCTTAGGTCCCTCAGCTGAAGAAATGTTCACAAGCCCAAAATGCCGCTGCCTTGAAAAAGCACGAAAGTCCTTCATGTCATTACAGGAAGCAGATAGGTGAGTTGGAGGTCACCTTTATAKATTCAGAAAGGCTAAGAAAGGCTGCTAAAACCCCATACTAGATTTGGGGCAAATATGAATCTGGACTGGGCTGTGATTGCTAAAGCTAGTTTCTACTTGGAGCTTTACTGCAGACAATCCTGGTCTTTTCTGTTTTCTCCCAGATAAGAAATGCTCTGAAAATGATCCTGCTGACTGAGATTTCAGTACCTTCTGATTTTAGCTGCAACAATGCTATTTTAAAGTAGAGGGTTAACATCACTGAAAACTAGTGAGAGAAAGAGGCTAGAGAAGGTGAGAGGAGGTGAGAGAAAAAGGCTGGAGAAAAATTATAATCGTAAGAAAATATCAAACACCGAAATCTTTTCAAGTCTCATCATTTGCACTTGCTTAAAAAAGTTAGATGTGAAAAGATCAAAACCTTTTAAAATAGGATGATTTGGTGAGTAAATTTCTTATTGTCTGGGTACACATGCATACACAAGCATTTATACTCTCTACTCATGCAAATATAGAATACTTGTATATTTGTGCCTGTGTGTATCAATGAGTC
The DNA here is from genome assembly GCA_018881555.1 of Amblyornis subalaris. Lineage (NCBI taxonomy): Eukaryota > Metazoa > Chordata > Aves > Passeriformes > Ptilonorhynchidae > Amblyornis > Amblyornis subalaris. The sequence goes on from JACAXG010000042.1 coordinate 1,554,635, forward strand.
CACACACATGCAAAGTTTATTTGCTGCCTTCTCATTTGGGAAAGGAAGACTGAGAAGAATTTTCTGTCTTCTACTTTTCCTCTTGAAGATTTTTTCTTGTGTCTGTCTCAGAGTCACACAGAAATATTCACTAAGGCAATATCCAGTCAACACAAGAGTTGAACAGTTTCATGACTCGTTGCATTCTATATTTCATTATCTTCAGCAAAATGTGTGTCTCCTCATTGGTGTCACAGAAACATAGAAGGGTTTTCATGTGACAGTTAAAATTCACAGTGTGTTCTCAGAAAGTGTACCAGGCAAACATTTTAGGGTCTGGTGGTATCCTATGGAGAAAGACCTGCAGAAATCACCAGGCTAGAATGATGAATGGATTCTGGATTATATTGCAGTTGAAAAGTATCAGAAAGCTATCTAATACATCTTCTACTGTTTAGTGAACAGGACTCACATTAGGTAATGGCAGCAGAAAACATTAAAGACAATTGTATRTGATGTAGTATTCGGTCAGATTCATTCACAGTGTATAGTCATTTCCAAATGGCATTTTGCTGTTCTTTGTTCTGCAGCAGTGTCTAATATTTCTAAACATTTTTAGGCTCTGTGACACCTTAATGGTATACAATAACAGTATGCCTCCCTCTTAGAAAAATGGATACTCTCATTTTTCTAAACATTGTGCCTTTACCTTTAACCATTTCCATTTAAATGCAAATTTCAATCATGTCCACCTCTCTGTATTCCAACAGAAACCCAGGGAAAAGACTATACCTTAAATCCTCATTTCTCCATAAAGGGAGCTGTTTCCTTCAGGTGTGTCACTCCATGTTATCTGTCTTCCTTCTGATTTTACACATCATCGTTGTGGCAAGTTCAACTTGCAGAATTCACAAATAAAAAAAGAGTGTTCTCTTTTGGYTGAAAACTCTGCTGGTTTTATGTGCTAAAAGAAAATGGGCATTTTTAGTTATATTTATTTCATGTTAAATTTGTCTGACATAACTGTCATGGAAATTTCCCATTCACAAGCCTTTGAATTATTCCCGGCATTTGCAACTGTTTATACACTCAAAAGTTTATAATTTCCTAAACAACTGCAGACAAATTAAGTTAATTTGTGTCATAGGCTTGGATTAATCTTGTAATTATTGTTCCAGTTTAAAGTAAATAATTGAATTTCAGGGTTAAGGATAAAACGTGATGCTATGAAACATATGTGATACTGGTGTCAGTTTCCTGAATGTCTGTTCTTCGTATGCAGCTTAGCAACACATTTGAGCAATTCATTAAGGTGTCTCTGCTTAGTGAGTCTTCGAAGACAAAGTTACATTTGAATCTGGTGTGTAAAAAACACTCAGAAAACAGCCAACCGAAACAAAACATCTCCCTCCCCTCTCACTCCTCGCCAAAAACACAAATCCCACACCCTTTATCTGTTGTTAGTCCCTCTTGATTTACTTTTGACAAGAGAGGGCACTGTGATAACATTCTAAAGAGTGGACATATTTGTATTTTCTTGCCTCTGAAAGAGAAAGGAAGCCAGGGATTAACCCCTGAACCAATTACTTTACAATATAGCAACTACTTCAACACAGAGCAGGGCTGGRGCGAGGGAGGAAGAGAAAATTTAACTAATTACTGCAAGTCATAATGCTCTTTATGGGAATCACTTAGTTGGAAGAAAAATTGTTGAGTGAGCTCATACAAAAAAGGATGTCTGATTTGGATTGTATTTATTAATTCTCACTTTGAGTCAGCTTTTACTGGCTGAGAAATTTAGCTGAATATACTTAATGGCTGCAGCCCTTCAAGAGAGTTATACATATTGGAAATGCTGCACAGGTATATTGTTTCAGGAAAAGTTTATCTTTAAACCTATATTAAATGCAATCTTGTGCATTTCAAACTCTCCAGCATATTTCTGGTATTGGGGGGTTCTAAGCCCACTTTATGTAGGTCAGAAATATCTTGTGCCTGTCATTTTAGAATTAACCATTAAATGTTCTAGCCATGATATACAATTTGCCATGCAAATAACTTGCTTTCTGTGTTATCTGGGATGAAAGTGATTGTGAGCACAATTTTAAATGTAGATAATAAGTTAGGGGCAGTTCTGTTCTGAGGTGGCGAGGGTTGAAGGAAGGAGGCAATTTAAGTCTTTTATCCTCTGAACTTTGACAATCATATTCTTTTTAAATATCACAAGTTGGGTACCTGGGACTTCCAGTTATTTTCAGAAAATCTTGCCTATGTGTGGCTTATTGTTGTGGTTTTAGGAATGGCACTCCCCAGTATAGTCCCACCCCTTCCTCCACCCSCAAGACTCTCCCAAACCAGACACCACTCACTTCCCCTGCCCCCTCTTCCCCTTCCCACTCTRGGGATGGACTTGAGAATTGAAGGCACAAAGAGATGAAAATTACGGATTGAATTAAGAACAATTTACTGGAACCAGCAATGAGATAAGAAAACAAACACTAACAGCATTTATATTAATAACAAAAGTGTACAAAAAGAGAGAATGATTCATACATAAAAATGTTCTCCTCAAAGCCTGACCAGACCACAGCCACATTTCCCTGACTGGGAAAGGAACACCTTTCTCCACAGAAGCCAGAAAAAAAGAATCCCTTCCTCCCARCCCCTGGCGATGACCTAAGATGGTATCGAATAACACTTGGGCCTTGGCCATGCCCACTCAGCACGGCACATGGCAGCCCGGAAATCCCAGACTCAAGCRATCCGATAGGCTTAGCCTGGCTACTGTAAAAAAAATTTGCTTTATTCTAGCAGGAACTAGGAAACTTATGAATGTAAGACTGTATTGGTGGTAGGGGCAGGACGTGTTTGTCCTGCCTTGCTGCCGTATGCCAAGTGCATACTTGGTGAAATACTGTTGATAAGAAGAAATGTCATCTGAGTGAAAGCAAAAAAATTACAGGATGTTATTAGCATTTTAAATTTTAATAAATATCTTGTGGACCCTTAATTCCTTTTTTTTTCCATACTGCAACAACTACTGCAAGCATTCAGACAAATAAGTGCTTTCATAAATATTGCAGTTTATGTGAAATATATATGCTTAATCCACAATATATGTTTGTATTTCACAAAAGCATACTTTTGGATATCAGAGAGCAGATTCCTATGACGAGAAGAGATAGATTAATTTGATTATGTAGGCCTCTGGGCCTTTGACTTTAGCTGTTCTGGGTTGATATCAATGACTTGCAAGWGATGTGTGAGAATGACTGTGCTCTGTTAAAGAAATTTTACTCATTGCTTGTAATACTGGGTTGGGGAAAAATCCTTGTGGTAGGTTGGGGAGTTATGTGACTAACTTGGTTTTCTTGTTTATATTTGTTCATGCAAACTTCATACCACCAATCTTGAAAAWACGGAAAGAGCTCCTTTCCTTTTCATAACAAAAACTCTGATGTTCTTACCCTTTAATATTTTTTTTTCTCCAAAGTGTCAATTCTCTTTCTCGTATAGAAAAGCTATGGGAAAATAAAAAAGAAATACATACTCTGAAAGTTTCAACTTTCTGACTTTRGTGGAATAAACAGGACTATTTTTTTCCTACTTTATAATTATGTTTGTTTCTTTCTAATTCATTCAGACTGGAGCAGATGACTATATGATACTAGGTTATTAGAAGAGACTGCTATTTTCAGCAGAAGTGAGAAAACATCATTTGAATCTACTTCTCCCTTCTATTTTGTTCTTCTGCTTTTGAGCTTGAAGGATATATTAGCTAATGGGAAGTTCCCTGCTCTCTGTCTTGATCCAGAAACAGACAGAGAAAATTAACAGACAGTGCTTGAAGATTAGCTATCATTAAGTCAAGCTTTGACATATGTGGCTAATTGAAGGAATACCAGGTACAACAGGAAATGAAGAATAATGGGTAATACTTACTTAGAATAGACTTGTTTAGCCTTAAATCCAATAAAAGTGTGATAGTGCTTAGATAAACTTAAGTGAGTTAAGATCTTACAGACTCTTCACGCACCGATTACTGTTAAAAACTCTATATCCCAGATGGTAATTCTTTGACAAATGTTATTTTTTTTTTAAGTGACAACTGATAGACCCTGTTGTTAACAAAATTACAATCCTTTTCTTTAGTCTGATGCAAAAACTTGTTTCTTGGATACTTTTTGTTTATTTTTGCATTCTGGCTTCCCTTGACTTATTTGAAAGGAAGACAACARCAGATACGCATTAGAGTGTTTCAATAGTTTGTGTTTCCACATGGGCCACGGTAAAAACAGGATGGAGTCATGGAGAGCTGAATTATTGCAAAGTTGAAGTAGAAAAGGAAAGACTTTACAGATCCAGACTCTGCTCATGTCTCATCCATGCTTTCATCTCTCCAACCRTCATTGCACAGGTGTGCACGACAGCTGAACCTACACCGCCAAAATGGAAAGCACACACATTGGCTTCTGGGACTTTGTTAGGACTACACAAAAAAAGGGGGCTATGGTATCACGGTAAAATCCAAAGGCATGTCATTCAATCTGGAATTTGGTCTGATATKAGCTRTTTACACAATTTTCAGGAAAGTGCTTTTAAGTGAATAAAACRTAATTTAAAAAGATCCTAATTGGGAACAAGCAGAAACTTCAGAAAACATTTTGGCACCTAATTTGAAATACAGTGCAGAAAATGTATCAGGATMTGTTGATGGTTTTTATGAAATAACCTCTTTTTCTTTAGGCAAATACATAGGGATTCATTCCCTTTTTTCTGCCTACTCCCATGGTATGATAATGATGCATGGAGCGGTTTGTGTGTGTATGTAGGTGTGAGTGTGTGGGGTGAGGGTATTTAAGAAAGAAG